>JANHMN010000015.1:2217947-2276970 GCA_030674055.1 Rhabdomys pumilio | reverse complement strand
ACACACACACACACACACACACACACACACACACACCACATACAAAACAAATCTTTATGTGACCAGTATTTATTCATTTTTTACAAGGTGTTCATCAGCTCAGAATTGTCTCAGTTTCATTAGGTAACTGAGATGCTGAGATGTTGAGATTACAGGCATATGCCACCAGAACCAATTCATGAGGTGGTAAAACTCTATCCTGGGCCTTGTACATGCTGTACAGCCATCCTTCAGCTGGACTAAGCCCCTCACCAGACTGCCTTTGAAAATAAAACTATCTTTAAGTACTATTTTTCTTCATACATGTTGTTAGTTATTAAAAATTGCAAGTTTTATCTATTCTATTTTATGGATTTTCCACCTAAAATGTGGTATTTGGATAAGAACAATACGGCTTTCACTTCTAGACTTAAGCATCCTGTGAGAGAAGTGTGCTGACAGGAATGTGTAGCATTGAGTGCACACAGGGGTGGACTGGAGAAACACTTGGCTTTCCTCGTGTCTTTCTGTCATTCCGTCTCAGCTATGAAAACACTATAAAAAGGTTTTAATATGCATATATGTGTGTGTCATGGCTTTTGGCCCCTTTTATTTGTGTTTACTAATTGTTTGGGAGGTGTTTGCAAAACCATAACCCTATAATACCTAGGCCACCAAAATTACTATGCAACTACAAGGTAAAGAAACAATATTTATGTATTAAGACAATTTAGATGTGGTTTGTTTTGGAGAATGATTGTGTTGATACTGTTTATATATCCTTGAACATTCCAGAAGATTCTACTTGTCCAACAATGTATTTTAAGAGATATACCTTTAAAATGTACCAGCTTTTATGGTATTATGGCTGAATTGCTGAGCAGCAGTTTGATATGAGAGCTTCTTTAAGAAAAACCCTGTTTTTTTTCCTGCATTGTAGAATACAATGAATATTATAACTTATTTTTCTTTATTTATGCATTTAACAAAATGGGTGTATCTGACAGGATACTTAGAGAAAACATAAAATAAAAATTAAGGGTTATTTTGAATAGTTAATATGATTTTTCTTTTTAGAGACACCTGTGGTAGGTGGCACTACCATTGTGACTGTTAATTTTATTTTTTAAACAGAGACATTATGATACATTACAATAATTGTCAAATTACTGTTATTATTCAAAATGGGTAAATGTCCTGGTGCTGATGGTTAGCCTCTAGATATTTTCTTTGACCTGATGGCTGAGATATTGTCCTTTTAATTTTTTTTTTTGATATGAGAATAAAATCTAGTTGCTATTGGCAGGGTCTGAAAAATTGGATAGATCTTATTTTGTAAAGATAATTATTATTAAAATGATTCTAGCTTTCTATTACCGGTAGAAAACTGCAAAGGACTTCGCTTGGTAGATGTTCTCAATATTAGGGCATTATAAAAACTTTTAGCATAAGAGCAATTGCTTGACTTGGAAAATAGAAGTATAGTTGAAATTTTGTCAGTTTTCAAAACCACAGCTATGATGAACTAAATGAAAGAAGGTTAAGAAAAACTTCACAGTAAATCCATAAAAAAATCTAACTCATTCCATGCGGATTCTTAAGTTTGATGAGTTTATCTGCTATTGAGTAAAATATATCATAATTATCTGGTATCTAAAATAAATGAGAGGTTCTTAATTTTATGATAAAAATATTTCAACATTTGTTTAATCTTGGGAGATTTTAACAATCAACTCCTTCAATAAGAAAAAGTATAGTTATCCATACATCATTGGATGCATAAATTTGACATATGAAACCTGAGATTATAAACATTTCACTTTCCATGAGCCATGTAATTTACTAAAAGTAAGTTGTGAATAGGACAGAATTATTTGAAAATGGAAGTGTTTTGTGTTTTGGTTTTTTTTGTTTTGTTTTGTTTTGTTTTGTTTTGTTTTGTTTTGTTTTTCGAGACAGGGTTTCTCTGTGTAGCCCCGGCTGTCCTGGCACTCACTCTGTAGACCAGGCTGGCCTCGAACTCAGAAATCTGCCTACCTCTGCCTCCCAATTGCTGGGATTAAAGGCGTGCGCCACCACCGCCCAGCAGTGTGTTGGTTTTTTTGGTTTTTAAATTTTAGGTAACTTTTCACAACATCTTTTAGTTGTCTTCCTATCTATATGAATAGAGTACAATGGTTAACACCCAGGTTGTACTACATATCTGGAATTCCTACAAAGTGCTCATAGGTAACAAGCTTTACACTATGGTAATTTATTCATCTGCAATGATAGAGACTAGGGAGAATGAGTAGATTCTAGGGATACTGCTTGGTGTGTGAACTCTGTGGTTTTACCCAAACTATGTTTTAAGCAATAGGGTAGGTAATCACATTGCCTATTCATCTTTGGAACATCAGATTGTAGGAGATAAAGAATATTGTAGGGCCAGGCTGGGTGCATAGTTGTGATCTCATTAGTCAGGGATGCTAAGGCAATAAGTTAATGACATTATGATCAGACTTCTCTAACTAGCAAGACTACATTTTGAAACCAAATGTAAAGGAAAAAAATGAGTAGTGTAGAATCCATTAAGATAATGGAATCTTTATAATGCATAGTAGAATTATTAAAAGGAAATATTAAATTGCTTAATAACAGGATGAATGTTTTATTAATCCTGTGCAAATTTTTTTTTTGCCAGCATGCTTTGTTCTCTGTACACACATACACACACACACACACACAGAGCAGAGATAGTCATAAGAACCTTCTACAGTGGTATGGAGAAGCATGTTTGACATGTTAGATTTTCTGTTCATAGTATTTAGTTTGTGTTTGAGAAATGTTGAGATTTTTCTACAATGCCTCCAGGAATCTTATATGGTGAATATTTTCTCTTAAATGGTAGCCACTGAAGAATCCTTCAAAGTACAGGTTAATAATTTTAAGAGAAATGAAGCAGTCAAGTATTGTGTTAATTGAAGCAAGAGAAAAATGACTTTCTACCTTCAAAGGAATTAGCGAAAAATGATTGCCAAGGCAACCTATCTGCAGTCTTAAAACTCCATAAACATGAAATTTGTCCATGAATAAGACAGAGAGCTTCCACACAGAGCATTTTGTAGTTTAAATATTTACCTTTTCTTTATCTAGATCTAACTAGGACACCAGATTTCTTCTAGGCAAGAACTGGTCTGGCTAGTTCCATTTCTCATGGTTGATAGTGTTCATTATGCTAATTGGACTTATTATCTCTTGATCACAACCCAGGTATTTGCCCTCCCTTGATCTTTAGTTAAGGGACTATGATCCAAGAAAATTATGCTTTTAAATTATTTTTTCTAAAATTAAATTTCATGTCACCAGAGAAAAGATTTAGTCAAAAGTATTGAAAGACAATTAGTATGAAATATGTTTTTATGAACTATGCATTCTTCTGACCATCTGGACTTCTCTCCTTTTTCTTCCCATACCTGATCCTAAACCCCCTTTTCCTACCTTCCTCTTTTCCTCCCAAGTCCCTCCTTCCCTCTAACTCCAGTGACTATTTTCTTTTCTCTTCTAAGTGGGATTGACGCATCCACACTTTGGTCTTTCTTCTAGTTAAGCTTCATATGGTTTGTGAGTTATATCATGGGTATTCTGAGCTTTGGGGCTAATATCCACTTATCAATGAGTATATATCATGTGAGCCCTTTTGAGTCTGGGTGGTATTTTATAGTTCAATCCATTTGCCTGCAAAATTTATGAAGTCCTCATTTTTAATAGCTGTGTAGGAAGGGGAGGAAAAAATGGGGGCAGGATCAGGTATGGGAAAAGACAGGAGAAAAGTGCAGAGTCTAAGAAGAATGAATAGAAGTATGTAGCAGTGAGGAGTTGTGGAACAGGGGAACCACGACAAAGTCCCAGACACCAGGGAACCCATTTTGTCTAATGTCAGGGAATGACATTAGACAAAATACTCAACAGAGGAGAGATAGAACTGGAAGAAACCATCTCCAGTTGGCTCCCAGTTGAGCAATAGGGCAACCCATCCACCTTCAAAATTTTTAACCCAGAATTGTTCCTGTCTAAAGGAAATGCAGGAACAAAAAAAAAAATGGAGCAGAGACGGAAAGAAAGGCTATCCAGGGACTGCCCCACCTTGTGATCCATCCCATCTGCAGACACCAAGCCCAGACACTATTGCTGATGCCAAGAAGTGCTCACACACAGGAGCCTAGTATGACTGTGCTCTGAGAGGCTCAACCAGCATCTAAGACAGATGCAGATACTCACAGCCAACCATTGGAATGAGTCTGGGGAACCAAGGGAAGAGTTAGGGGGAGGACTGAAGGAGCTGAATGAAGGGGATTGCAACTCCAAAGGGAGAAAAACAATAACAACTAATCAGAAACCCCAGAGCTCCCAGGGACTAATCAAAGAGTACACATGCTTCATATGTAGAAGAGAAGTGCTTTAGCTGGCATCAATGGGAAGGGAGGCCCTTGGTCCTTTAGAGGCTTGTTGCCCAGCATAGGGAGATGCTGGAAAGGTGAGGTGGGAGTGGTTGGGTGGATGGGGAAACATCCTCTTAGAGGCAAAGGGGAGGGAGAATGGGATAGGGAGTGTTCAGAGGAAAGACTAGGAAGCAGACAACATTTGAAATGTAAATAAATAAGATAACCAGTTTTTTAAAAAAAGAACTATGGGAATTTAAAACTTAAACATTCCTCACTATTTTTATTATCTCTTTCTCAGGGTCCTACGAGGCTATTCTTGGACATAAATATAACCTACACATTAGAAACACCTCTACTGAAGATGTTCATTGTTCAACATATGATGAATGAAGGTTTTGTTCTAAACGTCTAACTAAAAACACGGCATTGCTTTCCCTTTGGTAAGCCTAATCATGGTAAAGGTGTTTGGTTATCATCCAATACATTTTCCAAAAATTTTCTTTCAATTTCCTCATTAACCTCACAATATAGACACAATATAGACATATATCACATTGTGGTATCTGCAGTCTCTCTCTCTCTCTCTCTCTCTCTCTCTCTCTCTCTCTCTCTCTCTCGCTCTCTCTCTCTCTCTCTCTCTCTCACACACACACACACACACACACACACACACACACACACACACACAATGTACAGATAGCCCATAACGTAAACATACATTTCGTGACACACACAAACATTTGACATGATACAATTCACACCTACGTTTCTTTCCTGTTATGCTTATGATTAAGATCTAAAACTTCCAGGGCTGGTTTATTTTTATAAGATAAAGCTGAACTAAACATGAAGGATATTATGGGTTACAAACATAAGGTTATAATATTTCACATTTTGATTTTATATATTTGAAGTATTTCTTGGTGAAATGTGAATACAAAAGTATAATTACATAGAATTGAGACATATTCTAAAACAAGAAAACTGTCACATATACAGATGATATATACACAAATTTCTATATATATATCATCCAGTTTATACACAGGATCCATTTGAGTTTGAAAAACTATCTACACACCATAGATATTGAGAGCGTGACCCAAGGCAGCTCACACAGAGAGAGTTGGAATGAAGATACTCAGTTGTCAATTCCTTCACTTTTACCCAAACCATCTTGTGTCAAGTCAGAAAGACCCTCAGGCTTTTCACTTTCCCTCTTTTGGTGTATTTATTTTCTCTTATAATGTTTTATGCAGGTTCATGTTTTACTTAAACAATCAAAAGTTATTATCATGATATTTTAGTAACTGCTTTCTGAACCGTATTTTTCTATTTCTGAATCTTCTTTCTGGAAAAAAAAGAATATAAAATCAATAGAGATTTCAGTTCACTGTCAGATATTTTTTAAATTCCATGGGCCTTTAATCTCAAAGCCTGACCTTTAACCCATCTGCTTCAGAAGCAGGTAGCTGCAAAGCCTCAAATTCTGGAAAACATACAGGAAAGCAGAATAGCTAGTGCCACACTGAAAACTCCCCTTCTTATAAAGCATGAACTGGGTTTCCCACATTATCTACAGAGAAGAATCAGGTTGTAATTAATTAATTTATATTATCTTAAATTTGTTGTAGTACAGAATAGAATTATTTAGTCCCTTGAACAGAACATACACACAGCACCAATCATGGATTATGTTCGTATCATGGATTAAGTTAGACAAATCCTGACTAATCTCATCTCTTGAAATAAGCACACTAGGTACTCATCTCTGAGTAATGTCAAATATCTTCACATATTCTAAATCTGAGCTTTAGTTTATAGATGTGATTCATTGCTCTTCTGTATCTGTTCATGGAGTTGGGTTCATGAGACATTCTGTGAGAAGAGTAGGATAAAACTATTTAGCTGCCCATTTACTCAGAAGTCTTGAAGAAATAGGGAGATGCTTCAGCTTGGTGAGCAATTCTATTATGATCTGCAAAGTATGGGTTAGTATGTGCAAATAATAGAACTGTATGATATTTGAAAATGTTTATTTCCTTTTTTCTTGGGCTATAGAACAGAGAGGTCATCCCTAAGAGAGAAAGTTTGTCAGAATCTATCTGCTTTGATATTTAAATGGATTTAGGAAGAAAACTTGTCTTTGGAGTGAAAAAGGTGCTTCTGTAGATGCCCATGATTGACAGCATGTGAAAATATCACAGTGAATCATGCTGTTTTGTCATAGAGGCTGCAAGGTGTGGTCAACCTTGGGTGTTAACTGATAAATGAAATTACTTCCTATGAGTGTGAACATAGTCTCCATATCTATATGGTGAGTGTGCTTTAATTAAACCAAATGCAGTCTAAGTGATGCTAGACAGCTCTTGAGATGTGATGAGAAAATGATAAACAGGATGCCTTCTCCATCAGAGAACTTCATAAAAACAAGATCTCATCAATCCCACCATTGAATACACACATACCGAAGTGCTGTATAGTATTTCATGAGAATCTTCAACAACAGTCAATTCTCTTTTCCCAGTAACAAACAAATTCAATTGTTTTAGTTCAACTAAAGCTATTTAAAATCCAGGCTATGAATCACATGTCCATGGACCTGTATAAGCATTCCTCTCTGTTACATAGGAACTATTTTTACAGCCACCCACAAATCCACATCTCCAATGTGGTGGTTTACAGTGGTGAACTATTTGGTGATTACATTGTCATTAGGAAGCTATCTTTAACTGGAGATAGAAAAGATCACAGAATTCTTCACCCTATCTAACCTATGAGGAAACGTCATGAAGATGCTCATTTATGTTGACATATGAATTTAATTGATCTTTGTGGTTTATATTAACTTGCTTTTAAATTGAATAAAAAGAGATTTATTTATTACTGTTTTTTAAAGCACTGTGTTTTTGGTATACTTGTCAGGAATCATTATTTAACCAAAAAGTCTCTATAGTTTTTTGGAAGTAAAGGTACAAGTTTCTTGAGGTTTTCCAGTGTGTCCTGTGATTTAATAAGTTCGAGTGCTTTGAAACTGGGAAATGTTAGATTAAGGGTTCAGGATGAATTATGAGATGGGTCGTCCTGTTGTGTGAGATATATCTTAAGAGTCATTAAAACATAGAAAGACAATCTGGAGGGGGCTCACACAGGAGTTCAGGCCCACAGTAGAAAGCAGAGATCTTCTCTTACATGTTTTACATGCTAGGGTATTTTGAAGCATAGTCAGAAATATTTCATAAACAAGACTGAGCCTGTCTTAGGTTGTTCTGACAAGAATACCTTCCTTACTCGACATGGAATATGCATTATCAAAAGCAATGCACTTCTGTCTTGGGTTGGTAAGGCTCTGTGTAGAATCTTACCCATACTTGGCTTACCAGCCTGTTAGTTTAATAACTATGTCTGGGGGTCCATTTTCAGGTTCAAGCCATGAAACAAGCTCAGTTTTGTTAGTGAAATAAAAAGGGGGGATAAGTGGAGAACCTTTGGAGCTACTTGAGAATAATCTGACATGGGCCAAAAACAAGGAAATGGTCTGCTTGGCAGGAATATGACATTGGCCAAGGACAAGGAAGTAGGCTTCAGGCAGGAATCTGACAATAGGCTAGAACAAAGAAGTAATTTCAGGTATAAATCTAAATCTTATGCTAGAACAAAGAAGTAATCTCAGGCAAAAATCTAAATCTTAGGCTAGACCAAAGGCATAATTTCAGACAGTAATCTAAATTTTAGATTAGAACAAGGAAATAGGCTTCAGACATAAAGATGACCTTGGGCTTGGACAGGGAAGTAGGCTCACACACTTTGGTCATCCTGATAAGCCCTTAGAAACAGTGATCACGAGAGTGTTCATGTAATTGTGTTTAATGCCTTGCTTGTTCTTTGACTATTTGTGCTTATTGTTTTGCTTGTTCCTTGACTATTTGCATCTATTGTATTGCTAGACCCTCAACCTAGAACTGACCTTAATACATGCATGTAATAAAAATGGTATAAAAGCATAAAGGAGGAGAGGGGATGGGATGGGGTTTCTAGGGAGGTGAAATGGGGAAAGGGGATGACATCTGTATTGTAAATAAATAAATTATCCAATAAAATATTTTTTAAAAAGAAATATTTCTTAAAATGTTCTTGAAGTCAGGTTGTCTCTATTGTCTAAGTGTCAGGGGAAGGAAGAGCTTTAACTCTTTAGTTGATGTGTGCTCATCATTCAGGCTGTCACTCATAGCACCTGGAAGATTAGGTGCTCAGTATACTTCCTTTGGGGAATTGAGTAGTCCTGACTTAAAGACAGCTGCCACATATAGGTGCTGGGCAGTGTTTTTTGTTGTTGTTGTTGGTGGTGGTGTTTTTTTCTTTTGTTTTGTTTTGTTTTGTTTTTGTTTTTTGTTATGAAGTTAAAAAGAAGATATGACTGCTACCTTTATGGATAGCCTGGGTAAACATTAGCCCCAACATCGGCAACCAGCTGTATTAAATTTGAACCACACTTCTGCCAATGAGTAAACTGACCCAGAAAAGGCATGTAGGAAAACCAGTTATTTGCAGAGGGTGCAGCAAGATCTTCATGTTAGAACAGAGAGAAGTCCAAGTGTCCTAAATACCTATCACCCACAAGTCAGAATTTTGATCCAAGACCAATGGTTCCTCTGTTGAAAATTCCACTACCAGGATAAACACAAGTTTGCTCTCTAGTTTATTGATCATTTGGACTATAAGGCAATAGCAATTCCTATCATGAATTTGAATCACTTATTTCCAATGTTATTATAAAAATCACTCTTTTACTTAGAATAACAAGTAAGCATGTTTTTTTACAAGTAACAAACATGCTAAATGTATGTGTTTCTCATGTTTTTGATTTTTTTGAAAAACTTGGCAAAATATCACAAGTGGTTCTACCTGTCAGGAAGACTAATTTTCTCATGATTTTTTTGTTTTTGTTTTTGTTTTTTTTGTCCTCAGCCTTCTGGAAAAGCATCCTCTAGGAATACAGTCTGGGGTTAATCTCTAGGCCTTATGAACAATGCCCCATGGCTTGCTCTTACAGCTGCTGATCACCTCTAGGGAGAGATCAACCTGTGAGTTTTCTCAAAATTTCCTTGGCTCTGCTCATTTCATTTTCAAAGAATTCTGATTAAAAAGGAGCATAATCCCAAATAGTCACAGAATGATGTACAATTCTTCAGGCTCCAACTGGGAATGACCAGTGGAACCAACTACCTGTCATCTATGTAATGGATTTCTCTTTAAAAATGGGCTGATCATCTCAGGTAGAATATTCACAATGATCTGGACAGTCCAATCTATTTAAGATTTCAGATTGTATTTGGGCTTACAAGACTATGCTTTCATTGTTTAGCAGATAATTATATGTCATAGTTTTTATATAGTAGAGTATAAGTATTTCCAAGGAAAAAAAACTATTTCTGCTTTTGTGTTTTGTTTTTGTTCTTTTTGTTCTTGAGACAGGACCTCACCTTGTAGCCTTGGCTGTCCTTTAACTCATTAGGTAGACTAGGCTGGCCTAGAACTCATAGAGGTCCACCTGCCTCTCCGTGCTGAGTGTTCAGAGTAAAGGCATGGGTCACTATACCTAGCCTTTAAGAATTTTTTTACTTTCATATTAATAACATACTCTGTCCACATGCATAAGGAATTACCCATAACAATATGACGATAAACCACTTGTATACAAATAAATCATAAATAGCTTAATCATAAGGGAAATCTTATTTCAAATGATATAATTCTGATTTTGAGCCTACAACTTTCTTGAAGCTTTTACTGCTCTTATGAACTAGCCAAAGGATTCTTATTACAAAACATTCTGACTCAGGCTTTGAATAGATTTCTATAATCCCAGTTGGATTGATTGCATATGTGTACAAATGTAAGTTGTAATTTGTTGTATCTAAGTTGACAAAAATTTTAAATCTTATTGTACATAAATAGCCAGCTAGACATCAACGTTAAAGACATGAATAAAACTTACAATCTATACTTCAGGGAGACAAAGAGCACACATTTACACATACATACACTCACAGACACACACAGACAAACACACAGAGAGACACATGCTCAGACACACACATATAAAGAGACAGAGAGACAGAGAGAGACAGAGAGAGAGAGAGAGAGAGAGAGAGAGAGAGAGAGAGAGAGAGACAAAACAAACAAGCAACCTAGTCTTCTGTATTAACCAGGATTAACTGTTTATATTTACCTAAAGTGTGAAGGCTGGGCCTCTTCCAGCCTCCCTTTAGAGTTCATCAGTGATATATTGGTGCTAAATAAAGGCTTATCAGCTTACAGTACATCAGAGCCCTGATAAAACTTCCTCAGGAAAAGAGAAAATGGAGCAAGTACCTATTCAGAAAATAGTTTGTAGATATACCAGTACAATGGGACTCCTCTAAGTGACAGCACGGCTTAAGTGTGGAATTTTTACTCCCAGCTCAGGAAATTCTAAGGCAGGAACCACAGTCTGTCTTAACTCTGGAGACAGGGCTAGAATCCAGGTTGTTTTTCTACTGTGTTCTGACTTTCTGAGACATGTGAATTTTGGAAGATAAGAACAGAATAGCATATTAGCTGTAACATGTGACACTTGTCAGATTAACAAAAGGAGTGGGAGGGAGGCCTTATCTAGGTTTCCATTTTCCCTGATGCAGTTTCAGCTTAATGTTCACAGTTTAAATCTTAATCTAAAAAAAGGAAAAAAAAAAGCAAAAGATGTGTGGGTCAGAGAAACAGAAGCTAATTCCCTCTGCGCGCGCGCACACACACACACACACACACACACACACAATCTAAAGATACATGCAAAGGACCCTTCTGAACAATTTTTTGTTTTCATTTTATCTTAAACATGAAAAAGAAGAAAAGAGATTATGTCTGGAACTATTATTCCCTGAAAGGATTCATTTAGTAGTATTAGTCCCTCTGTGGAAATACAGAGATACAATTTTGTTAAAATAAACACAGAGAACGAAACCTCTTAAGTTAATTGTGCCTCTCTTACTAATTCCAGTCAAGCACATAGAGCTACTACTTAACTGATCTTTTAGATGACTAGCATATGCACACAAGAAGTCCTCTTTGTTATCTAATCTCAGTCTCTCTTGCTGTAATTCCCCCTTATTGTCTTTTTGATAAGGAAAACCTGATGGAGCTCTGTGTTTGAAGGAGAAAACATAAGAGAAATGAAATCATTTTTGTAATTGAATTGTATTTTCTCCCCTGAAGCTGTGTGTGTGTGTGTGTGTGTGTGTGTGTGTGTGTGTGTGTGTGTGTTAAGAAAATAATGTGGCCTTTGGGAAGTAACATAAATTTTAAAAAAATCAGGCAGAGGCTATTTAAAGTTACCTAGATGAATTCATCCATCATTTCTTAGCAAAGAAACAATGTCTGAAAAGCTCAGAGATTTGGAGGATGACACTGCTGAACAAGCTTAATAAATGATATCATTCTGTTCTCTTGGTTTATAGATGTTGCATTTATTACAAGCCTTATACTGAGCCATAAAATAGACACTTATAATTTGTACAAACAAACCCACTGTTAACCATACCTTTGAATATTTTTCCAAATGAAATGTTCACTGGGGCAAAGCAAAGTTATAGGAAATGAATCAATCTAATCTTAGCTTCTCTAGTCAGGAAGAAAGACAGCCATGGATGACTTTGCCCTCTGTGTCACTTATTTCAACAACAGCATGTTCAATATTGATGGGTCTCATCAGGAGAGAAATCCAGCCTGGTGCCAAAATAGAGGACACTGAAGAGGTGAAGGGCACTGAATCAAGATGGTGAGTCCAAATCCCTGGATGCCAGCTCCACTTCACAGAGCACAGCTTCATTCTTTGTGATTGAAGAGAGTGATTTAGTTTTGGACAAAACTGTAAGAATAGTGTACCTTTGTACTTTTAGAAAATTACATTAATTTTATGAAATATTTTTATAAGTAGTATGCAAGAAGCATAAGTCATGGTTTCTATTTTCAAGAAGTTCAACTTCTTTTGATTAGACAATACAGAAAAAATGATTAGGTTCCCAGGTATTTGACAATAAATACATACACAAAAGTTATTTCTATAGAAAGTCCAGAAGGGATGAAGATGGTTCAAGGAAACATGGAGAGAAAAAAGAAAAAAAAAATGAGTGCAAGGCAGTTATCTGATAATGACAAGAATAGCTTAACCTTTGTACAGCAAAGATGGTTTTTATAGAGAGAATATTGGCAGAATAAAGAATGCCAGACACAGGGGTAGTATGATTGGGTATAAAAATTTTGAATATTTTAGTCACAAATTCTAGTCTAGTGTATATATCAAAAAGGATACAGGAATGAAATATTCACTTCGCATCCTGTAAGGAGCTGGTGTTTAGTGAGGGGCAGTTATCATTTCCTAATTCAGCCTAATCCACAGAACACTTGATCAAAACTAATCAAAATCTAAGGCTAAAAGTTACATGACACATGGACATAAAATATAGAATTGTAGAAACAATTCTAAAGAGATAACTCATTGTAAAGGGTAGTTACTTACTTGTAGAGGACATGTGATTTAGTCACAGCCCAGCAAAAGTGAACTCACAACTACCCTCTGAGAAGATCTGAAGCTTGTCTTCTCTTCCAGCACACTCCTACACATACTCGTGCAGTTATACACAAGTATATACAAGTAAACCAAAGAAAAAAATGTCTCAAAAATAGATTTACAATCTCTGGAGATGCTATACCAGGTAAAATAGACAGTACATTTCACACAGGGATGATTTTCTACACTCTCTTGTAGTCTGGTATTCCTAGGGTATCATAAATGAGTAGGTCCTGCTAGACATTCCCTGTCAGAATAAGAGGAGTGCTCGGGATTAAGGCATTAGTATAGGAAAAATTTCCGTGTGGCTTGTCCTTTATTTGACATGGGAAAAGAAAGATTATATTTGTATTTTGTTTTGAAAGTCCAACTGAAATAATGGTGACAAGAGTGAAGTAATACAAAGTGTGAAGGGGAAGAATTAACTGGTACAAGCAGACGTATAAAAGAATTTAGTATCAATAATTCGTTTAAAAGTTCTTATAAAATGGACTCTTAATTCTGTTATAAAGTGATAGATTTAAATTGTTGAACTTATTCATATATTTTTTGTAGCTTCCTCCATTTGATACAAATTAACCTAGAAAAAAAAACTAATGCTAAACAAAAGAACATTGACCTGAGTCATACTTAAATTGTTTTGGAGCACACAGATTTTTTTTTTTTTTGTCTAGCACATTACAAAGAATTTCAAAACATGATACATGTTCTTAATAACCTGTATAGAAGAATTTTAAGTGACAGACAAATTACTATAATCTATGCAATGTGGGCTGCTCTAGTGTCCCATTTATATAAAGTACATTGCGATTTTCATGGTCACTTAGCTAAATTGAAAGTAAATATGCTGGTTGAAAACAGTCTAAGGGAAATTTTATAAATAAAATATTATGCCTCAAGACTAATGTTCTGGTTTGGTTTCTGTTGCTGTAGTAAACATTATGGCCATGAAATAACATAGAGAGAAAAGGCTTTGTTTGATTTACAAGTTATAATCCATCATCCTGAGATGCCAGGTCTGGGCTCAAGGCAGGAAACTAGAGGTAGGAACTGAAGCAGAGAACAAGCTGAATCACTGCTTACTGGCTTGCTCCCTCCCATGCTTCAATCAGCATACATTTGACATAGTCCAGGATCACCTTTCCAGATGTGGCATGGTCCACAGTGGACTAGCCACTGCTACCTCAATGAAACTGATAAAGAAAATGCTCCACAGATATATCTACAGGCTGGAGGCTATACTCTGATAGAAACTACTTCAAACAATTCTGGGCTATGTCAGGCTGACAGATGATGCCAGGATTTAGGGACTAGTGCTACAAGACAGACATCAACTTCAAAATGAAGGTCTGATAAACTCATCTTATTCTTTCTCAGTTTAATTAAAAAGAAACTCTCTCTGTGTGTGTGTGTGTGTGTGTGTGTGTGTGTGTGTGTGTGTATGTATGTATGTATGTATGTATGTGTGTGTATATTTGTGTTCAGTGTACATGAGTATGCACATGAGTCTGTACTTGCAAACTACATTTATGGCTTTTACAGACAAGATGTTAATTCTCTGTCTTCATGACATAGGTTCTGTAAGTGGAACTGACATTTTTCCTGGATCGAACACCTTTCTTGTTGGAGTCAGAGTTGATAAATTTTGTCTGGAGATCAGTGGATATTGTGATTTGAATAGGAAATGGTCCTCCCAAACTCATGATTTGTACTTAGTCTTGCACTGGTTAAGCTTTTTAGGATACTGTGGAAGCCTCAGGAAGTGTGCCTTAGTGGGTCAAAAGAGGCCTCTGGGAATAACAAAAAGGTCTATCTCTAGCTAGATTGACCAGACTACTGATTGTGAAATTCCCACCACATGCACCCACACTCATGCTCCTGAGATACCAGTCACACCCACCATCATGCCCTCCCTGCCATGATGGAATGGTCTCTCTTAAACCACCATGAACCCTCATAAATATTTTTCCTTGAAGTTAGTTCTTCCTCCTCCTCTTCCTCCTCCTCCCCCCTCTTCCCTTCCTCCTCTCCTCCTCCTCCTCTTCCTCCTTTTCCTTCTTCTTCTTTCTCTTCTTCTCCTTCCTTCTCCTCTTTTTTTTTTTAATCCCACATAAAACGAAGGAAAGTAACTTTTATAATTTTCAGTGATCCCACTCAGTACTCTGTGATCTAGGATTCTAAAAATCAAAGGCCAACTAGGAAACCAGAAGATAAATATATGGCTATTGAGTAAAATCATATGCTGTGTAACTCAAATGAATTGGGAATGCCCTGAAATGGACAAGTCGCTCACTATTATGTGAACTGAAATTCTTAATCCAAAAAAATAAAATAAAATAAAACTACATGATAATGTTGTTGTTCTCTCTTTTTATATTAACCCAAGTAATGTACAATTTCTAGACTTTTAACATTTATATTTTTCCTAATTTTTAACTGTAATTCCAAAGATAATTTGGAATTTGAAGGTAATTAGAAAAGTAGAACAGAATTTTGAAACTGTTCAAAAAAGTAGACTAAATTTTCTTCTACTGACTCATAAAATGATAGTATGGTAAAACGGATTGAAATAGGGGAAGCTAACGTGAAAATCAGATAGGTTCTTACTCTGCAGTAAATCTTTCATTTGCAGTCAGCTTATATAGGCAAAGCACGCACAGCATGTGATTCCAAGCCCTTCAGCCAGCATCAGGCTACAATTTATTTTCTGAGTTGTCATGGATGCTCTCCTTCCGGTCATGTCTTTGCTGAGTCATGTATCATGTCTTCTTTCAACTCTTCTGACAGTATGTCAGGCATTAGACCTGGAATCGTCTGTACACACAGTGGGAGAGAAAGGCTAGCCAAATACACACTGACTGGGTAGGGAGATTCCAGCCTTTGATACTTTTTTCTTCCTACTAAAGGGGAAATCTGCTAAGCATATGGAATCAAGTTCCTAGATTGATAGGGAGAGCTTTTAAATATATAGCCATTCAATGAAAATTTATATCTTGACTAAGGATATGTTTGGGTAGTATAAGTGATATTCTCATAAAAGTTTTGGAGTGACACCTGAGGAATGATTGGAATAGTAATATAAAAAGCACATGTTACCTCCTTACTGAAGATAGAGTCATTCTTCTACATTGCAAAGACATTGACTTTCTTTCTGACTCATCTTTTAAAGTAGAGGAGTGCTATATAATTAGAAAATTGCTCACAATAAAACAAAACTAAATTAATAGACTGATATTGTGTTAGAAGAAACAAGATGCCCTAGGTCCTGCATAAACACATTAAGTTTAGCTAATTTGTCAAGAAATATTCACAGGGAGTATTGCTTTCTTTCCCAACATATGTCGGGACCTTTATTTGTTTGATTTTTTTTTTCACTCTGGAACTTTCAGATAGGTTGACTTGGAAATGGAATCTGCTAGACTTATGTTTTTAATATACTGTCTTAAACACTAGCATTTCATTCAGCTATTTTTCTGCAAGAGTGATTTTAGGTCTATTTATTATTGGAGAAGTTACAGAAAAGACATACTTATTCTCTGTTTTCTGGTCTTCAAAAAAAGCAGGGGAAATGGTTTCCGAATTATCGAATAGTCCACTGAGAGCTCAGCAGGTGATTCCAAATTAAATTCACAACCTTCTAAGATGACATTTTTCTGTAGAAAGTCCCAGGATATAACTTTACCAATTGGATTCAAACCAAGTCTTTTTGTGACAATATATAAATCACTGAACTGTGGGATCGAGTATAACACTCTCGTAGTGCAAGTAAGAGTAAGAAAATCAATTCTGTTTAGTATTCTATAGCACTCATGGGAAACATTGTCAGTCCAAATGCCATAAACTTGTTTATGTACTGTCTATCTATCTATCTATCTATCTATCTATCTATCTATCTATCTATCTACCCATCTATCTATCATCATCAATCTATTATCTACCTGTCTGTCTCTCATCTATTAAGATCTATGTATCATCTAGGTACCATGTATATATGTATGTATATATTTATGCATGCATGTATGTATCTATATATCTATTATCTATCAATCTATTACAATACAAAGCAATGAAAAAGAAAACAATTTGTGAGAGATATAGGGTAGAATATAGAAGAAATTTCAAGGAGGCAAGATGGGAAAATTTTGAAGAGAAAAATGGTAGGGAGAAAATTATGGCCGGGCAGTGGTGGCACACACCTTTAATCCCAGCACTTGGGAGGCAGAGGCAGGTGGATTTCTGAGTTTGAAGCCACCCTGGTCTACATAGTGAGTTCCAGGACAGCCAGGGCTACACAGAGAAACCCTGTCCCGAAAAACCAAAAAAAAAAAATTATGTACTTTTTAAAAATTAAAATCTACTAGAATTTTAAAAGGTATTTTTAAAATACTAAAACAAAAGAATGTGCAAATCTTTCATATCAGAAGCTTGATCTTGCTATAGCATTTGATAAGACTTTTATCATGAATAGTTGATTTATACTTGTAGCTTTCTGGAGTTTTTAAAATAATCTTTTGTATCTATCTTTAAGTTAATATATGTGATATACAATATACACAAATTTCTCCTCAGAACAATATGTTAAATCAAAATTTAATATCTTCTTCAAATTTTTTGAGAAGAATGTGTTTGTCTGACTATGTTGTGCCAAGTGACCTGAATTTTGGTGTGTAGACCAAATCAGTTTCAACATGTGCCAGTACACTACCTTAGCTCCCCAGTACTAGAATTATTGTTCCACACTAACACACCTACATCAAAAGTCTAATTTCATTATGGAATATTTATATTTGTATAAAGTAAAACAGTTTGGGGAAAAGAAATACTGAGTGAAATTTCCAATAAAACTATTCTAAAGAATTGAGTTTCTCATAAATATGACAGGATGACGTCAAATTTTGTCTGTAAAGAGGTTTGTGTCCATTCTCCAAAAAGATAACTCCATACTAATGGTTTTAATCACATGAATTAGTTGTACAAATGGTTTTGATTTTGCATAAGCATGGAAAATTATACATAACCATTGTTTACATGGTACAGAGTTTGTCCAGGTTGAACAAGTTCCTAGATGTTGTTTTTGTATAACACACACACACACACACACACACATACACACACACACACACACACACGTACACTCTCACACAGTTGTGTGTGTGTATAGTGATCATAACTTATTTATTATATTGAAAACATATACCAAATACAGTGAGCTTATAGAGGAAGGAATAGATGAACTACTCTTGACTCTAGCTGATTCCTCTTGATATTAGGTGGTAATTATATGTCCTTGATTTTTTTTTGAATCGTAATATTTATGAAAATGAAAATATGTTAAGATTTCTAGCTACTTAAAACAGTTTGATTGCCCTTACATCCTTTAAAATAATGATTACATTAATTGTCTTAATGTTAGATATAGTTTTTCAAAACATAACAATTTTTACTACTTTGTGTGAAAACCAAGAGGAAATTCTAGTAAAGTTGAATAACTTTATTTCGACAGCATTCTCAGAAATTATGAAGGGCGTGAATTTATAAACACTGATTAGTGGCCACGTTAATAGGATATCAAACATTAGCCACAGGATCTTACAGTTGTATTTCATACATGCAATTTCTTTTAAAATCTATTATTTCATAAAATAGGTTTTTGTTATTTGTATATGATGTAGTTAATATTCACAATACTTACATTCCTTTTTTGCCAATATATTTCAGTTAAAAAGTGGCTAGAACTTTATGAGTTCACTTACATTTCCATGGGAGATCATGAATTGCATTTTTAAAATTTAGTCATCGTTAAACAGTAATACAATAAGACATTGTTATTATATTTTCATCAATTATGCTATTTAGCAATAAAATCTCTTAAACATTTTATATGCATTGTATTCAAGTTCCTGCATAAGCTGAGACATCTTGAATTCCTGTGAATCTAGTGTCTCAGCAAGACTTACAGAATGTGAGTTGTCAAGATGTAAGATTTCTATTTTATTACACTACACTGGAAATAGTATTGCTCCAAATTTTATGTTAAAAATTCAGTGTATATCTCAAAGGATTCTACATTGCTGGAAAAATTGCAGATCTAGACATTAAAATCTCAATCACACAAACCTTCCATGTAGCTACTAACTGTGATCGTATTTAAGGTATCAAATTTCATTGATTTAAAAGACAAGTATGTACACATATATAATTTCATCAAAATGTATGTCAGATTATCTATGCTAAAATCAAGGTATTTGGTGAAATAATTTTAAAATAAACATTCTTTACTATAGAGTTTTCTAATATGTATCATTCCTTTTGCATTTATGTTTTTAATTTAATTTCTTCTTTTCTAAAAACAACAACCAATAAGTTTTATTTTCTTTCATTTCAAAACAGCAAACTTGCTTTCTATAATTTTAGTAATGTCTGTCCATTGAGAATAAGCATGTTAATTTGAAATTCAACTATTGACTCATGCATGGAATTGGGTTGATTCTGAAGTATTACCAGAAACTTACATACAACCTTCTCTTTGAAAGGCCAGGTTAGCTGCTGAAATTCCTGGGTCTTTATATGTATTTTATTTCCATAAGGAAAGGCATCCAGAGACTGACCCACCATCCCATATGCAGCCACCAAACCCCTACACTAGCTGATGCCAAGAAGTGCTTGTGGACAAGAGCCACATATGGATGTCTCAGTTTTGTCAGAGCCTTGCTGATATAGAAGGGTATGCTTGCAACCAACTATTGGACTGACCATGAAAACCCCAATGAAGGAGGTAAGGGAAGGACTGGAGGAACTGAAGGGATTTGAAAACTCATATGAAGAACAACAATATCAACCAACCAGAACCCTCAGAGCTCCCAGGGACTAAGCCACCAACCAAAGAATACACGTGGAGGAACCCATGACTCCAGGTGCATATATAACAGAGAATGGCCATGTCAGGCATCAATGGGAGGGGAAGCTCTGGGTCCTGTGAAGGTTTGATGCCCCAGCATAGGGGAAAGCTAGGGTGGTGGGGTGTGAGTGGGTGGGTGGTTAAGGGAGCACCCTCATGGAGGCAGGGGGAGGGGGATGGGATGGGGAGTTTGTGTAGGAGAAATTGGGAAGGGGGACAACATTTGAAATGTAAATAAACAAAATGACCCATTTAAAAAAATAAAGAAAATGCAGAGCCATTACTACTTCTCAAAGACATTGAAATTTCTTTCTGCCATTGTTTTTTGAAAGCTCAATATCAATAGGACTTAAGTAGAGTTGTCACTCAAGGTGATCAACAGCCTGAGAAAAAATCCTCCCAATTCTCAGCTACTCTTGGAAATGTCTGCTGTTAGCTATTTGGAATTCTTCACAATGGACATAGTGATAAGGCAGCAATTCCTTCCTGCTATGATGATTCATAATGCTGTGGTACAGCAGCACCTGTAAACAAATGTCCACTTTGTACCTACTGCAGACTAGTCACCGAGATATGATTCTTCCTGGAAAATAGCCTTTGCATTCAGAACACACAAATGATGTTGATAGAAGAACAAAAAAAAAAAAAATAGAACTAACTAATTCTGCTAAGCCGAGATTGCCCATGTGTTTTGAACACTGGGAGTTGGCAGTCTGCCTGACTGCACCTAACCTCCAACCCAAAGGCAGGACAGTACAGAGATGATATTCTCATCTGAAGCTGAGAATTCACTCTCTTTGTAGAAGTTTCTGACCACATCTTTAATTGGTATCAAGGCACTGGCATAAGCATACAGATTGATTCAATGCCTCAATTATTAAAGACATTTATTTGCAGATATTCATCAGACAAGTTTTGGTTGAGTTTAGTCTATATGGGCATTGAATTCTGTCTGGACTCCAGAATGTCTTTTCAAAACTGTAAAATATTTGAATCCCAATCTTGTAGTTGCCAAACTTCCTTGGTGTGAAGAGAAGGAATTAAAAGGCTAATAAACCTTATATATACTTACTATCTGCTTTAGCTGTATTGTACAAAACACATGCTTTTTAGTAAAAGTTGACACTTTTATAACAAATTTAAATCTTGATTCATCTTGCAAGTTATGTTTAGGACCAAGTAGTGAAAGTATAGAGAACTACATTGGACACATAAAATCCACTTAGGATTAGTGCTTCACTTTCACGAAAGACACTGGTAAACTTGGGGCATGTCTAGTTACTACAGAATCTAGTGGCTCTCAGCAGGTATCACAGTTCTCTTATGTTAAGGTCAAGGCCATTTTGCCCTGACTTCATACATTTGCTTTCATAAATCTGAAGAGTACAAATACTGGTATCTTAATATTTATCTCATCAGTTCAGTATAAACACAAAAACCAAGATTATGTCCTGCATTTTATATATTTAATAATAGAGGAAAATGGTAATTGAAAATATTGCATTTATAATTTTTAACACCATCAATGATTTTTTATTTTCTTACAAGAGAAAATGCATATGCATGTTTACATATAATAATAAATATGTAACTGTTCAGATATGAGTTGATGGAAGTGTATATTCCATATATATATATATATATATATATATATATATATATATATATATATACTATATACTCATAAATCAATGTGCTATGTGAATTATTAAATAGAAAATGTCTTACTCATTACACATATATTAAAGAACACAATGGCTTATATTTTAGCATTTTCATAATATTATGTATGATTTGTGTTTTATACATACCATTTAAAGACAGATATAAACATTAAAAATTTCTTACTCAGTCAAATTGCTCTGATATCACCCTTAAAGAATAAATGATTTTTATATAACATAGCACAAAATGAATCAGAAAGATTAAAAGTGCTCTGAGATAAAGATTGGTACTCTGAACGACTCTCAAGTAAGATTTATCACATTTTACTGAAGACCTTTATTTCAGATATTAGGAACCTATAATCAATTTATTGCAGG
This sequence comes from Rhabdomys pumilio, assembly GCA_030674055.1. Taxonomy (NCBI): domain Eukaryota; kingdom Metazoa; phylum Chordata; class Mammalia; order Rodentia; family Muridae; genus Rhabdomys; species Rhabdomys pumilio. Next base: position 2,255,019 of record JANHMN010000015.1, on the reverse strand, counting down.
GTGTGCCTCTGAAATTTGCAATACAGTGCTGATTTTAAATAATCAGCATTCAATAGAATTCTAGATAAGATAGAAAGCTTTAACATTAACAAGAGAATTGGAGATGTTACAGGGCTTTTAAATATGAAGTAAGGAAGTACAAAAAAAGAATGTGAGAAAAAGATAAATAGAAGAGACAGGTAGAGATGAGAGAGAGTGAGAGAGAGAGAGAGAGAGAGAGAGAGAGAGAGAGAGAGAGAGAGAGTTACATTTATTAAAAAATGTAACTGAGAAACCAGGGTATTAACTTACAGATAATCAAGACTAAAAAGGAAATGAACAACTGGTTCTAAGTCAACTCTCTCTGCCTATTCTCCAGTGAGGAAGAAAATGATATTTACTTATTGACACTTTTATGAAGTTTGTTAGATAAGAATTTTGTTTTGTTTTGTTTTGTTTTCTATTCAGAAGCCATAATATTTTAGATAGCAAATTCATTTTGATGTATTAGGGTTTCTCATAAACATTTGTATATTTGAGAGAATTTACTATATAATGGTAGTACACCATAGCAGTTTGAAGCACCCACTGCATAGCAGCCATAGGAAGTAAGGGGCTACATAAAGAAATCTATCTGAAGCCTATTGGGACACACACTCACATCTAGCTACCCTTCATCATGCCAGAAGATGCTGTGATGGCCACTGGGGGAGAAAAGACAGCAAATAAAATTTCCAGAGAATTTTAAAAAGTGTAATTATTTTAAAATGATGCTTATATAAGGAAGGGGGATTGTATTAGTTACTTTTCTCAGTGATGTGCCAAATATCTGACAAGAGACAACTTGGTGAATAGATGCTTCTTCTGTCTTCCATATGTCTTATCACAATGTGGTTCTTAGAGCACAGTATAAACACTTCCGCTTCCCTTGTGTTTCCAGGCTCCTCTGAGCAGACAGGAAATTTAACCACACTAGTAGTACTAATGGTATTTCATATCCATTTCCTACTCCACTTCCTACTGTCCCTTTTACGCCACTTTGCCATCTCACTATAACCAAATTTCTAGCCAAATTTTATTATTTTGGTACCTATTGGAAAAGAATAGATCACTACCTCTTTCTTCCTTCCTTCCTTCCTCTCTCTCTCTCTCTCTCTCTCTCTCTCTCTCTCTCTCTTTCTTTCTTTTCTTCCTTATTTCTTTATTTATTTGTTTCTCTTTTTTTTTCAGAATAAGTTTTGGTCAAGAATGGGAGTTATCAATATTCCTCCTAGTAACTTTCCCTCATTCTTCAGAGTTCTTACTTAGTCTTAATATGTCTATGTTCATATTGATTAAGAAATTGAACATTGACAAGAGCATATACTACTAGCTTGTATGTCTTTTAAGGTAGTCTATGGATGCTACTTTCAGGTTTAAAGAAAGGTAAGAGTAATTATGAGTCTGAAACTTTCAATGTACTTTTATAACCTCTGTCAAAAGAGAAATAAATCTATTTTTATAAAATTTATTTAACTTTTAAGGTGTAATTTAAGTCTTTTCACTTACTTTCTTGTTTTTATACACATGTTGATTTCATTTTGTCTGATTACATATATTGTACCTCAGCAAGGGTACTGTGAATCAGGCAGGGAAAATATTTTGACATCTAACAGAAATTAACTAAAATACAGATTTTACTAAAATAAAGATCTAAGGCTCAAGTGGCTATTTGCATGCAGGTGGACCAATCAACATAGGTAGTTTGCCTTCTTGGACAACTACTCATTGTAACATCTTTCTTTGTGTAAATACCATCTTCTCTGTAATTTTACTGATGTGTAATCACCATGAAGTTTATATCTGCTTTGTCCTCATACAGTAGAGCACTGGTTTGAACAGCTGCAAACTTTACTTTGTTTATTTCACAGAAAACCTGTCAGAATTGTTAGCTTGTGAAATAACTGGCTATTTTTCCCATTGCTTTCTTCAAAAGATCAAATTGGAAAGATGAGATGTCAGTTTAGGGTGAATTTATATTTTTTCTGTATTTACACAGATTTCAAGTAGGCAAAATAAATATAATTTATTAATCATTTTATGTCCTTATCTATACATTTATTATGGCCTATTTGTCAAATATTATCTTATTATTAATTTGTTCTTATGTTGATAAAAGATCAATGAATAATCCCAAATACATATTTATATTACATAAATACTGTAGCCATAAATATTATATGCAGCATACTATACATTTAGTCATATAACACTTGCTAAACAAATGTTTGTTTCAATCTGTTTAAAATATACTTAAAATGAAAACTGCTCAATTTGAAGGACCACATAGTTATCAAATGAAAAATGAGACCAAACTGCTTTTGCAAAGAGTTTGGGATATGGGAAAATGTTTCCCATTCTCTTTAATTTTTCCAAAATTTACATTATACAGAATCATGTGTGCAATTTAGGCTTCATCCATTTTTAGAAACAGTAATTTTTGATTCAAAAGAAATCTGCAAACTTGCAAAAATAAGACTCGGCTTAACAGTGTGTTTCCAAAGAAATTGTAGATGCTTCTCCTTTCAGACAAGAGCTTCCTGATGGAACCTATTAATATTCCATGCACAATGGGAGGGGTGGGATGGAGAAGCTGAATATTCTATAGGGTCACTTGCATTGCCCTGCAGAGCACAATACATGAACTGGTTGGGGACATCAGGTCTCGTTTTATTCTCGCCACCTGCTACCTTATTCCAGTCTATACAAGCCTCTGATAAGTGTTGCCACTGAAAATTATTTTTTTTTGTAAAGATTTTTATGAATCTTAAATTTTATTAGAATTATTTTAGTCTTCAAAGTTTAAAAATAAACCACAATATAAATATAAACCATTTTGCATTTTAACCATGTTCTTTCATTACACTGGAAGTTCTCAAATATCCCAGTTATCGGAGAAATAAGAATAAACTATTGTTGATTTAACATGTATTCCTTGTAGAACTCTAGCTACTAATCCTTATGGAATGACAGCCTATTATTTTTCATATGCACTATCTTTATCTACAAAGCTGGAAAGACAATTAATTATATCCTTTTGCAAATGAATACAACAGAGGGATTTTATGCAACATTTTCTAAAGCTGTTGAGTGGTCCCATTTTGTATGCATTGTCTCTGTGTTTGTGAGTGTGTGTGTGGCTGTGTGTGTGTGTGTATGTGTGTGTGTGTGTGTGTGTGTGTGTGTGTATTTTAAGTCCCCAGTATTGTGTAAATTATGACATGTGGGTTATTGTGCACTGGTGTTATAGTATAAGCTTCCTAGTTTCTGTGTATCTTTCATGAGCTTCTACATTTTTTATTCTGATAGATGTAATAATTACTGTTCTTAATGTTTGCCCCAGCATTGCTGGGAAAGACATAGAAGGGAAGGCCATGAAAATAAACGTATTAACAAAGCATAATGATTTCTAATACAATCTTTTATATTCCCCACAGATCATTATAACCGTTAAAAACAATTGTATCAGCAAATGTATACACTGGAGTTTTGTAGGATTTTGATGCAAAATGCATTTAGCTTCATTAACCGTCAAGGGAAACCCTTGAGTTTGGGGACTTCCTTGAAGTATAATTGCTTGTTGCTTTCAGAGGGGAGACAGAGCCACATTCAAAATAGAGTATCAGAGATCAAAATCAAGACACCTTAGTGTAACGTTCCTCACAACTCCTTGGTCAGCTTGCTCTCTTCCTGTTTTCTACTAACTTAGCCTTTAGTCATTAGACTGTATTTATGTTGATTGCAGGAAGGTCTTCAAACTTTGTGCAAACATAAATGCAATTTTCAATAGATCAGATTGTCTAGCAAGGCAAGTGTCACTCAGCATGGTATGTATCAAGTAACTCTTAAGCTATCGGTTTCCCTCTAAGAGTACAGATATTCTGATCAGTCGTGGAAAAGGAACATTGAGAGCTGCACCGAGCTATAGATAATGCAGGTATGCTATGAACATAAAACATTTGCTATCACTTAAAATGTAAAATGAAGCTTATAATTTACTATAACTGCACATTGCTAAGGAAGATGACAGTGGTATAATTATAATTTCTTATCTTTATTTTGGTTGATTTTATTGCCTCGGCATTACTGCATGCAGATGCTTCTCTTGGCTTAGGTGTATATCAATGATTCAGAGAGCATCATTTTCAAACTGCCTTATGAAGGGCTACAGTTTACTACAAGGATAACCATCTACTGCTGTTGACTATATTATTGGATATACCTGTTATGTTTGACATTTAAATCACGATTCCTGGTTATTACATTTTATTAGGAATTCACTTCCCGCTGAGAAATAAAGGACCCTGAGCGCTAATGTCACTCTGAACTGCTCAGGTGCACTTTCATGCTTAGGCTGATTCATTACCACATCTTGATGGAAGAGCCTAGAGGTTTTCATTTTGCTTCATCTGTTTTGCTAATATATTGCTACAGAGACTAGGTTCAGTTTTCAATTCAGAATGTAGTAGGAGAAAGTCAGGAATGTATAGAATGAGTGTGTAACATGTTTGTAAGACAGGTCTAGCATCAAGTTTGACTGACTTTTTTTACTTCCATAATAATTTATAAGCATATATTCTCTGTGCATGGTACTGGGTTTCATTTGGCTATTTTCATACAACCTCATAATATGGAGTTCCATTTCACAATCTGGTTTGTAATCCATTGTTAGCCTCTCCCTCCACATAGTTCTCTCTGATTTTCTAGATAACTTCTTCTCTGATTTCCATGTCTTATACGGGCATGAGAATTTATGGCCTTATATAGACTCTTGGATACATGAAGGAGAGGACACATGTCTTCACAAGTGTTTCATGGGTTCCTTAATTTAATTTTGCTTGCAAATTTCCATTTGTACTTGATTGATTTAATTTCATTCTTTATGAATGAAAAATTCAATTATGCAAACTACTAGATATGTATCTCACAGAAGATTATTATCTAAAATATATAAAGAAATCGCCAGGCAGTGGTGGCACACACCTTTAATCCCAGCACTTGGGAGGTAGAGGTAGACGGATTTCTGAGTTTGAGGCCAGCCTGGTCTACAGAGTGAGTTCCAGGACAGCCAAGCCTATACAGAGAAACCCTGTCTCGAAAAACCAAATATATATATATATATATATATATATATATATATATATATATATACACACACACATATATATATATATGTATATATATATATATATTGAGCAATATGAAATCAAACAAGTCAATAGGTAATTTGGATAGCATAAAAGAGTTCATATAAGATGAAATATAATCAACCAGTACAAATAAGTTGATAATTTTAATGAAAAAAATTTTATTTGAAAACTCTCAAAATTAGAGCTGGCATGAAACACTAATGTAAAAATTGAAAACTTTGTTATTTAAATTCAAACATTCATTGAGTAGTTCACTGTGCACTCAGCAGGCAGGTAAAATTGATAAACAGCATTAAAATATTAGCAACATTATTAAAACAAAACATCATTTATAAAATAATTGTTGCATACTATTTAAATATCTATTTCAAAAGTTTATACAGGAAAGTTTTGCAAATGCATTTTCAAAAGTGATGAAGGTTTATTAAAAATAAAAATGTGACTAATTGGTTGAATCATTTATTTTGCCTGATTTTTTGATATTACCAACAGAGCTGAGTTATCACAGCAACTACATAAACTTAGAACTAATGAGAAACTAATTTAAAAAGAGGAAATTGGCGCCTTTACAGAAGAGTAAACAAGGCCAAAAACAATTATTAAAAAATGTGAGTTTTATCACAGTAATACTGATACAGAATTATTTTCATTTGTATAAAATAATAAAAACCCATACTTGTAAATATTAAAACCTCACAGAGCTTCTTAAAGTATCACATTAAGATCTTCTTTCCTGACTCTTGATATCTTCTCCCAAGGTACCAATGTCTATGATATCTTATTTTTCTTTAAAGTCACAGTAAATTGTCTACTCATAATATCTGTCTATATCTATCTATATACACTGAATAAGAAATTATACCTTCATTAAATGACATATACTGCATATGACTTATTAAAATAACCAAGACCACAGGTTGCCTATATTTTATTAATCACTAAATGAAAATTTAATATAGACATATATTATATTCTATAATAAATATATACATAGATAATCTCATGCTTTCCTTATTAATTTATTTATTTATTTTTTTACAAAAAACAACCAGAGAGTGGGACCAAGGAGGATACTAATATCATACATAGGAAATGGAAGACTGGTTGACCTGACTGAAAGGACCCAAACATGCTTGGTTTGACATTAAAGAGAAATTCCCTTATCGCATTCTACTGTCAAATTTATCTCCTCAGTGTCATCACATTTATGATGCATAAATGGTCTACTCTTTGAAATATATGGATGCTAGATTGCTAAAAACACATTGAAAATCCTCAAAAATACTTCTCAGTCACAATTACAATAGGGATCAATTCAGTCTGAACTCCCTTCTTCCTGTACAGCATTGTGATCTATCATTTTGCACAACCTGGCCTGTACTTGTTCTATCTTGATTGAGTCTTGAGTTCTAGTTATTGATCTACAAGATACATCCAATAAGCTATAATACCAGCTTGTCACAGCATTGTGAGAAATGGCTGGGTCTTTTACTTTAGCAGTAGAATTCATTTGTTATACACCATGGTCCAAATTGCTCTACTTAATTAATTTTTCTCTTAGGAAAAAGAAATGTAGCAGTGGTCAAAATCCCCCAATTAGACATGAGAACCTAAGGTCGGCCCCTAGTCTATAATAGTTCACTGCCTAAAGTGGTTTTCAAGTGCCCAAGGATTATCTTTATCCATGTGAATGTTTTCTGCCTAGAAAATTAACAGCTGAGTGCATTTTGAGTAAAATACTAAAGGAAATGGCTGATAAAAATATCAATGTTGTGTATCTGCTGAAGGCGATACATATCTGTTTTTTCTCAAACCTCTGTTAAGCTGTCATCCTCACCCTTATCACAGGAATGATTATCTCAGAGTGTGTTATCGCCAGACTCTTTCCTGACCAGACAGAAAGAATCCCTGGAAGGAGTCATGTGTCTCATTTGTCTTAAAGGGGTTGTTCTCTTGTGACAAATCACTTATACTTGCTGTTAATAGTCAACACACACAGTGAGCATCCTGAATGTAGAGGGGTCGTGCTCTCTGTAAAGCAGCATAGGATTTCAAATTACTGAAGCCAAATAAACCAACTGGCAAGAAATTGATGGTAAATGTCCACCTGATTTGCCTGCTTACTCCTGAATTTCTGAATCTGTTAAGTGATAAACTGTGACTAATGTAATCCTTTGAAATCTCTTGACTGTGCAAGAAAAGGATGTATGTCTCAGTAGCCAGTGTGGTGAGAAGACAAGGTTTTGGTTTGAGATCAGGGAAAATGTACTAAGCTGGAGCTGAAAAGTGAGCCCCAGGATGGCCTGAAAAAAAAGCAATTAAAAGGGCTTGGTGGAACAAATGCTTACAACACAGTTGTGAGAACCTGGATTCAGAACCCCAGCACCCACCCCAGCACACCAGTACTTCATTGAAATGTTAAGGGCACAGCTTTCTCCTTGTGACTACAAAGTACTTGTGGGTGTCCTTGTCCTCTGAATCTTATAATCTTTCTTGTCTCCCTACAGTGATATTTGCTGAGTCTTAAATGTAGAGATTTTATTGAAGATATAGTGACTTGGGCTTCACATCCTACATTCACAGACACTTATCTTCTGTATTTTGATCAGTTTCAACTTTCTGAAAGATCTGCATAATGAAGTAACCATTGTAAATGGGGAAATTTTGTATGGTCCAACACTAAATGAAGAAGTATAGGCAGCCATTGACTGCTAAGAGAATCAGTTTTCTCCAGGAATAAGATTCCTGATAAATTATGCAATTCCAGGTAATTATCCCTAAATACATTTACATCTATGTAGAGTCAGTAGGGTGTGTGTGTGTGTGTGTGTGTGTGTGTGTGTGTGTGTGTGTGTGTATAATCACAACAATTAAAGAAAAATTATGAGCTTGAGATGAGGTTTGAGGAACAAATGAGATGTTGGAGAAGGGAGAGGGATGAAACTTATTTAAATACAGTAGTTATGTATATCTTGGGAAAATAGAAAAATATTAAAAATTTTAAAAGTCTGGCAAATCAGGATGCAGACACAGAACATCTATGGGGTGTCCTGGCTGACCAGCTTACAGTAATTCATAAGTTATAGGTCTATGAGAGATGCAGTCCCAAAATTTAATTAGTTAATAATTAATTAAATATTAAACTAGAGAGTGACAGAACATGGACATGTGATTTTGATTTCTGTCCTCTATGTGCACTCACATGCATGTGTACAACTAGTTGTGCACACACAAACACACACACACACACACACACACACACACACACACACACACACGCAGACTACCCAATAAAAGACAGATAAGTAGTTATGAGATAAATCAAAGAATGTCAATATAAACAGAAGTCAAAAAATGAAATGAATAGACAATAATAAATATAATTAAACATTTGACATGTGAACTACAAATTTTTTACATTCCTTTTCCTAGGCATATTGAATGACATAATTTTTACATTTTGGCTGATTAAAAATTGTCAGATCAGTTGTGGAAAAATGAATACTCAAATACACCTGGAAGCCCAAAAATTTTCAGTCTCTTTCAAAGATCCTGTTTTCTCTTGCACGTATTGCTACCGAGTTATCTTTATTGCTTAATGGAAAAAAAAAGAGATTTAATATAAATACAATAATAAATAAACTGTAAGAATAATAGACATTTATGGACTTTGTATTGTATGTGAATAATTCCCTTTCTTAATAACATTAATGTTAATTCATATCGTAGACTACAGCAAAGGATAATGAATGATCTAAAACAACCCCGAGAGTCTTTGTTATTTTTTATTTTTAAAAATACAAATTATCTGAATATTGTATTTTATTCAAGTTTCTGTTTTCTGTCCCCAAAGTAGTACTTTGATACAACATTTTGCCTCACTTGAATGTTCATTTTAAAATGACAATTTAACATATTCTGACAGAAGAAAAGCAAAATACTGACATGTAAATGTTACAATCAAGAAAACTATCTTCAATCCTAGCTAGATGATTCAGTGACGAAAACCCTTGTCATACAAACCTCATAACCTGGTTACCAGCCCTGGAAGTCATCAAAAGTCAGAAAGAGAAAGAAGTTTCATATAGTTGTTGTCTACCTTCCACACACATGTCATGATATGTGTATATCAATGTACACTTGTCATGTAGAGATAGTAATAATAAAATTTATTGAAAAAAGTTTGAGAAAATCAACTGCAGATATGTGTGCCTGAGAATGCCTTAACCCATGAGTACGGCCCAGTCCTGCACATCAGGATATAAGGACATTTCTATTTATATAACACTGAAACTACCATCCTCACACCTGTAAGGTGGCTCTGAGCAAAATCTGAAGCCGTAAAGTCTGAATCCAGCAATTGGGCTTATGCTTGTCCTTCAAACAGTTAAAGTACAGCCGCTGCACTTTGCTGGATGAGCTGGCTAGGCTCTGATTTGTCCTAACTCTCCTATCTAAGGTTCCCTAAAGGGCTGCCATGATTTATCCAACAGTGCCCAAGGAAGATACGTTTTCTCAGCTTGAGAGTCTGTTTGTGAAGGCTGGAATTTATCTTGCTGCCAGATACAAAAGAGGCTGAGAATTCCCAAGTCCTGCATCATCGTAGAGGAGCAAATGAACTGATTTCTGTGTCAGTTATTCCATTTGCTCCCGGGAGCAATCGTTCTTTCCAGAATCAAGTCCTGTTGACTCTCTTCCAAACCTCATAGCAATTCTTGCCAAGCCATTTTGGAGAGGCGGTTCTTGGAGAACACACAGCCATATGGAACGGAACTCATGCTTCAGGCCTGCCCACACTGCAGAATTTGCATAATGCAAACCACTGTCCATCCTATCATAACAAGGGCTTTGGAAAATATTCATTTCTAGGGACTCCATGCTAAGGTCTAGCAAATTTTCTATACAAACACTCTCAAAGAATGGCTTGGTAATGAATTCCATCAGTATTCTTTAAGATTAAATTCGGAAGAATGAAAGTATGAAGCAGTAGTACAGTGTCCTACTCATGCCCATTCCTACTGGACATTGTTCATTACTTGAGGTAGCAGCCTTGTCTGTTGTCTGGTCGACATTATCATCCTCAACTGAACACAGTGCCTGCCAATCAGTATATGCTGAGGAAAAGTATTGGTGCCGTCTTGCCAACACTCAGTTCCATGTTCCTTCAAACTGAGATAAGAACCCCACAAAGATAAAAAGAGATGGTGTTTGGGGGATATAAAGCTAAAAAGTCATTTGCAATGGGTAGTTGCTAGGAGAAGGAAAATAATTTTTCTTCAATGTAGTGATATTGGAGATACGTACAGGACACCAGGAATGGCCCACACTCAAGAGGAATCATCCAACCTTCGTGAATTTAGAATTTCTTTTAAAAGGAACAACATGATGTTGGATAGGAAGGGAGGTAATAAATTACCTGGGAAGAACTGCAAAAGAGGAATAAACATAATCAAAATATATTGCATGAATTTTTAAAAGAATACATAAAACATTGTTTTTCCCAGTTATTCAAATTCAGAGGAGATTGTCTTGTTCATGTTTATACACACACACACACACACACACACACACACACACACACACACACACACATATATATATATATATATTTGTATTTGCTTCTTCTTAAGGTGCTTTTAGAAATACTAATATTGAGGCTTTCCATATTCTAGTCCCCAGAAATAAATTTATATACTACATACCAATAATAGACCAATTATCAGAATGCACAAAATTTCTCTGATAAGAATTATTTTCTAAAAATTTTGTACAAAATTACGGTCTACAAAAATTTGGGGGAAAATAATCTATCTTGACAGAATGTCTTAATTAAAAGTAAATATAAGTTATGTGACAAAACTGTTAAAAATTATGCAGTTGCTTTATTTAGAAATTTCAAATAACCATAGCACTTAAAAAATAACCAGCCCTAATTATAATGTATTTTACTCTCTGTTTTATTGTAAAGCTTGTTGTAAAATGTTAGTGCTGACAGCTGAATGCAATCTTCTTTCTGTGACACAAAGATCAAAAATAATCATCTTGTAAATTATTTTATGCCAATGTATGGATTATGGAAAAACATTGGGAGTAGACAGAGTTTTGTATTTATTATGATTTTCGTTCTTTTTCTGAGTCCAATGGTGATTTGTATTTCAGCTGAGATTATATACCTGCAGGTGTAGCACTGTTCACATTATTGCTTCAGGAAGCACAAAAGAATGTACAAGATTATTCTATTTAATTTGGCTTTAAAATACCATTGTGTCTGGAAATTTAAGGCATAGAAAAGTCATTTATTTTATTAAAGGAAATATTTGGTATTTGGATAGCAGAACATTCAATAGAATGGTAGGCCATACACTGTCATGGAAACTGTTAAAGTTTAAGTCCACAGACCATGGTTTATATTTTACAATATACAGTTATTAGCTATTCCAGACAGAGTATAATATTGTAATTATTTAGAGTTAAATCAAGTTCAGGCACTAAGGTCAAGAATTAATCAATAGGACCTCATGAAACAGAAAAGCTTCTGTAAGTCGAAGGACACCATCATTAGGAAAAAATGACAGCCTACAGATTGGGAAAAGCTTTTCACTAACCTTACATCTGACAGAGGGTTAATATATAAAGAACTCAAGAAGTTAGACACCAACAATTCAAATAACCCAATTAAAAATTGGGGTACAAAGTTAACCAGATAATTCTCAACAGAAGAATCTTGAATGGCTTAGAAACACTCAAAGGAATGTTCAATGTCCTTAGTCATCACGGAAATACAAATCAAAATAACTAAGATTCCAATCTACACCCATCAGAATAGCTAATATAAAAATCTCAAAGGACTGAACAAGCTGTTGAGGTTGTAGAGCAAGGGGAACACTCATCCACTGTTGGTGGGAGTGAAAAACTTGTACAACCACTGTGGAAATCAATTTGGTGGGTTTTCCGAAAATTGAGAATAGTACTACCTCAAGACCCAGCTAATCCACTCCCGGGTATATATCTAAAAGATGTTGCATAGTCCCATAAGGACACTTGCTCGACTGTTCATAGTGGCACTGTTGGTAATCGCCAGAAATTTGAAATAACCTAGATGTCCCTCAACTTAAGAACAAATAAAGAAAATATGGTCCATTGACACAATTACTACTCTAGAACATCATGAATTTTGCAGACAAATATATGGAACTAGACAATATCATACTGAGTGAGGTATCCCAGATCCAAAAGAGCATGCATGTATGAACTCACTTATAATTGGGTATGAGCCCTAAAATATAGGATAGCCATGCTATAATCAACAGACCCAAGGAAGTCAAATAACAATCATGGCCAAAGGGAGGATGGTTGAATCTTTCTCAAAAGAGGGAATGGGTTAGAAATTAGAGGTTCATAGAAGGAGGGAACTAGGTAGAAGACGAGATGGTGAGGGGATAAAATGAAGGGGGAGTAGAGGAGAGAGAAGGGAGAGCAGTAGTGGGGGAGTGAAATCTCTAGGACATGCCAGAGACCTGGAATGTGGGGGGATCCAATAGGATCTATGGGGGCCACTCTAACTAGAATGCTTCAGGCACTTAGGATCTTAGTAGTGGAGGATATGGATCCTGAAGTGTCTACTTCCTGTAGCGAGGGAGGATTACCCGTGGAAGGATAAGGAAAGCAACCTGCCCACAAAACCCTCTACACAAAATATGACCTGCGAACTAGCTGTGTAGAAACAAAAAGCAGAGACTGAGAGAATGGCCAACCAATGACTGTCCTAAATTGAGACTGATCCCAAGGGCAACAACCAATCTCTGACATTATTAATGATATTCTGTTATGCTTGCAGAAAGGGACCTAGGATAACTGTCCTCTGAGAGTCTCCATGCACAGGTAATAAAAAGAGATACAGAGATTAACACCATTAGACGGAGCTTGGGAGTCTTATGGAAGAGTTGGGAGAAAGATCCAAGGATCTGAAGGGGACAGAGACTCCACATGAAGACCAACAGAGCCAACTAACCTGGATATTTGGGATCTTTCAGAGACTAAATCACCAAAGAGCAAGCATGGGTTGAACCTAGGTCTCCTGCTCATAGTGTAACATATGAGCACCTTGGTCTTCATGCAGGTCCTCCAACAACTGGAGCAGGGACTATCCCCGAGCCTGGCATGCTTGTGGATCCTGCTCCCCCAAATAGACTGCCTCGTCTGACCTCAGTCATAGAGGATGTGCCTAGTCCTGCAGAGATTTGAGGAGGGGGTTGGAAATGGTGGTGGGGTGATTGAAGGGGATGATATAAAAACAAGGAGCTTCCCCTCCTCAAAAGAGAAGAGGAAGGTGGAATGCGAGAGGACTTGTGAGGAGGTACTGGGAGGATGGGGGACTGATACTGGAATGTAATCTCAATTGATTAATTAGTTAATTAATTAGTTATAATGTTATATCATTCGTTGTAGAATAGAAAAACAAATCCTACAATTCATAATTGTGATGATAAAATACATACAATGTGTAAATACCTTCAGGCCTGTTGTAGAGTAAAGGACCTGTCATTTACTTTCTTCTGCACTTTGTGTGAGGGAGTGTGAGGATCATTCCACAATATGACTGGTGTGGTAAATCTCCAACCCAAATAAGTCTGGTCAAGGAAAACACAACTCAATATTTATGGATATAAACTGGAAACCTTGATTGGGCAAATTTACCAATGCACTACTCCATTCCCCAGCTATGAAATCCCTTATAACTTGTGGTTTTTCCAGGCCACATTCTTTTCCTCCATTGTCCTTCCACCTCTGGCTCATCCATCATCATCTTTCTTTCTCTCTCTCTCTCTCTCTCTCTCTCTCTCTCTCTCTCTCTCTCTCTCTCTCTCTCTCTCTCTCTCTCTCCCTCTCCCCCTACCCCTCCCCTACCCCTCCCCCCTCTCTCTCATCGACTTCTTCTGACTCCTCCCCTAAGCATTTTTTTCCACCTCCCCTTCTACTGACCAATCACTGGCTCTAGTCTTTATTTTACAAATTCAAATTCGATTGGACAGAAGGTTCACAAGAGTACTAATTCACTCCTCCTCTGCAGCCCCTCCCAGGAAAGTGGAACTACCATCAAAACATGAGGCTGGGTCTATCCACAACTTCTGACACTGAAAATCTGGATAAGAGTACAATGCACATGTATGCTTGCCATTTATAGTATATGCTTATCTTCCACAGCAAGTAGGCCTGGATCATATCTGATTCTGCTTCTCTGTTCCATTTCTTCCTACACTTTTGTGTCCTTTTAGGGTCTTCCATAGATTTAACTGTCACTTAACACAACCTAGAAGTCACCTTTGAGGAAACATAAAAACGAGGAATTCTCTGATCAGACTGGCCTGAGGGTTATCTTTTTTGTTAACTGAAGCAAGAAAGTTCAGCCTAGCTGATGAGGATCCTGAAGGACCATGAAGCCACACCCTCCATGATTTCCCATGTACTCTTTTGGCTGTCAGTTCCTGGGAGAGAGGTGATGTTATGGGATAGAAATGTGGCTCGCCCTCAAGTTCCTGTTTGAGTTTGTGCCCTGACTTTCTTCAGTAATTTATGTGGCCATTAAACAGAAATAAATCTTTTTTTTTTCCCTTAACTGTTTTTTGGTCAGAATGCCTTACCACAGCAGTAGAAATTAAATCAAAACAGGCAATGGTTTGTTTCTCTCTTTTCCAGTATTCAGGCTTCAAACTAAATGTTTCTTACAATAAACTTAACTAGCAATCTAAAATATATATTAATTTTTCAATGCTAAAAAGTATAGCTGTCCAGAACCATGAACATGGAGCATCATTCCTGTAGCATTCTACTAGACACGAACATGGTACAATATATTCCCCACCCTTTTGACTTTACTTTTCTCTCTAGAGTATAGGAAATGACATCAAGCCTTTTTTCATATATTGCTAAATTGAAGATACACTTTTTCTAAAACAAAGAGGGGTATTTGCCTGTTAAAATGCACATGTATTGAACATGCCCACTATATTTAGGATGGCCATATGTCCCAGCTACCTTTGTACCACTCCCAACTTACAGCAGATGCACCATATGGTTAAACACATGTTCTTGGAAGCAGTGTTGCAATTTGGATTACTTATGTAGCCACCCTAACCATTATTTGCTCCTGTTAACTGCAGACAGCATTATACATTCTCTTTCTTCCCATAGTCATTAGGTAAATTCAAAAGGACCTCAATAATTGAGTGAAAAATTCACTCATAAAATCAATAAGTTATTTACTGTCTTCAGCAAATAGAACAGCACAAGACACACACACACACACACCCACACACACACACACACACACACACACACACACACACACGCAAGCATAGCCCTCCAGTGTATTAAAATTTCTCTAGTTATTTCCAAGTCAAGAGTCTTCCAAGCTTTTCTTCCCATTTCTAGCCAATCCTGTCTGAGTAATCTACCATCTTTCCTTTCTGTTATTGTAGTACTTTATCATTATCATCTAAATCCCCCAGTTCTATTTCTATATCTGTTCATATGTATGCTTCTGCTTATATATAGAAAATATGACAATTCATGTAAAATATAGGTTATTTCTATATTTGATTGAGAGTCTAAATTAGAATTTATGTATTGCATTCTCTATCACCTTGTATGTATTCCCTGTACCTTTAAAACACATTTCAATAATATTCTGGGATTTTTATGTCTGAAGATTTTGGTGGTCTTTTATAAATATTTCAGTGCAGAATAAAAAGCAACTATTATCATTGAGTTACAAGTCTTAGTCATATCACATGCCATACATTACACAGTCCACTGCTTTTGATTTACATTTTGCCCTGTTATATTCCAACATATGATGTTCCATGAAGATATTTGGAAAGCATATAGGACTATGGAAATAATTCCAATGTTTTAACAGTTTTTGCATGTACTCTTTGTTAGTAGCTATGATAGAGAGAATGTTGCCATTGTAAAGTTGACTAAATACATCTATAGTGGAACACAGGCAAAAGTGAATGGAAAATGTATCTATTCAATGTCCAATATTCATGCTATTGGAGAGAAAACCAGAGCTGTTTCTCACTCAGGAAATCCACTGACTATAGGGTTGGTATCCTGGTCTATGCTGCTTTATCAGTATCAAAGGCTCTCCTGTAAAATAAAGATTTGGATAGTAAAAGGCAGTGATAGATAGGGTATCCTTAGTGTAAGCCTTTCCATATTACATCATGAACATATTTCTTAGCACACATTGTTGGTCAATTTACTTAATAAATAAACATAACAGGGAAATGGAAAAAAAGACTGAAAATTCTAATATGGATATCTGTGTACAGGTTGGTTGTCTGGATAAATCTCTTGCAACTTAAATTTACATGAAAATATCTGCATTATACATGCATAATCATCTAAATAATGGCTCACAAAAGATTTTAACAACCAAGTAGGTAGCATAACTCCTTATAGAGATAACAATCTGCCTCTTCCCTAGGCACTACTATCATTGCACATTAGGATTTTAGATAGATTGACATTTCTTAGGAATGATGTTTGTGCATAGGTTTTCCCCAATTACTCTGCCTGGATATTGCTCTCATTGTGTGTCCAGTAGACCATTTTTTTTTTTTGTTTCAGATGCTGTACTATTTTCAAGAAGATCAAATGCATATTTGGCTGCACAGTTATTCCATCAGACAGCTCCTTTCCCATGGAAGATACATACTTGACTATGAGTCTGGATAAGGTTGTGCTGTACTGCCCAGGACTCTCCCAGAATGCTGCATGCGCCATCTTGATCACACACAGCACAGCTTCTAATTAACAGAAGAGCAACAGTGATTCAAAGTCTCCACAGGTATCATCTTGTCTCTTGATTTCCTAAATATGCTCCCTTGATAAGGCCATAGAAAGTAATATCTTGCACTCAGTTCCTGGATTAAACTGGTGGCCCTGCTTTACAGAGATGCTACAAAGTTCTTTAGATGGTATATCCTCTAAATCAGTGCCCAATACAAAGTGCCAATTACTTTTTCCAAACCAATCTTCTTTACATACATGTTAGTAGACAACAGCTAAATTTGATAGTCTATTTTTGTTCATTTAATCAAATACTTGTTTTTAATTTTACTTTCAAAACGTTATTTATTACGAAGCAGCATATATTAAACTATACATACTAATGCTTCTAGATCAAAGAAGATGTTAAACATATGGCTAAGTTTGGCACAAAGTCATAAATATCACATTGCAGAATAAATTCCAGAAATGTTAATACTGTCTTTAGTTCTATTTCTTTGGAATTGATTCTGTTGGTATTCAAATATTGCTACAGTGGACTATGTTCAAAAAAAAAATGAACACTCAAAAAGATTGGATATGATGCCCAAATTAATGTTATTAAAGTTTTGATTCTTCACCTTTGCAACATTGGCATTGTAAATGTTTGCTTCATATTGCCTCCTCTATATAAGAAACACACTCCATACACAGATCAGTATGCAAGGGCTTGCACTGGAAGCAATTGGTGATTTAAACTCTCAAAAAAGTTTTTGAAATGAGTGAGGTCAGCTCAGTCGTACCAGGGCAAGATATCTCCAACATGATGTCCATAAAGAATACAGTCATTATTATCAGACAAGAAAACAGAATAAAATCATTAACCTTTATACATTATCAACAACTTCAAGAGAATAAAGTTGTTAGCAACTCAGATGAACTGGTATTTTGGGAGAGAATTTTTTGACTCAAGAACAGGCATGGACACTCTTTGGCCTAAAATGGGGACATCTCCATTTACCTGTGCACATTTGTCTTCACTCGTGTGTGTGTGTGTGTGTGTGTGTGTGTGTGTGTGTGTGTGTATGCATGCGTGTGCATATGTGCGGGATAGGTAGATATACATGTGTATGCACATATGGAGATCTGTCATCCATCTTGAGTATCAATTCTCAGATATCACCCACTTTGTTGAGACAAGCTTTCTTCATTGGCTCATAGTTTATCCATTAGAGAATATTAGCTAGTCAGTAAGCCCCAGAAACTTACCTGACTCCACCTCCCCAATCCCTGGATTATAAGCATGTGTGGCCATGCATGGCATATTTTCACATGGGTTCTGGGCTCTAACTTAGGCCCTTAGGATTCTATGGCAAACACTTTACCAATATTTTCTATGACTCCCAAATTCTTGTTTCTTTAAATTATAGATTTGTATATCATTATTTAAATATTACTTACATGTTAGGGTGATTTATCTGTTACCTTATGACTATTTAAAACTTTCCAAAGTTCTTATATTTATGAAATTTTACTATATTTAAAATTTGAAATACTTCCTTAATATTAAGAATTTTAGGTTTTTATATACATAAACACAACAGATGTCTTATAGAAATTTATAAAACATCATCAGTAGTTATATTGTTCTCATAGCTTCTAATTTCATAGATCTTGCCACTCTAGTTACTAGAAGGGTAATTATTGTTTCATAGTCTAAATAAATTCTTGAAACTTGCTCATAAATATCTTAAAAAGTAATTTTCAAATTTTCTTTTCTATGAGAGCAATTACCTTTGATTTTAGATGATTTTATTATGACTATTTTATTGTAAATGTAGTCATTTTTCTCTGTCATCTATTTGCAGAGAAAATTGTATGTTTCAAGAACATCCTTCTTTGCATACAACCTTTACCTAGGTTGGAAAGTTTTTAAAACTTTGATGGCCTGTTATCTTTCCCAAATCAAATGAACAAGATTTTCCAAGGGCATGAGCAATGTTTTGCTATTTAAAGTGTATTTCCAAAAATTTTTACATACAGTTATGTCTTATATTCACTAAAGACATCATTGACTTAAAAGAAACAGACACGTTGATGCCTATCCTCTGTGGCATAACCATGTCTACAGTGATAATTCTGCTAATTCATACTTGCAACAAAGTGGTACATTATCTTTAATGGAATTTATTTCCAGTGTAAAAATCTACAACTGCAAAAAAACCAAAAACAACAAATTCTATGTGGTTTGGCTTCAGATACCTGGCCTGGTATGTCACGAGGCATCAATCCAGACCCATTAATCAACATGAGGAAGTGAGTAGACTTCCAGCCTTGCTTGTTTTGTACTCTAGGTAGCAAAGTTCACAAGCATGATAGACTGGCTATGGTATGGTGTACAAGTAAGAGCACTTAAGACTGACATATAAAAAGTACATTTTATTGCTCTATTTTTAGAAAAACAATTTCATTTGATCATTTCCCATAAAAATTCCCTTGTCCCTGAAAACTTCTGGGGTCGCTGGTGTATCTACCACCATTCTTCATTGAGATCAGTTGCATGAAATAAATACAATGACTATGATTTATAAAATTATGCTCTGCATTTGTTATGATACCATCGTTAAAAAAATGTTATGGTTTCTAACTTTTTGCTTGAAAGTCTAAAGTTGTCACTGAAAGATGAATATCTAAATGATACTGCATTTATAGACTCATGTTGATTCATTTGTCATCTCATGATGCATAACCAAAGTTCTATAGATACTGAAGGATGCTTAAACAAGAATTCTTTACTTGCATGCCAGAAGCTAAAACAAGAGGACTCTGAGTTTGTGTTTGTGACCAGCCTAGATTACATATGAATACTTTGTATCAAAGTTATGTATTTGTACATTTTTATATGTTTGATAATTAGAGAAATACTCATGTATTATTTTTCATGTATATTGGATCAATGCTAGATTAAAATGCTTATATTGCTTTTACGAATAATTTTATCTTTGTTTTTGGTAGGCAAATATACGTATATAATTTGTAATAAAAATGATTTACCATTTCTGATCTCTTTTATCTTTTTTTTATGGATATTGGGATTAGTCTTGAATGATTCAACTGTTTTTTTTTTCTCTTTTCCTGTCAGAAGTCAACTGTGTTAATGTAAACAAGTATGTAGTAAAAAAAGACATATTTATATTCATTTCTTCAAGCTTCTGTTTTAGGAAGTCATTCTCATAATTATTTTCAATCACATACGTTTGGGCTGATATATTAATTTCTAAAATTTGGATCAGTATACAAATCATTAAATATGTATGTTAAATGAATATTCTTAGAATACAAATCAACTGAGCTTGCTCAAAGAAATCTAGGATGTCTTTCTTATGTAACACAAACTTATTTGTTTCCCATTCAGTAATGTGTATTTTCTTCTGTTTTATATGATTACAGAGCTTCCAAATTGTAACCTCAATCTTAAACTGAATGGAAAACTTTCTTCCTGGTATCTAGCTTTCATAGTTATGGAATGTATTATACAAGCTGCTGGGAAAGTAAGGGTATCATTGTTTCACCTAGTATTATATATTGCAGGCTTCAATACCAACCTGCCACACAAGATATGCCCACTGCAACAAATGTGGCATACCTGCCCAGAGGTAACTGGCTGCCTTACCGATAGAGATAGATTTGGCATCTGCTCCACAGAAGGGAATTCATGTCTGCTAATATAAATCTGGTCAAAGTCCATGTCTAGGGAGCTCATAGTCTCTAGAGCAGAAACAACTATTGTTATTCTGCTAATTGGTCATGTATTAAAACCTTAATGAGGGCAGAGTATACATTAGCTAGATATCAAATAGCTGTGGACCTTTTAAGATATATGTCATTTCCATAATAGGATAAGTGCTAAATACTTTAAGTAATAGTCATAATTATTACTATGTAGTGTTATTTAAAATTAATATTATCCTAAAGCATGAAAGCTTGGGAATATCTTTACATAAAAGATCATTTTTCCTTTAAAAATTTTTTTAACTTCAATTGCTCAAAGCTAAGTGCTTTCAATGGGCTCTGGGACTACTACAGTCATGTCAACTTGGAGCCTACTTATTAGATGACGTATTTCTAAGCATACCACCAAAAAAGTGTACTAGGTTGTGGGACTACACAAGCTTCCGGATATACCTCTTACTAGAAAATACAAGAAGTGAGAATAGCAGCAAATCAAACTTCCTGTGAGTCTTTTGTTTAATGTGGTATATTTGTGCGAGGTTTTGAGGGTTTCTTGAATAGCTGTAAAAAGTTAGACTCACATTTAAAAAAATCATAAGGTAAGAAGCTCTTTAAAAATTGAGACAATAATCAGACTGAGATGTGAAACACAATCTATACAATTAAAAACATAACACGGATTCCTAAAGTATCAAACACAAATGAGTAAGTGAATGTGAAACTGGAAACAGAGAGGGTTTTTACAGTGCTCTCTACCACACAAACCATAGGTGGCATTTCTAATCTCTTGCTAAGAGAGAAAGAAATTCACAGAGAAGTAGGTCTGGAGACATCTGGAAAAGAGAGCTTTAGAGATGGTAGTATGAAAGGAGCCCAAAGAAGAGGTGAGGAGGTTTATCTAAAGGCTGTCGACCCAGTGACTCTTAGGATTTAAGGACAGCTTGAGGGGAATTTTTTCCAGCACTTCTCATAACAAATGTTTAGATTATTATGTGGTGCAAAATTATGGTAAAACTTTCTATACTTTCCCTTTCTCTGACATAATGATACAGAGACCTTTATGTTTATTAATAAGTCCTGGGAAGATTCTGATTTATTCTAACCAGACTATGCTGGCCTGAACCACTCCCCAGCTGCTGGGGTTACCTGCCATCTTACTCCTATCCTGGCATCTTCTTCTTCTTTCCTTTCATTTTTCCAGGGTCTCAGGATGACTCCCAGGGTCATCCTGAGACTCCCCACTGGCTTTCTGGGCTCTGAAGTGAAAACTTTTCCTCTCCTGCACAGCTATTGGCTGGGCATCTCTTTATTCACACCAATTTGAAGCCTACAGAGAACAATGATTTACAAAACACTGAATCAGGAAATGATTTAGAATAATGACAATACTAAAGTCCAGACTTCAACCGAATTTCCTGGGTACAGTAATTAGCATTTGAATATACAGTGCACAGAACACACCCCAATAATATGTCTTTTAAATGTTTGTGATTTTATTTAGACAAAGCATCTCATCCTGTAGTCCACACTGGCCTCAACCATGTGAATTCTCCTCCCTGATCTCTTAAGGGCTAGGATGGCAGGATTAGACTGTAGCCTTTCTTCCAACTCTTGAAGGCAAAATGCAAAATGCTGTAAATGTCAAGAACCTACAAAAAACACCATTTTAAAATCATGTTATCTACCTAGAAATAGAAAAGGCTATTTTTTTTTTGACAGGCTGCAACATGATGCTTTCTAAAACACCTTGAAAACCCTTCCTGACTGTGTTTTGTTGTTGTTGTTGTTGTTGTTGTTGTTGTTGTTTATTTCAATAATTTTCTATTTTATCTCTGCACAATAGACAGAGCACTATAGTTGATTAATGCGAAGAAAGGAAGTCAAAGCTTTGTTTAAAACAACAAAAAATAATGTACAGGTTAGGTACTTCATGGCATAGATGTTCTGAACCAAGAGAAACTGGAGTAGAAACAGAGCATTTCACACCATAGGATCAATAATGATGGCGATGGAAGATCATGGTTATTTAAAGGAGAAAAATCAAAGGGCTAAAACAGAATTCGAAGGGGACTCTCAACATATCATTTTAATCCTGTCTACCAAATGCAGTATTTTATCAGAAGATATTTGACCCATGAATTCGTGTTTGAGTGAAGTGTGTTCCATTTTGCTGATTCCTGACACATTATTGCAGTTACCAATGAACAATCCAGTTTCAGGAAAATGGTAATCACAGTATAATGACTTCCAAGCCATTTTTAATTATTTACCTGGGATTTTGCCACTGGGAAATGTCACCAAACTGATGTAATGCAGAGTATGCTGAGAGTTTTTATCTTGTGCTAAATCAGGCTCCCTGTGGGAGGCAGCTGTGCTATAATGGGAGGGGGCATGTCTGGCTGTTTGGGGTGTGGGTTTTGCTTTTATAATTGCAACGATGTGCTGGCTTGGCACAGCTTCAAATATTCTTTTTGAATCTATCTGATCATTTCCAGAATGGAGAGGTTCTATTTGGTTATGGTTCACGAACAATCATTTTAAAAAGGGCATGCATTTCAGTGGTATAATGTCTAGAGGGGCGTGCTTTTTCCTCCTCTTCTTCTGAACATAGACACTGCTGAAAGTTAGTTTTAATACCATAATAAAGTCGAAAAGAATACACGGACATTCTGGAGTAGGAATTGCTTTTGAATTGACTTGGGCAGGAGTCTCATATAGAGAATCAGTGACTAGAGGAAAAACCCAAAGTCTCTCTGCTTCTGATCCTTGATTTTCCCACAGCAGATTCACGCTCAGGTGTCAATTTTGTCCCTTTTCTTCCTGTCAGTATCTGTGTATAGCCCTATTTTAAATCTGAAAGTTCGCTTGGTCATATATAATGCTACTGTTGAAGACACTTGACATATACTGTCTTACTACATGAAAATTTTTATTTTCAATCATTCTTGCTGAAAGATAAATATATCCAATTGCACAGGATTTGATAGTCAGCCATTAAGGGAAACTAGTACAGTATCTGTGGGGCGGTGGGCTGTGAGAAGCAGCTGGGTACTTGGTCCCAGGACCATTATTGGACTGCAGGAGTTTGACTCTGCTCCCGGGGCCCTGGCTCTTTTCATTTAGCTTCAGCCCTCCGCAGCCCCTCTCACAGAGAGGTCTATGACCATCAGTCACAAGGAACAGGCCTCAGGCCCTAGAGAGATTTACATACTAATGAGATGCCTGAGGGCCAGAGGGCGGAGACAATTAAGCATTCTTCCCCAGCCCCTCCCCCTTATCTCCCTCCCTATTTAACTCAGGTCTGCCTTGGGTTTCACAGGGGTGTACATCCAGATTCAACCATCATCCATTGTGTCAATAAAGTCGTTTTGGAACCCCAAGGACTTTCTTGTGTCATTGGGGCTGTGTAGTGAGGAACCGTGTAGAAGGCCTTTAATGAGCCACTGTAGTCACAGCTGCCGTGCCTAACTTCCTGCCTGGAGAAACTCTCAGCGTTCATTCCCAGCCACACTACCCACAGTATCTATTCTTCACACCTTGAAGTTGAGATTGGAAAGAACATTAGTGTGTGTCCATCAAGTACTCTTTGGTGCAAAAAGTCCCGAAATGTGTTAAAGTTAAGCAGAGTCACTTGCCTGGAGTTCTTCCCGCATCCTCATATCATTTCTCTCTGGATTCCTGGGATTGCCAGACTTACAGATATGCTACTCATTATCCTTTGCAAAGTGATAATTAGTGTTTTCTCTCCTTTCTCTGTATCACTTAAAAGTTCACCGAATACCTAGAAAAGATACTAGTCCAGGTGATTTGCATAAGGAGAGATCTGTTCCGTTCCTCATGTGAAATGAGATACAGATGTAGATCAAGCAGTGCTATGCGACAGTTTCCTGGTCTCAGCAAGGATGCCAGTGTTGTTAATTCCTTGCCTGGTTCTCACATCATCAGCATGAGTTCTTCACCTCCAGGCATGCTGATTGTCTTGTAGGAAAAATCAGCATCAAAGACGTAGAAACCCAAAGACATATGTATCCAGAGACATATATATGGGTATACCACAGTACAGATGGGTTGCCTAGTGGCATTCTGAGAAAGTGAGTTCATCAAACTAAGTGTCTGTGAAGAAAAAACAAATATGTTTGAATTGTCATTACCCTGAAACTGGAAGCAATGTCCACAAAACTTCAAGGAGAAAGTATATTGCTTATTATCTAAATTGTAAAAATGAATGAACACTGTTTAGATAACTCAGATAGATGAAAAAAA
This sequence comes from Rhabdomys pumilio, assembly GCA_030674055.1. Lineage (NCBI taxonomy): Eukaryota > Metazoa > Chordata > Mammalia > Rodentia > Muridae > Rhabdomys > Rhabdomys pumilio. The sequence continues at coordinate 2,230,081 of JANHMN010000015.1, read as the reverse complement.
ATGTTTTTGAAATGCCATGGAAAGAATTTTGCTAATAATTGTGTAATTGTAGTAATTCTTTTTCTTTTCTTTTTTTCTTTTTGACTGTATGTTGCTTTGCTTTGTTTAGATTTTATCAGTAAACAGTGCTTTGTGTCATGGCTCTACTTGTTTTTAACTTGCCAGATTAGTATAAATATTTCCTGATAGTAAAAACTACTACTCTACAGAGAATTCTAAAAGCCTATCACATTCTATGGCATGTATGTATTCTTCGGAGCTTAAATAGCTGAACAGCAGAAATCAGTAATGGTTTCTATATAGAAACATGCAAGTCTCTACATAGTTTTCATTTCTGTTAGATGTACTTTAAACAAAAAAATTAATTTAAAACCATGCACATCCATATTCTTCTAACATGCAATTATCATAACAACTATTGCCAAATGTGTACCACTCTTCCTTCTTCTTCCAATTGTCTTTAAAATTCTTGACTTTTGATAGGCAAAGAAAACAATTGATTAATATTTTGTTAATATTTATCTATAAGAAGTGGTTATAAAATGTTCACATAATGAAACTGATTTGTTCTCCCAAAATAACTTTGATTTTTACTTCTTACTTTACTGAATTTTGTAATTCATCTTCTTTTTTATATATTTGAACTTTTACTTTTTAAAATGTTATTTAATCTTTTTTTACACTTCAGATTTTAGTGCACCCTCTGACTATTCCACATCCTATACCTCCTCTCCCACTACTCCTACCCCTCACCTCACCAGACGTCCCCACTCCCTGTGGCCTCCAGTCTCTTGAGGGTTCAGTGTCTCTTCTCTGACTGAACCCAGAACTGGCAGTCTTCTGCTATATATGTGTTGGGGGCTTCATATCAGCTGGTGTATGCTGACTGGTTGGTAGTCCAGTGTCTGACAGGTCTCGGGGGTCCACGATAGTTGAGACTTCTGGTCCTTCTACAGAGTCACCTTCCTCCTCAGCTTCTTCCAGCTTACTCCTAATCAAACCACAGGGGCCACCAGCTTCTGTCCATTGGTTGCGTAGAAATATCTGCATCTGACCTTTCAAGCTGCTTGTTGGGTCTTTCAGAGAGCAGTCATGATAGGTCCCCTTTTGTGAGCACTCCATAGCCTCAGTAATAGTGTCAGGCCTTGGGACCTCCCCTTGAACTGTATCCAACTTTGGTTCTGTAGCTGGACCTTCTTTGTTTTCCTCAGGCTCCTCTCCATTTCTATCCCTGTAGTTCTTTCAGACAGGAATAATTTTGGGTCAGACTGTGGGATGGCAACCCCTTCCCTCACTTGATGTCTTGTCTTTTTGCCCTACAGTGTGGAGAGGGAACTTGTAATCCATCTTCTCTTAGACTTCACAGGCCAAATGGTAAGCCTTCAAAAACCCCTTGGCCTAGATTAGCTGTTTGTCTGTCTTTCTGTCTTTCTGTCTTTCTGTCTGTCTTTCTGTCTATCTATCTATCTATCTATCTATCTATCTATCTATCTATCTATCTATCTATTTATCTATCTGTCAGCCATATTTACCAAAATATTCTTGAATTATCCTCCACATACCAATTCATAGGGTAGCTTTTGGTTATGAGAAGGACTGGAGAAATTAGGAAAGAAAGTGATTTGAAGATAGTTACAATGTTCACCTGTAATCACCAAGAATTTTTGACATCCAACCTTTATTCTTTTCATTTTTTATATATTCTCCTCTCATACAATACATTCTGAGCTCAGCCTCCCCTCCCACCAGAACTCCAAGTTACCCACCCCACTGTCACCTTGCCTCTCTCCCAGATCCATTCTTCTGCTCTTCCCCTTCAGAAAGAGGCAAACCTCCCAGGGCTCTCAACTGAGCATGGCATAGGAAGATGCAGTAAGATTCTTAATGATGGAATGAAAACTGGGGTTGCATATAACTGACAACTGGATACAGAATAAAATTTGATATCATTGGTGTTCTTTTCAGATCTTTTACAGAATAATTAGCTCTAAGATCACACACAGCTCAAGGTTCAAAGGTCCCTGTGCCTAGAATCACACAACCTGGGCTTTGTGTCAGTTCTGTTCATGCCGCTTGTGGAGGGATCAAGGAAAGCACAATACATTATATACAGCCAACAGTGAGACTGACTTGGGAGGTCACAGATAAGGGGTTTATGTAGCTCAGCCCTTTCCAATAAAATGTCAATGGAAAATAAGACTGTGTCTCTATGGTGGCACTGATAATTCATCCCTCTACAACTAACCAGACATCCCTATTTATTCCAGGCTACTCTGGACCACAGCCATCCCACAAAATTTACCACATGCAAAAAGGCAGACTCAATCATTCCAGCTTGGAGACCTCCTGCTGAGCAGTGCTAGCTAAGAGCACATGGTTGTTCCATCTACCAAGCTCTGATCCATATAAAAGATGGTAAGTTGTCTCCTCTGTAAGAGGGAGAAAAATGTCTCCTCCAGTAGGAAACTTGTGTACAATATTTCATCTTCTTCAGATTTAGTTTTCACAGATTGAATTAAGAATAATATTTACCATACATTATGACATAGTTTTAGTAATTCAATTGACAAAATGGATCTTTAATAAAACTAGTCTCTGTTTCTAGAACAATGCATTTGATTCAGTCCATCGATTCATTTCCTTTTTTAATTTTTTTTAATTTGTTTTTTGTTTTTACTTGAAATAGAACTAAAGGATCAATAGTAACACAAGTAATGTATAGGTTCTGTATCCTGCGTGTACTCTATTTTCCATCTAACCATATGTTTTTTGTCTGTTCATCCTTCCACAGGCACTGAAGCTGATTCTGTATCTTGGTTGTCATGAATCATACTGAAAGGAGCTGGAAGGATAGATATATCTTCCACATCCTGAGTTTTAATTCTCATTGGACACATACTCAGTAATGGTATTGTTGTATCATAAAGTAATTCTATTTATAGTTTCATGAGGAGCCTTCACACTGTTTCCTTAATGACTATACTAATTTCTGATCCTGCACACAATACACAAGAATTTTACTTCCTCATGCACATGAACCTTCTACTTCTTTTCATAATAGATGTCCTAAAGAGATGAAGTGACATCTCAAAGTAGGTTAATCAGCATATCTCTGATAATTAGTCAGGTTGAGTATTTATTTATATAGTTGTTGAACATTTATTGACCTTCTTTAGAAAAAAGTCTAGTCTCAATCTTTAACCAATAGTAAATGAGAATAAGCCTTTCCTTCTACTGAGTTGTAGTGTTTATATAATGTGGATGCTTATATAAAATGAGCCTTCTGAGATATGTATCTATAGCTATGGGTTTTTTTTTTTCTGTTCTACAGGTTTTTTGTTGTTTCTTTCCTTTGATGTACAGTAAGGTCTTAGCTTTGGGGAAATCTTACACAATTTTTTTGTTTTGTTACTTTATTTTTAATTTCATATAACCCTCCAAATATTCTGAAATCCAATTTTATGATAGCTCATGGAATTTAATAGTTTTAGATTTTTATGTATTTTTATTTAATGAAGAGCTGATATTCTGAGTACAGTGAGTCACAGTAGTAGATTTTATTCTTCTGTATTCAGATATGCAGATCACTTAAAAGTATTTTTATTTTGATGAGACTCTTCTTTCTCTTAACATTTTCTTGGAACAAAATACTCAATTGAGTATAAATATGTGGAATTATTCCTGGATTCTTTACTTCTGTTATATGATTTAATAACGTGGTTTTAGGTAGAACAGCTTTATGTTCTGCATAAAAATTTGTAAATAGTTGGAAAGGTGAGTAATTCCACCTTTGCTTCTCTTTTTAAAAATTATTCTGCTAATTCAGTGAGTTTTATGTATTGATTTATTTTTGTAAGGCTTAAGATATAATTTCTTAAAAATGTTTCTGTAGCAACAGGTATATATTGAATCTGAAAAGTATATTGGAGAGTAATATACACATTTTAAAAATATCAATTTCTCTAACCCATGCACATATGATATCTTTCCATTGTTTCTGTTTTCAATTTCTTTCATCAATGTCATAGATCACAAGGGAACATAGCTTATTTTTTATTAATTGTGCTAATAAGTACTAAGTTTCATAGTGTAAATTATGATTTTATTTCTTTGATAATACAATTTTAGTACATAGAAATCATAATAAATTTTGTATGCTTATTTTGTAGTCTGACATTTTATGGAGACTACTTAACAAATGTTAGTTGATACCTTCAGATTTTCTACATATAAAATGACATCACCTGTATCCAAGACTTTGAGTTCACACTGGTAACCTCAGAAATTATGATGCTGAGATACAATAATTATTTCAAACTCAAGGGCACCATAGGCTACATAATAATTTCCAGGTCAGCCTGAGAGATGCAGTCAGATCTTCTCTCAAAGATACAAACAACTGGAAGTGGGTGAGTACAAAGAAGACAGGGACATGGGGGCAGTAACAACTGAAGAAAATGTTGTTGGAAAATGTCATAATGATAAGCCCTTTTCTAAGCTAATAGAAAATTTAAAAAAATTAAAAGAAATGTGAAAGAAAGAATTTGGACGTAGGATGGTTAAAGAAAAAACTAAAACATAGGAATACCATCACTCTCAACTAACCTGTACCCCCAAGATCTCTCAGACACCAAGCCACCAATCAGGCAGCATACACGAGCTTATATGAGGCCCTAACAGCATAGGACTGCCTGGTCTGTCCTTAGTGAGAGAAGATGCACCTAACCCACTAGAAACTAGAGATCCCAGGGAGTAGGAAGTCTTGGCAAGGAAGGGCTGGGGCTGGAAACATCCTCTTGGAGATGCAGGAGGAGGAATGGAATAAGGAACTGTTAAAGGCTGGACCAGGAAGGAGATAACGACTGAACTGTTAAAAAAATTAGAGTTAATTTTTTAAAAATCTCATTTATGTCACCTGTGTGACTCCAGTCTATCCACCACTGTTTCCTTCACTTGTCTATTTTTTATGACTAGAGCTTCCAGTTCTGTGCTAAATTGAATTCCTAAGAATGGTGGTTATTTATGTTGGTGTTTCGCTTTTAGACCTTAGTTTGTCTTGTATACAAAATGTTGTCTTATACAGTAAGTTGTTAAAAATAGGGGTAAGTGACTTGATGTGTAGACTTCAATTGTTTGAGACCCAAGCTGTCAGAATGTCTGATTTTCCATCTGGTGTGTTCCCCAGTGAGGCCCTACATCTCCTGGTACAGATTTGCATGCCTCAACTATACTGAATAGCATGAAGCAGAGTTGTGTTTAGCTGGAGGCTCTGGCACGTGCATATTTAGCACATTCTTGTGCAGTCATGTAATAACTTGAAAGATTTAAGTTCAGAAAACCAAGTTTCAGGAAGAGAAAATGGACGGGGGATTATATACTGAAAACAGCTGATGACAGACTGCCTGCTATGTAACCTAACCTCTTGATTGAGTGCCAGAAACCAGAGTTGACTGGGTCTGCATATTAAAAGTACCTAAAACCAGAAAATGCTAATCTACATAGTAAAGATGAAATAAATATCTAAGTGCAAAGTTCATTGCTTCAGGGTAATCTGAATCACCTTGAGGTGATCAGACAACATATTAAAAATGAGTTTGTAAAAATGACATAAGTGTCTTACTTGTTCAAGCACAACTTGCTGGAGACATAGCTTGTATGATGCAATGTTATTATGGAAATTAAAAACCAATGTCAGCATTGTAAACAGACTTGACACAATTCCTTTTCATTTTTTTACTTTGTTAGAAAGCTGCGTTGATTAGCTACACAGCTAATGAAATAACTTTAGGTCATAGGAGTAGAAATAAAGGCAGATATCATTTCTCTAACTTTGTGTGGAATCTTCACTAGGGAAACTAATTTTAATGAGTTCCTGTGAAGCTAGCTTATCATGAGAATTCCTCACATTGTTTTCCCAAAGGTGAATGGTGCTGAAATTGGACCCTTTCTAATCTTAACTCTGTCTTGTCTGCTCCAAATTCTATGTGTTACATTTACCCATTGCTTTCTTTTCTTATCCCTGGTCTAGACCCTGGCTAACTAATACATTTAGATTAATGGAATGTCTCCCTTGTAGTGCTTCAACTTCTGGATTTCAGCCCTTCTGACTTTTAACTAATCCTACTCTTATGTGTGATCCAATCCAGGAGGGCTAAGTGGTCACAAAAGGCTCTATTTTATTCCTTGGGACTTCACATCACTTGACTCCTAACACATGACACCCTTGCCTTATTTCTGACTAAAATAACCCACTTTAAAAAAGCCAGTTCACTCATTACTCATCCTTAAGTCATGGTCCCATTTTATGATCCTCACATAGAGAATCCTGCTTCTGCTCACAGCCTATTGTAGAGGCATTTCCCCCTCCCATAACATATTCAAACCCCAAAGGATTTCTACAGATTTCTTCACTTAATAGTTTTTAAAGAGCTAAATTGGCTTCCTTTACAACAAATATTGATCTACTGTCTTCTTTTCACAGATTTTGTCTGTCTGCATAGCTTTGACTGTCTGCAAAGCTGCCTTTTATAATGTGTAAAAAACCACATGGCCATCATTTTCCCTCTTTGGAAGTAGTAGCTCTTCAAAGACCCTAACCAGGTGCACAAGATCACAAGGTATGGAAAATAAGCCTTTATATCTTTCACTGAATTATTTATTATGTTTATAAACATAGAAATTAGTTTATAATTTTAAACTCTAATTCCTTAAACACAAGTTGTTTCTAATATCACTCATATAATTTATTTTAAATATAAATTAAAATAATCAGAGTTTAACTCCTTGGTATTGTTTGAAACATTGGGAGTTATTAATACTATATGAAACGTATTTTTTAAAGACGATAATTTGTTGCTTAAAATGTGCAGTACCACTGTAAGAAAATGGAACATTGGTTTGAAAGATTCAAGCCTGTTCCTTTTGTTTTAATGTCATTGAGGGAGTCAGGGCTTGGGCAGATAAGCTAAGAGACTTGCTGAATGAAAGGTTTGCTGGGTATTACACAGGATTTGTGTACAACGGAGTGAGTTCTTAGAAGAAATTTTTTTATAAACTATATGGTTCTAAAAGTTACATTCTAAAATATGAGGTCATCACCAACATTATAAAGAAGGCTTGAGTGCTTTTTTAAGTCTAATATTTTAATGATAAGGAGTAAAATTTGCCACTAGTAATTAATGTAGGTGATGACAAGTAGATATTTAACAGGAAGTTATTGACTTCGTGAGGAAATGGTGTTTAAGGCCATTTTATGTTTTACATTTTGTTTAGTTTTGCATTTATTTATTTATTTGCTTTGTTGTTTTGTGACCAGTAACTAAATTATATGGACATTGTGTCAAATCACAATATTTCAGTAAAATTACAGTGGTTTAGCTTACATATTTGTTATCCTAAGTTATTATAAAATGGCTTATCATTTCTGAACTCGTGTATATGAATCATAAGACATGGTCCTCTTCAGTTTTTAGAGTGCAGAAAGCCCTACAGTACATTTGCCATATTGTGATAAAAATTAAAATAAAATTAGATTCTTTCAGTATCAGTTTTGAGTTTTATGGATCTTCTCCATTTCAAAGCCAGACAAAAATTACTTAATGTCCTTTGAATTAAATTTAAATCTGTGTTTGTTTGCTTGCTTGCCTGAGAGACAGACAGAGAGAGAGAGAGAGAGAGAGAGAGAGAGAGAGAGAGAGAATGTGTGTAAGTGTGCATGTGTGTGTTTCTATAATTATGTGATTTGGGATGTCTTTTTCAACCATTCTCCACATTATTTTTGAGACAAGATCACTCACTGAGCCTAGAGGCCACAAATTTGGCTGGATTCACTTGTGTTAAAACCCCAAGAGTTCTCCTGCCCATCTCCAGATGTTTATATTACAGGAACATGTTACCACATGAGCCTTTCAAATGGTTGATGGGGGTCTGAACTCAAGACTGTGTTGATAATGGCAACTTTTGGTTACTTGAATGTACTAATAAATAAGCTGGCTTTCATTCTGGTGGAAAAACACATAGAAATCATGCCAAAATTACTTTCATAAACAGTATGTATTCCCACAGATTAATTTATAACTACTTTTTTCCAAAAGTTTGAAAAAGAATTTTGTTTATATGTGACTATATATGTAGTTCCTTCCTTTTCACAGTATAGTGTTGAGTATACATGTGAGTATGCAGGTGCATGTGCGTGCATACACACACACACACACACACACACACACACAAAGAATTAAGTTAAATTTAAAAACAAAGAAAAGGATGATTAGTACTGAATCTGAAATTTTATTGCTATTTTTAATCATGCAGGAAAATTGTATTGTTTAGTAAATAGCCAGTTTTATATTCACAGTTACCATTTGTAGACAGCAATGATGACAGCTATTGGTAAATAGTGTTATCAAATGCATCTTTAATCAAAACTGCTAGAATGATAGGAATGATGTATGTGGAATATATCTTTACTATTTTCAAATAATCAAATATAGAAACTCCTTTGTTTTTTATACTTCTGATGAAGAAATTTAGGAACAAGGACAGCAACTAAGAAATAAATGAAGCCTCTATCCTAAATTCAGTTTGAACAAATTTGAAAAGACCCATTCATACCAAATTTCATAGATTTTTTAGTTGAATTACTATTGTATTTGTGAGTGGATTTTTAAATAAAGATAATTTTAGAAAAGTTGTCACTTAATAATGTCCATTTACTATTCTGCAAGAAAAGAAAAATCCCTAGAGGTACTTGAATGCTTCATGCCAGAGATAGTCATCAAGAATTTAGAAAAGAAATGGGCAAAATGAAGACATCTGACTCAAATTTTACTATTTCACCCATAGTTTTATACATAAGCATATAAATGTATGCAAATAAAAGCTAATGAAAAGTATGCAGTAACCGGAAACAAGAAATGACTAAATGACACACAGCTCACTTCCTTGTGTCGGGCATATGGACATGGAGCTGTAGTAGCAGGTTTGTGTGGGGCCTTGAGTCCTGTTGGAATGAGTCATCATGGTAAAATAAATAAATAAATAAATAAATAAATAAATAAATAAATAAATAAATAAATCTTAAAATGACTACACTGCGATTTTAAACTAGGAACCTTCTTATTTGTTAGTTTATAGTTCTCTAATTTCTCAAGATAAAATAAATATCATGGCAAGTCTGTATCTGGAGTTATCCAAAACAGTGAAAAATTCTGTGTGGTAGACACACATGTTTATGCTTTACTGGAATATGCATGGATATGAGCACATTTTGGTTTTGAATTTGAATCTTTCATTCCAGCTATTGAGCTTGTCTCTCAGAGGAATACTCAGATTCAAACTTTAAATTATAAACGTCAGATCCTTATGGTCTTCTCTTTTGGGGCAATAATTCCTGTGGACATATGGAAAATGATTTTTGAGTCATATAAGTCAATATCTGATAAAATGGTTTTAGCAGAAACTTTCCAAGAATTCACCTTTTGGCTGAAGCTAGCCTGGAGAGTTAAAAGCCCAGAAGGGAATCTTAGAGAAAGTTATGAATGAATGGGTTCTAGTTTATTATGGAAATTCAATTGTAACCAAGTACTACAGTGTGTCTAGACTGACAGGATTTGGTTGCCAACAACGCAGTGCTAGAGTTTCACAAGAACTCTGTCTGGAAAAGTACATAAGATGGTGAAAATGTACCAAAGGCCCATGTGTTCTGTGGCCACTGTTTGGAAGCTACTCTCATTCCCTCTTCCAGAAGGGATACTTATGGGTAACCAAGAAAATAAAGAATACTGTTCAATGGACACAGCAAAAGGCTGGGAGACAAAACTTCTGGGAAAAAAAAAAAAGAATGATTTCAAGTGTTTAAAATAAATCTTTATATTGTCTTATTTTAATTATTATTTTTGTTTTCTTTTATTATTTCTATCACTGTAGTTTTGTTTAAGGTTATTTGACTAAGTTATTGCCCTATGATGATTTTAGAAGAACCTTGTTTGTGATAAAATTATCAGGAATTGTCTCTTCTGATATATTCCCCAAATGAGTGAATGACAATTCTTCAGATCCTAAAAGGCTTGGGGGGGGTGGTGGTGGTGGCAATTCAAATAGAAATCAAACATAGTTCTGTCATAAGGGGGTTCCTTAAGAGCTAGAAAAGAAACATCTTTTAAGGACCCAGCTTCTAACTGAATAATGAACACAAAATTTAATGCTTATAGTTGAGATTAATGTCTGTCTAATTTAGGAAACACCCACAAAATCATAATTTGATATAGCCTGACTTTCTGGCAACTCAATGAGACAGCAGTTTATTAATGATCTTTGTATGTTCACGTGCACATTTGTATGTATGCATGTGCAAGATCTTCAAAAGTCCAGCCATCTTCTAGGCACTTACTTTATAAATGACTTTATAAATCCTGAAAGAAAAATTATTCACCAGCATTTTTAGAACCACTTCCAGCAGCATGTCTCCAGAGTCAAATAGAGCTGTCTTCATCATTTTTACGTATAGACTTCCTCAAACACTAAAAAGAATGATAATCGCCTAATTATAAATTCACTGTTAATATAGCCTTCGAGCTGAGAACATTTCACTCCAGTAGTTAGTTTAGTCTGTGGTAAATTCTCACTGTTATTTAATGTCATTTATCACCTGCTGTTTTGTCTTACTGAGAACATCCTGCCTGCCCTGTGCTGTCTACAGTACATGGACCTTCTGTGACTTTAATGTACTCTGAACAAAGGCTCCAAAGTGCTGCTATCGGGAGGATTTTGGCAACTTGCCTCAGATATGCTCAAGCCATTTTACTGCCTGTCACTCAGTGCTGTACAAATTGAACTCGGAGGAGAGGTAAAAAGGGTCTATCAGGCACTTTTTTTTTTCTGGGAAAAATATGCTAATAAAGCGCCCTCAGCAGGAAGCAGTCCGTGTCTGAAAGAGTTTTGTCAACTCTGAATTAATTTTGTGTGTTAAGAAACACGGGGTGCTTCTAGAGCCAGTCTGTGGTAATTAATCCTTCCTGTTTCTGGAAGAACAGAACTGTAATAAATGCAGCCCAGATTTAACAGATGTGTGCACACAATGTCTGCTTTATGAGGAGTAAAACAAAATGATAGGTACAGAACAAAAAAAAATGTTGATTTGAAAAAAAAAAAAAGAAAGAGAAAAGAAACTGAAACAGTATGGAAAGCATGAAGCTTGGAATTCCCAGAGTTTATGCAAATACAGTCTTCCTTTAAACGTTCACAGACAACGTGGTTTTGAAAACATCTGTCCATAGGATTGAATGCTGTGAGGAGACTGAAAAAGACAGATGTTTCGTATTCCTTAGAAATTTAAGAAAAAGGAAAAAAAAGCATGCAGACATTGGGAATGGAATGGCACTTGCCTTTGTAGGTGTGGTTGGTGTTTGATTCTTATAATTGGATGGTGAGTAATACTGGGATAAATTTTTCATTATCTTACTTGTTACAGTTTTTTTTTTTTTTCTGCACACTTCATTATGGAAGACAATGTCAAATGATTTCATCTGTAAATACAAAAACAAGACCTGTTGTGTGATGATTTGCATGCTTCTGCTCTGGGCAGAAGTGTTTGACTATCAAAGCAAGGCATATGAATTGTGCTTACTAACTTAGACATCTGATATGTCCAGATACCAGTTCCACATTAAGGTGAATAGAGACAGGTCAAAATGCAGTTCATTAAAACAACCCTCTCTTGGATAAAGTGATTTCAGTTTTAAAGTAACAAAGCAGTATAACCAATTTTATACATTTCTCTGTTTTTGGCATTTTTTGCTCTTTTAGTTATAACTTCTTTTTATCTTACTAGACTAATTCTGTATGCCTGACTGGATGTCACTAGTTGCATACATATAACAAACTGGAGTGACAGTGAGACCATCTGAATGTCCAAGCAGTAGCAGTCATTCTTGTTAGGGCATGCTTCAAACAGATGTTAGAACTCCTTTCTTGTTTGTAAAAAAGATATCTGAACATATATGTAAAGACAGAAATTAAAATTTTCAGGCCTGATATGAAGACTGTGTGATAAGCCAACTTCACTACTTTTCATATAACCTGCCATAAAACCACACACACACACACACACACACACACACACACACACACACACACAC
>JANHMN010000015.1:2170139-2217937 GCA_030674055.1 Rhabdomys pumilio | reverse complement strand
CACACACACACACACACACACACACACACACACACACACACACACACACAGAGTTTAACTGTTTCCAACAAAATGTATTGCTTGTGTCATACAAAACAGCAGTTCTTTTAATTCTTCAACATCTTCAAAATAAGTTGCCTCATAAAGTTCCACATCACTTTTATAAGGGAAACTTGAACTAAAGAATTTCTCTTATCTTCGTGCATTTTGCTAATTTTTCCTTAATTGTGGGAAGCTTCTCCTTCACAGTTTCGACACAGCTTTGGGTATACATCAAATACAATTGCTTAACTCTTATGTAAATTTGTTAAAGTATTTCAGTGAAATGTAAAACTTCTGATATTTAATGCAAAAATTATTTTGAAGCTAAATAAAATATACCCACAAAAGTGAGGCTTTGACATAATCTGAACATCTCGTTGACTCGCTAAGTATTTTTTAAAAAATTTTAACCAATAACCATATTTTAAAAGTCTAACTACTGCTTAGAATAATAATTTGTGAAACATAGATGATCTAATACCCTCTTCTAACAATTTTTGGACAGTAGGCAAGCATGGAGCACAGCAACATATAGAGGAAAACACTCACATATTAAATGAAAACAAACCTTTAAAAACAAAATGAATAAAATTAGTACTACTCTTGAATTAACAGGCTACTTTGGCTTGATTGAATGAGACTAATCATCAATTATGGCATCAAGGAATGAATAACTAGGCAAAATATAGACCATATGTATGTCAAATGGAGCACTATTTAGTCACGAGTAAAAATAAAATTTAGTGATTTTTGAAAATGTGGGTGGACTTGGAGGAAAGTATAGGTGAAACAATCCAGATATGAAAAGAAGCACATTCCATGTTCTCCTGTATAACAACAATGTCCCAAAGATTATGTTGGAAACTATCAGAGTGGTTAAGTATTCAACATTAACTTTCATAAGAATACCAATCCCCCACCCAATTTATTTGCATCTCCTAGAATCTGACAGCAGAAATAAAAGACACTCAAAACAAAACAAAACAACAACAACAAAAAAACCACAAAAGTGTCAAGAAGGAGAATTATGAAGATCCAACATTGTCATTGTTTCCTGAGAATATATACGGCATTGCTGTTCACTTCAAGATATTGGTTCCTAAAATGCTTAGATATTCCTCACACATCAATATTACATACATACTTCTGAAAAACAGACCTGTCTAAGCACTCAACCTCACTTATGGCAAATTTTCCTTGATATTCTATATTGCAATTCTTCAAATGAAGTCAAGTTTTCATTTAATTGTAAAATCAGGCTAATCAGAAAAATTCATAGAATTTACAAAGTTTTGACGCCTATTTGAGAACTATTATTTCTGAATACTGAAAATCTTGATCCCAAGTCTACATTCACTTTCCAAAATACCTAAAAGTAAACACTCTCTGATTGTGCAGGTTTTTTTTTTTTTTTTTTTTTTTTTTTTTTTTGACACAAGTGTTCCTGTGGTTTAGTTTAAGCTTGTTTGGTTGATTTGAACCACATACCTGTAAACATCAGGTTTAGCTGAAGAATCTCCCCTGACCATGCATCTTCATCACAAATTTTGTCTTGCCTTGATGCTGATGCAGATGTACCTGGAAAATAAAACATATCCAAAATGAGTAATAGAAATTGTTTTCTAAAATGACACTAACTCTTATTCTGTTGTCAGATATCAAAGGTAACTATGCCAACCTATCTCCTTTCAACCATGATCCACTAATGCAACATCAGTATTGTGCAAACCTGAGAACAGTCATGAGGTATGTTCAAAGTGTTTGCATCTTTACACCCATCCTGCTAGATCTGGACTAGCATGGTCTATAGGGAAATGACATATTAAGAAGTTTAACAGACATCATATACACTTAGTAAGGTCTATGAAAGAACTCACTTGAAACAGTCTACAAAATTTGATTCCACTTAGCAAGGAATCTCCCATTCTAACATTTTCACAATATCTCAAGTCTATCCCTACCCAGCTCTTCAGAATAAATCTGTTTGTCAGGACAATTGAGCACCTTTGTAGAGCCTGCTTGGCAATTAAAGTTTATGACTGCAGCTGGTTCTGTACCTTGGCTTTTAACCTTAAGTTGGTGGGGAGAGCCATCCTTAAAACATCTGGGTGCCTTACTGAAACAATAACATGGTTTCTACGGTAATCTTGTATAATTTCTGGTGAATAGTAGGGTACATTTAAACAGTTCTAATGGAGCGAACAATACTGTTTTAAAGGGCTCTGATCATTACTTATCTTCCAGTTGATTATAGGAATCTTGTTGGAAGCATTCAAAGGATTTTTAATTTTGAGTCTCTTTATGTCTTCAACCTAGTGATGACACTAATTTCCCCCATTGCCTGTGAAAGGAAGCAGAGTTTTGTCCTCAGACTTTTTTTTTTGTTCCCTGTGTCATGTCTTTTGTGTCTGCAGATGGAGCTGATTAATTCTAAGGCCTTTACAACATTAAGAAATAATTTAAATAAAGAGACACGGAAAAGACAAGTAAGTGGTTCTGTTTAAGCAGGAAACTACCAAAAACACATATACAAACAGCAATATATTCAATTTTTATTGCTGTTACTTGAAATGATGCTGCTATTTGCTTTATGTACAAGTGATATTTATTTAACAAAAACTGAGGCAATATTCCTTCAACAGATCTGGAATAAGTAAAGAGCTATAAAAACAGACCAGTCACATTCTACCCCAGGGTCCAGCCCTCACACAACAAGATAATTGTTTGTGATGGGTGAAATGTATCAAAAGAAAATACAGCACTTGTTTATTCTGTAATTGTTACAAAAAACATAATGAATCTCATTCAATGTCTTACATATGACAGTTTTATTTAAACACAAAACTGCATCTTGTAACATTTAGGCAGGTGTCTATAATTGAGACTTCTTTTGCTTAAACAGTGTGTCTCCTGTAGTATTTGTTTAATGACAATCATATCCTAGCTGTGTGTCTTAGCAGACTATTTGATCATCTGTGTTTAGCAGACAGTTGGGACTTTCTTGTGGAAATGCAAACTTACCCATTTTTGTCAGTAAAATATCCTTGTGTGGGAAGTCTAATGGTTTGAAGTCTAAATGGAGCATCTCCTTCCTGGTCCAGTGTGACATTCTAGATGGGGCATTATTTGCATGTGATCTGTTTTGTGAATATAGACCTCAGCCAGGACAATTGGGTATTCATTTCTAAAACTTTCATCCACCAAGCTGTGAAAATCAGCATCAAATTTACAGGATATTTTAGAGATGAGAAACACTGTGGTGACAGTGATAATTTCTAACTTTAGATCAGTACTAATTTTCACCTGGACTTCCTGCTAACCCATCTCTCCTCAAATTTATATCCACATGGTTCGATGATTTTCTAAGGATACTTTGATTTCATGATTACAGTCCAAAGATTACAGCCATGTTCAGAGATTAGATTAAGTTTTTTGAGTTTTTTACTTCTAAAGTTTCTATCTATGGTCTATAAAGTTCATGAGAAATTCTATATCATATGGATTTTCTTTATAGTTTTATTTTGTATTGGCTAATTGTTTTATTGATGCAATCTGAAATTATTTGTGTTATAGGCTAGAAAAAGTATTAAAATTAGACATAATAAAAATTATGAAATTACAAGTAAAATGATTTAGACTGAAGAGTATGACCATTTTACATCAAAGTATAAAAAGGTAATGACTATAAAGGGCATATTCTGGGAGAAATAACACTTGGTTGAGAAGTGGGTGGTGTGCTGAGACTTGTCTTCGAGTATACAAGTGTAGCCGATGAACTCTCAACAGCAGCATACATTTTGGAAATTGTTATGGTTACAGAAAGTAGAGCCCTAAACCAGGACTGTGAAATCCCTGCCTGAATTGACCAAGATCTCTACTCCACCCTTATGTGTACTCAGGTTAAACATTTTGAGTAGATCATAAACCATAAAGGAGTGTGTGTTTTATGTCTTCTGATAAGTAGTGTGAATAAAATTCAAGTCTCACTGTCAGCATATGAGGATTCATAAACAACCACGCTCAAACAGATTCATAGTAATATATGTATGTATCAATAATCTATGTAAAAAAGAGGCAATGAAGCTGAAAGACAACAAGAAGGAATAAAAGAGAAGGAGGATTATATATTTATATGATAATCTCAATAAATAAATATGAAGTTCAATAATGAAATCAGAGTTTACAGTTGATGTAGGTATGCTTCAATTTCCTTAGTACTTACTTTATTATCTATTGAAAAAATGTAATTTTTCTCTTCCCCTAGTTGCCCCCATAGACTCCCACAATAACCACCTTCCAGTTCCTTTCCTTCCATAATACTCCAAATTTGAAGAAGATTTCCAAAGATTCAATGTTAGGATCCATATTTGAAAGAGAATGTCTATCACTTGCTTTTCTTGGTCTGGGTTACCTAATTTCAGAATGACCAGTTTCATGTCAATATCTTTCCTCAAACATTTCAATTTCTTTACAGTGACTTTGACTATATACACAAACTGAAACAAGATGAGGTAAGCCAAAACTCTAGTGTGTGTCAGGTGATAGAGGTAGGATGGGGTTCCATGTCTTATCCTTAATGAGGTGTTTTTTGTTGTTTCTGTTGTTGCATTGGGGGGATTGATATTTGCTAGGAGAAGGAGAGCTATTTTCTTCATGGATCTGACCCTGGTAGGCAGCCAGTGTGCCAGAGGGTGACTCTATAAATGTGTGCATACTGTTTGCACACGAGGACTCAGTGAACTAAGAATAGGGTGTTTGAATTTGAGAAGTGGAAGTGTAGGGAGATATATTAAAGGAATTAAATAGTGGATATAGGTCAGTTTGGTCAAACACAGTGTGTGTGTGTGTGTGTGTGTGTGTGTGTGTGTGTGTGTGTGTGAAACTCTCAAACAGTAAAAAAGAACAGACATTGTGTATCTACATAGCATAACAAATACCACACAGCCTTACACCCGGAGGTTGAGATATTTCTGTCAGCATTGAACAATTTCTTTCAAAGTGTCATTTATTCTTTTCTACTGATAAGTTCTTCAGGCTGACTTTTGAAAATAGGAAGGATGACCTAAAAATACCTCTTAACACTTTTAGGGCTTTCAGAGGTCAGGTGCCTATTGATCAATAATGACCTCAGGAAATTGGTGGATATTTTTAGCCTGTGGCCAAAAGAAAATAACAAAACAAATCCTAAAGATGGTCTTATCATCTTCCATTTGGATATTTGTGTGTGTGTGTGTGTGTGTGTGTGTGTGTGTGTGTGTGTGTGTGTGTGAAGATCAGTAACAAGCATGAAAAGAGTTTGTTTGAACTTGTATGAATTACGTATGTTTTTTCCTGTGTTTATATTAAAATAAAAAATTGGTGAGAATGTATGTCTATGAAAGTGAACATCTCAAAATAATATGAACTAACAAGCAAGCAAGAAGTTTGCTTTTTTTATTATGTGTGGGTCAGTGGAGGAACTGCCTGGAGTAGACTTTTCTCCTGGTTTTCTATTGCTGCAGATTAATGACTTTTTCAAGTTTAAAATGAGTACTGGAAATTTATTTAATTTGCCAATTTTGATTATTTCGAATGGTTCAACATTTTGGGATTTTCAATATCCATTCCTTATAAAAATATTCTTTAGTTTTTATAACCATGCCTCAAATGATGCTAACTAAGCGTTATGTATTATTCTATCTTTTCTCCAAAGGTTGGGTGGTTGTTTGACATTGAATGAATTCCAACTTAAATTTAAATTTTAACTCTGAAAATATATATTATTATGGCCAAGACCGAGTGTAACAAAAGTGTCCCTTGGATAACTTAAAGGATTCTAAGCACCCCTATCATGTATTAGTTGTTTGCAGATCCATGTAATACCTGAATATACCGATAGTGTGGAACCTCACAAGTGACATGTATGTGTGCGTGTGTGTGTGAGTGTGTGTGTGTGTGTGTGTGTGTGTGTGTGTGTGTGTGTGTGCATACATATGTGTGCTTGCATACATATATGCGTGTATATTAGACTTGTCTTCTAGGTCACTGTTCACTACCTTAAATGATTATGCATTTGATCATATTAGAACTTATACATCACTAAATGTAGAACTACAAAATTTAGGTATTCATAAATATACTCATCAACATTTCTATAAATATTTAGAGATTTGTATTTTTTTTCTCATTTTGAAGTGTATTGTGGTTTACTCATTTTATTTTTTAAGGTGCACAGTAACATGGCAAATAAAATAACCTACATTTAGTGTTATGTGGTGTCTACTGATCATGGATATGAGAATTTTTTTCATCCATATTGAAAAATTATAAAAATCAAAAAAATCACTACCAAATGAATTTGATCCAGAGATATGCACAACCAGCTTTGAAGCTTTCGCCATTTGCCCCCTAAATGCTTCGGTGTATATGGGTATACAGTCCTAACTTGCTCTCTGCTGTAAGTTACCATGCCTCTGCTGTCCACAACCTCAGTGTAGGACTCTTATTCTGCTGTTCCTTGCATCCCTCTTTCATACCTGATTCACACAGATTTGTCAAGGGTGCCTTTTAAAATAGTTTTTCAAGTACCACATTTCTCTTTTGTATCATTTAGCACAAGAATAATTTCAGATATGTCTGGCAGGTAAGGCAATATCAGTTTCTGCTCTGTAGTTATTCTTCATGAGAACAGGAAAAATGTATTTAACTCAAAATAGATTTTTGTGGACTGAGTCTGTGTGATTTACTATGCATTTGTTGACAAAATTTATGAGTGACTGATGTCATCTTCATGAATTCCTCCTTCCTGCCTGAATATGTTGTGCTATTTATAAATTATTGGCTTGATTTGTGAGCAAGTGATTTTGAAGAGGGTGAAAGCTGTCCTTGATAGTACACTTTAAGACCATCAATTTTCAAAAGAGTCATTACTTCTCTAAATAGTCATAATTATATATAGAAAAATACTGGCCAAAGTATTTACTCTGCAAACATTTAAACACACACACACACACACACACACACAGTAGAACAGTTCAAATGATTTATGTATGTATGGAGCAAAAGAAAAATACTTTAGGTTTTATGATTTTACTCTATAAGCTGATTATTCCTGCCAGATGACAGAATCTAGAGTCTTCTAGGAGACACACCTGTACAGAGTTTAGAAAGATTTGATGATTAAAAAGCCAAGAGCTACTAAATGTAGTCAGTACCATTACAGGGGTTGGGTTCTCATACTGAATGAAAAAGGAAAAAGAAGAAATTGAGCTGAATAGCAGCATTTATTTTTTCTGTTTCCTGTGGGTGTGATAAAACCATTTTGATGCATTGTTATTATAGTTTTTACATATTTGATGCCATGCCATACCACCATGATAGAATACATGATCTCTTTGTGTGTCAGCCAAAATAAATAAATTCTTCCTTCCTTCCTTTCTTCCTTCCTTCCTTTCTATCTGTCCATCTGTCTGTTTTTCTTTCTTCCTTTTTTCTTTTCTTCATTCTTTCTTCTGTCAAGTTCTTTCTATAGGGTACATTGTCACACAGTAAGAAAAGGTACCAATACACCCTTTAGTTGATAATATTTTATCTTTGTTGTTACAATTCAAAATATTCTATGATGTTGTTAAAGGAATATTGCTGTTTCCAATTAAATTTTCTTGACTAGCTGGTAGAAAGGGTTTACTCAAAAGTTCTGGTTTATGGAACGTAGGCACATCATACTGCAAATGTACTTTGGAATTATATTTTCTCTTCTCTGGTATCTTTTTGAAAGGTAAACTGGAAAATAGCCTCATTTATAATTTTATTCAGGTATTCAAAACCTGTCGGGGACTAGCAATCATCTATTTAAAGCTCAGCCATTATGCTTGCAGTGACTGTTGTTTTTAAGGTGGTTCTTAGCCATTTTTCTTACTTTATAGCACATATTACAATTCCAGTGTCATATTGGAAGTTTCTCTTAGTGTTAAGGAGGTGAAGGAGGTATCATCAGCTATTAATCTGAAGCAACCTGATTATAAGGCTCTTTGTCTAGTTGTATTATTCTGGAAAGTTCTAAATTTATTTCTGTTGCTGTGATAAAATGCTATATAATCAATTTAAGTGAGGAAAAGTTTGATTTGACTAAAACCTCCATGGCAGGGTCCCTCACTGAGAGAAGTCATAACAGTAACTCAAAGAGAAACTTGAACCTGAAACCCTGGAGAAATGCTGCTTTCTGGCTTGTTCACCAACACATATTTATGTAACTTTCTTTTTAAGCCTAGGACCTCATTCCTAGAGATAACTCTTTCTAAATTGGGCTGTGCCCCTCCTACATTAGTTAATAATCAAGAGAGTCCTCCACCAACATGTCCACAGATTAACATTATCTTTTCTCAACTGAGACTTTTCCCCTCAGGTAACTCCCAGCTGTGTCATGTTGACTCCTAATCTAGCCAGGATATCAGAAACTGCATGGTTTTCTTCTTCTTAGAGTTCATTCACACTTCAGTACCTTTATTTGAGCCAAGTGGTAACAACAAGCTTGGACCACATCTTCCTTTTAAATAATTTGTGTTTAACTTAAATTTTAGTAAAAAAGAGATGTCTGAGTCCTACCTGCTTAGGACAAAACATGACACTGTGAGGAAGTGGTGATGCCTGAGTCAGTTTTACAATGGACGCATATAGGTTAGTGTGTATTTACAGATAACCCTACAGGGCTTATGTTTGTTTTATTCATTTTTAAACTAAACAGTTTGTACATGTATTCACTTGTCACTGTCTCTTGACTTTATACAGTAGTGTATACTGGGTATGCTCTTTCATGGTGATGGATAAAGGCTCAGAAGATCATGGAAACATGGTATTTATACCATTCATCTGTAAATAGAAAAGACAATTACGAAGAACTATATGGTTAAAAAAACAATCTATAATGGTACTTTTGATCCAGCTTTAAGATAAAATATAGGACTTAAGAATGTGAGATAAATTTATGAACCCTAAAAGGCACATATACTTAAAGTTTTTAAAGCATATCTAAACAGTTAAACAGTACAAACTTCATCTACATAGTTTATGGGGACTATAAAAATACTTTATGCCATAGATAAAATATATAAAGTGTGGCCAGTATGAGGCCTTTTGCTGGGTTGTTAAACATACAGTGAATATGATATTTACATACTTGACCTCTAGCTGATGTTGATTGAGGACACGGTAAAATATTTAAGAGTGAGAACCCTGTTGGAGAAAGTAAGAAATAAAGGATGAGCTCTCGAAAGTGATATTTCTATCTGCTGCTTCTTTTCTGTGTTTGCTTCCTGGATGCCATGAGGTAAGCAGCTTTTCTGTACCAACCACTTGTATTGTAAGGTTCTGGGTCACCACAAGTTCAAAAGCAAGGAGATCAAGAAACCTTCAAGTAAAACATCTGCATACAAACTGAAAAACACTTCTTTCTATGATGTTTATCTCCGGTATGTTGACATACAGAGATGATTAGCATATCCACACAGTCTTTAGACAAGTATTTATATTTCTATAATTATTTTTCATGTTGAGTTTATATAATCAAATAGCATATTACATGATATGAAAAGAAACATGTTTGTTACTATGAATCAGAAAAGTGGATTGTCTGATGTAACGTATAATATTCATTTTCAAGTATTATTTGTAGTACTGGATTAGTGAGCTATGACCATTAAAAGTTTGCAGAGTGGCTGGAGAGATGGAACAAATGTTAAGAGCCAATGATGCTCTTTCAAAGGAGCCAAGTTTAGCTTTTATCCACCACATCAAGAGGCTGACAACCACCTGTAATTCTAGCTCCAGGATATCTGATGCCTTCTTCTGGCTTCCAGAGGTACCTGAACTTGTGCGTATGTCTATATACAGACATGCATGCATACGCACGTAATTAAATGAATGATGCTTAATAAAATAAAATATTGTAGAATATCATACTATCCAATTTTCAATGAAAAATCTATTGGTGTTAGATACTTTTGTCATTATTTGACCAAATGCCTGATAGGAATCAGTATACTAGGAGAAGATTTTTGTCTGGGCCAGTAGTTTAGGAGAGCTTGCTCATTATGGCAGGGAGAGGATAGTACACCTTGCAATGACAGAAAACTGCACCAAGACTCCTCACATCTGGAGAGAGGAGGAAACCTAGAATAGGGCATGAAGAAGCTCCTCTTACCTCTTTCATTCATCTTGGTATATAGCCCATGTGATCATGGTGCCTATCTCAGTTACATTTCTATTGCTGTGATAAGAAATCATGACCAAAGCAACTTACAGGTGAAAGAAGTTATTTGGAGATCACAGCTTCATGTGACTATGACCATCAGGACAGTGAACACGGTAGCAAGGAGACAGGTGTGTCACTGGAGTAGTATCTGAAAATTATATCTTGATCAACAAGCAGAAGGCAGGAAATGCTAACTGGAAATGGCATGAGCTTTCAGAAGCCTGATACACTTCCTTTTCAGTCTTTCCCAAACAGTTTCACCAACTTAAGACCAAGTATTCACATATTAGAGTGGAGAGAAGTCTTTCTCAACCTTCCTAATGCTGGGATACATTAATAGAGTTCCTTATGTTGTGGTAACTCCAAACTATAAAATTATTCTCATTGCTACTTCATAACTATAATTTTGCTACTATGATGAATCATAATGTAAATATCTGTAAATATTCCAACTGTTTTGGGTGACCCACAAAATAGGGTTGTTTGACCCCCAAGAGGGTCAAGATCCAGAGGTAAATAACCACTTGTGTGTGTGGGAGCATTCTCATGTAAACTACCAGAGATCCCATACTCATGGAATGTCTTCCTCAGTTAAGCCACTTGGAAATATTTTCTGAGACACACCTAGAAGTTTGTTTCCTAGAGTGACAAATCCATTCAAGCTGATATGTATTGGAGGCACTAGATAATGTAATATGCTACTGAAGCATTCATTAAGTTAACTTAGCTTTGCTGTTTTTATGAACATCTTACAAAAGCATTAAACTAGGTCTTCCAGAATGTAATGCATTTTCATGTTTCAGATAATTATAAAACACTTCATGGATTGGAATGATTAATTTACTCAAGATAAACATTAACTAACATTGTCTCTTATAATATTAAATTATAGCTCTTTATGTTTACATTCATATTTGAAGAATAATTCATATTCTGACCTAGTCATTTTTTCATTTAAAATATGTTTCTAGTAGGAATACATAGTATAACTACATTTTATATCTTATACATGATTTTAATTTTACTGTAATATTTTAGCTAATGCAAATATTCTATATTCTGTAGAAAAACAATAACTAGTTTGCTGTAATTCAGTTCCCTTCTGTTTTTAAAATGTCTATCTTTCAGAGTATTTATGGAAAAGAAAGCTTAAAAACAGTATTATAAAATGATTTAGCTGTTGGATAAAAATGAATTTTGATTAATAACTGATTTCCATTGGGCTTGTTATTCCTGTGTATGTTCACACATGTGCTTGTGCTTGTGCGTTTGTGTGTGTTGGTGTGGACTTGGAGTTCACATGTCATATTGAGGTGTTACTCCTCAAGTTCACTCTACTTTGTGCTTTGAAATACAGTTTTTCATTTGGTTAGAATCTCACATATTAGGCTTGGTGAACATGCCAGAAAGCTGCATGGATCCATCTGTCTTTGCTTCCCCAGGACTGGCTTGCATTAAGCCTATAATATCCAAATTATGAAGGTGGGTTTTGGGTTCAAGATCTGGACCTGGTACCTCTTCTGCAAGCACTTTCCTAGCTGAGCTATCATCCCAATCCCAGCTTCCTGATATTCTCTTTTGTGTGTTGGAGAACTATCATAGTGTATTCATTTTGCTGGTATCACTTCTTAAGTTTTATGTGTTCATAGTGACAGTAAAACCATCTTAATGACATACAGAATACTATTTTGTAAAAAGCTATTTGTTCATTTCAGAATTCACTTGAAGTACTCCAATATCAACATTTTTTTATTTGCGTTCAAGTACTTAGTCTCATGGAAATAATTTTTACTGCAAAAATTAATTGCTATACAGTGTATCATGAATACAAAATGCAAACAGAATTCCATAGTACATTGTTGTCTGACACAAAATATAATTTCTGTCTTTACCAGTACAAACATTCCATATGTGAATGCTTCCTGAGTACTTATTTCTAGTTCAGAATTCTATTCTGAAAGTTTGGTTATAATTTTTAAATTTTTTTATTGTATTTTATAGGATATTTTATTTATTTACATTTCAGATGTTATCCCCTTTCCCCATTTCTCCCCACAGAAACCCTCTATCCCATCCCACCTTCCCCTTTTTGCTTGTATACAATTTTTTAGTTTTTTTAATTGGATATTATACTTACATTTCAGATTTTATCCCCTTACCCCATTCCCCCAACCACCCAGAAACCCCCTATCCCATCCCCCCTTCTGCTTCTTCTATGAGGATATGCTCCCACCTACCCCTACTACACCTACCTCACCACCCTTGAATTCCACCCTCCCCCCTACACACACACTCAGTGTTCAGCCTTCATGGGACCAAGGTTCTCCTCTCCCACCTATGCCCGACAGGGCTAGCCTCCCCAGATATGCTTGGATAAAATTTTAATTACATGTAAGTATTAAGGTCAGTTCTAGGTTGAGGAACTAGCAATATAATAGATTCAAATAGTCAAGAACAAGCAAGAAAATATATCTTAGGCTAGAAGAAAGAATTAGGCTTCAGTCATGAAAATGACTTTGGGCTAAAACAGGGAAGGAGGCTCAGATATTTTAGTCATCCTGATAAGTCCTTAGAAATAGTGATCATGGGAGTGATCACAGAACTTGGTTATAATTTTTTAACTGCCTGTGGAAAGCTTTGAAGGAATCTCCATTCTTGATGTTGTAAACCCCCCCACCACCCCCCACGAAGGGAGGACCTCCCTCAAGCCTCTGGAATAATTTGCAGCCACCCAATAACACACAAGACACCATTATTGATGCAACAGCAGAAGTACATTTCAGGGTCAGTCGACTGAGGCTGAGACTCGTAACCCACGCAGGGACAGAGGAGTGTCAACCCTGTCGTATGGGAGTGGAGTGCGTATATAGAGAAGAACCACAAACCAAGGGTGTGTGTGTGAGGGGGTAACCAGGGAAACATAACATAAAATCAGTAGAAAGTCTTAAAAAGTCCCAACCTAAATTTAGTCAGGGTCATGCCGAAAACATCTTATACACTTATCTTTTGGAAGAATGTAACCTTGCCCAACCATTTATCTTGCAGTCAGTCAGTTCCTTGGACCACCCAGATGACCTGCATATTTCTTTGTGGTCAGAAATGTGTTTTCCTGCTTTGGGCCTTCCCCACCCACAGGTGGGTTCTCTTCCCTGAGGTCTGAGGAATGTCCAGCAGGTGTTCTCTGACTCAGGGATAATGTACCCCTCTCAGAATGTATCCGGGGCAGTGAAGGCCTAAAATCTTATGTTCAGTTCTGATTCCATGAACTAGTGAACCTGCATTCTTTTGCTCAGGTCTAGGGGGTCATAAAAACTTTCTATATTTTTCATAAGTTTTCTATATCTTTCAATGTCTAAAATCAAAATCCTTAAATTTCCTCATCAATTGTTATTCTCTACATGCCATGTTCCTATAGATGGCATTTATAAGCTTTGATATTTGTTTTATTCTCTTAATTTGACAGAAATATGGGACTCACTGTTGACCTTTTCCTTCCTTTCACCCTGAATTGCAACAATTCCTCTTTCTTTAGCTCCTTGGTTTTACTTTCCCTTTTTCTTTTCTTTTCTTTTCTTTTCTTTTCTTTTCTTTTCTTTTCTTTTCTTTCTTCTCTTCTCTTCTTCTTTCTTTCTTTCTTTCTTTCTTTCTTTCTCTCTCTCTCTTTCCTTCCTTCCTTCCTTCCTTCCTTCCTTCCTTCCTTCCTTTCTTCTTTTCTTCACTCCATCTAGTCCCCCCCAGCCCCCTATTCTTTCTCCTCTTCTCTGAGAGAGCATAGGCTTTCCCCGACATTATTAAGGCTTCAGACATGAGAATTTCTCTTTTTAGATCTTGGCTTCATATACAGTTTGGGGACCATCTACAAACATGGATATTGATCATAACTCCTGTTTATTTAAAGTTTTCAGTGATTCTCACTACACTGAAGAATAAGACAAACTAGATAGGCTTCCATGTTCTGGATACAACAGAAATTACTTCTCTAGCTTACGACATGGCCACGTCACCCACACTCTTTTTTTTCCATTTATCTGTCATTTTATAATTTATTTTGATTTTTTTCTAGTCCCTCTAGGGACCAAGGTCATTTTGTAATTGTGGTCTTTAATGTTCAAAGTGGGGTTGTATTTAACTTCTTGAAAGGCTTCCTGTAACATTAAAGTTAAAGTAGATTGAGCTCCACTATTTTGTCACTAAACTTCATACAGTTTCTCACTGTGTCCTCTATTTTGTCTGCCTCTGTCTAGTAATAAAAACAAGGACTGTACACTCTTGGCTGTCTGGTATTCCCCCTTTAGGAAATAGCATCAGACATTCTGGTAGTATAGATTCTTGAATAGATGCCACATGAAACTACTTTTTTTAAGTAGTTGTGTCTACATGTGTACTTGATAATGAGTTTTTTATTTTTGGGTTATCAATGTTACTTTTTTGTGATAAAGAATATATTAACACACAGGTATTTTTTTCTTTTATTATATAAATATATGCTTTGTATTCTACCTCTTCCAGAGTCATAATGTATAAAAGATTAATCCCTTGACAACCTCTCTGATTTCTAGCAGAGCTGTACATACAAGTCGTGAACACTCATAACAGTGACAAGTCTCTATCCCATATACAGACACCAAAGCCAGACACTATAGTGGATGCCAAGAACTGCTTGCTGACAGGAGCCTGATATAGCTGTCTCCTGAGAGGCTCTGCTAGAGCCTGACAAATATGGTGGTGGATGCTCGCAGCCAACCACTGGACTGAGCAAGGGTTCCTCAATGGAGGAGTTAGAGAAAAGAAAGAAGGAGCTGAAGGGATTTTCAACCCCATAGAAAGAACAATATCAACCAACCAGAGCCCCCGCATTTACCCCCGAGATCCCAGAGACTAAACTACCCATGGCTCCAGCCACATATGTAGCAAAGTATGGCCTTGTTGGGCATCAGTGGGAGGAGAGGCCCTTGGTCCTGTGAAGGGTCGACACCCCAGTGTAAGGGAATGCCAGGACAGGGAAGTACGAGTGGGTGGGTGGGTGGAGAACATGCTCATAGAAGCAGGGGTGGGGGATGGGATAGGAAGTTTCTTGAGGGGAAACAGGGAAAGGGGATAGCATTTGAAATGTAAATAAATAAAATATTCAAAAAAGAAAAAAGAAAAAAAAAACAGTGACAAGTCAGAAAGAAGGAAGAGAAAGCTCTGTCCTCTGGGAACTGGACATAATATAGGAAAGTGATCATCTATGTACAGCTTTTAGAAAAAGATTTAGCCATCTAAAAGTTGATTCATCTCTTAGGATAATTTGACCAAGAAATTTTAAACAGTGGTTAAGTAATGATGGTCCAAGATCTAAACAGTACTAACTGGGGTTGAGATTTTCTAATACACATGTATATTTTAATCTGGCAAAAAAGTAACATTAATATATAATGTTTTCTTCATCATAATTATCTTCCTCATCATTATCTTTTGTGGTGTGTATGTGTGTGTTTGTGTGTATGTGTGTATATATGTGTGTGTGTATGTGTGTCTGTCTTTCTGTCTTTTGTCTGTCTGTCAGTGTGCTATACACACTGTGGATGTATGTGGTTGTAATAACCAAAGGAGGAAGCTATCTGTCCAGTTTTATTTCTTTTCACATTATTATTATTATTATTATTATTATTATTATTATTATTATTGAAATATGATATCTCACTGAACCTGAAACTATCAAAGGGCCATGACCAAAAGGTATCCCTATCTCAGCCTCTACCACATTCACAAGGCTCAAGGCTAGAGGTATAACAGCATACAACTTTCTGCAGCTTTCACATAGGTGCAGAGAAGTTGAAAGCAGCACCTCATGTTTGCACAGCAAAGGCCCATACCCACTGAATCATTTCCCCAGCCTAACAATACAGGTTGGTCATGGAAAGTTATTTCTGAAACCTCACTATTTCATAATTGTCTCCTGTCACAGCTACAGGCTTCTGAATTCACAGATAAGCGTACAATTAGTGTACAACATTTTGAAGGTTGACATAGCTTATGTATCTAAATAACACTGAATAGTCTTGTATATAAATAATATATGTAGAATAAGCTTTGTTGGTAAGATGCTCATAAAACCTTGGAAAATGGGTTTGGCTAACTTCAATAATTTTATTTGACCATTTGAGCTTTAAGTGTGTTTAAATCTAAATTTGATGAGGCAAACTGAATACCACAAGGGGCCACATTTTTGTTTGCAATATGAAATTTTATCTTATACATGAAGTATTTTCTTTAAATTGGTTGCAATAAAATGAGCATGTGCGGATTGAGAGATGACTCGGTAAATCACAGACATTGTTGTATAGACATGAGGATCTAAGTGCAGATGCTTGTTATGTACATGAAAAACAAGGGGTGGTCTTAAATATCCCTGTAACACGGCAGGGCAGAGATGGGTATGGGTGGAACTTTCTTACTGTCTATATAGCACCCATTTCATAGAAAGGCACTGTCTCCTGAAATAAAATGGAAAGGAATAGAGCAGTGCATCTGGTGTCCTCCTCTAGCATTCATGGATCTGTGCAGCCCATCAAACATACATGTGTATACTGAACCCACCAAATGTATATTTGTATGCATGGGAAAAAAATCACAATAAACACACACACACACACACACACACACCACAAAAATTAGTATGTTGCTCTCCCTTTTATTTTGTTAATTTATTTTGAAGCAAAGGTACAGTTGATGCAATAAGATATTTCCCCTGTGGTGTGATTTAATAATTGTGTGATTCTACCTTTTGTTAATATTAACGTTGACTCACACTTGTGTATGACCTGTTCTTGAGACAATGAAAGAAACACAACTATGAATTTGCATATTTTAAAATAGTTTTGTGTTTCAGAGATGATGATTAGAATTTAATCTTTCAAATAAAATAATCATGTAATATTGAGCAAATAATTAACCAGTAGCTAATAAGTGGATTTTAATGAAATGAATATGTTAATTTAGTTAGAGATGCGGCTCATAATACCCTGGCCACCCAGAGGAGCTTAGGGCGAGTGAGAAGACCTGAAGGAGAAAAAATAATTACCAGCAATGATTTACCCATCCACGCAACAGCTTTACACTCAGCTCCCCGAGCTCACTTGAGTGACTCTGGTTAAACCCAGTGGGTTTCAAATCAAAAAGTCCTGAAATTGGGTGGAAGGAAGGTTGCTGATGGAGGTAAGGGGAAGCTTGGGTTCATTTGGGGAGGAATATAGTAAGAGAGGGAAGAACGATGAATGTGATGAGAATGTATTATCAGCATTATGAAACTGTCAGAGAATAAACTGATAAAAATTAGTAATTGTTGTCTTTACTGGTGCAATTACATCATCTATACACAATGTTGCAAAAGAGAAACAAAATTCTTTTCACTTCTTTTCTTCTCATTATTTGACTGTATAGATCAGCTCCCAGTGGCCACTTTAGTTTTGTGTTCTAGGGTGGGATATTTTAATGAGTTAACAGAACTGAGGTTCACCTATGGTGCATACACCATTAGTATGGGGACATTAAAAGTGAATTGAGCATGTCAGCAAGGTCTTGTGTGGATCTTTACTGACTTTCAGGAACACTTACTTCTCCAGTCCCTAGTATAGCTCCCGAGAGCTGCATAGTTAGTCATGGTCACTTTGTAGCAGAAATGGTGGTATCAATTCACAGAATGAAATCTCCACCTTACTTTTTTTGTACGAACAAAAGTTGAGGATAAATGACAGGACTCAATACAGACTTTAGGATTCAGTGAAAATAATGTCTGTTCATCTTGTCCCCTGACTGCTGACGACTAAGCTGTAATTTAAGTGGGACATCAACAAGTCTTGAGAAGAAGCACTGAGAGTCCGGAGTGGATATGTTACGCGGGTTCAGCTTTCCCACACTAATCCATACATCTATCTCTAAGTAGGTAAGACATATAGAGAGCTCAGTAAATCAGAATGGCAGCTCTAGACATGAAAATAAAAAGCTTCCTGAATTTGAAATTTTCATAAATTTTAAAGAAAAGCCTCAAATAAACCAAAGGACGGTTGAGCATTCATTCTTGTTTCATGACTTTATGAGACTGTTGTTTTTGAGACAGAGCTGCTACTTAACCTTACTAACCCTGAAGTCATTACATTTCTGAACCTGGTTTCAAAATCACACTTCGAAGCGCTGACATTTCAGACTTGGGACACCGAACTCACATTCTCTTCTTTTGTACCTTAAAGCATTCATTAAATATTCTCAAAGCTGATAAACTACATGGCTTAATAAAACCCAAATTAAAACCTACTTCTGAAAATGTTTTCTAGGGAAGGAACAAAATTTGTAGTGGAGCCTCATGTCACCTTTATCATGAAATTTATTTCATGTGTTTTAAGTTAGAAGCCAGAAATTTTGCTCAGTAGTAGAATCCTGAGCAAGATCCAAGGATTAGTCCATAACACTGGCAAAAAAAAATCATAAAAAATTGGTATTCAGTACTATCACTTCCCTCTCTTGATTGTGATTTCCTCAAGGTTAAAGATCATATCTTTTCTGTCATTGTGTACCCACACTACTTAACGAACATCTGTACACAGCAACTTCATCATTTATTTACAAAGGTAAATGCATACCATCTCTGAAGAACACTCCATAATGGGCCTGGGGATCAATACATGTCCATCTAATCAAATTGAATTTTGTTAGCAAGATACAGAAATGCATCATCATGTGAGGAATCCATGTGACTAGATTGCACAAAGACAAGTCTGTACTTCACCTGGACCCTAGGCATTCAAGAATATTCCCTGTTTCTGTGGAAGAGACAAGAGTCAAATGTAAGCTAAGAGGAAAATGCCTTAGCTCAGGAGGATAAGCTGAAAACATTTGACTATGAAGGCCTGCAGAAACAGACCCTCAAACAATTCTATTGTATATAAAAAATGGTACCTAATCTCATATCATCCATTATTTAATATCAATGCAACAACTACAGCTCAGCAAAACCACAGTCATCTGTTGATTTGTTAGGGTTTTTATTTTCATCCCAAGACTACCTTGTTTCCCTGATTGAGCACAGCAATAAATGCAGTGGTTTTCTATGGCTAGGATTAGCAACACATTCATTTTCGGTCCATTAGGGTGATGAATGTCCTGTAGGTAGACGACAAGGAAATCCCTGGATTGCTGCCTGATCTTTTTGCATTGCTGGGGATTCCTGTTAGCCCCCTGCCACAACCCTCTACAGGTACCTTGGCTGCCTTCATCTGCAAATGTTTCATGTGGATAGCTCCACAGCAAGCATTGGTACCTGAACTGTGAAGAGCTATGGTGTTTATGTTGATACTGTCTGGCTGATGATCCAAACTTGGTTGCTGTCGTATATTTTTTTTTAAAGAAAATGAAAATTTAAATTCAACATTCCTGAAAATTATGAGACAATGGTAAAACTTGTGAGTACTTCTAATGTTTATGTAAAATAATTTTAATGTAAACTTATAATAAATGAGTATATATCATATAAAGTTAAAATATTCATGAGAATCTTTTTTTGTGTCCATTTGACAGCTTGTTACAAGAATAAAATATGTAAAGTACAAATTAATTGGGGGTTTCTACCCCACCTTTGATCATTCAATTCCCAAATAAAAGACACAAAACCTTTTTATTTATAATAAACCATATTGCATTAGAGGTGGGCAGATATCAACCTTCTAAGCCATTTCGTCTACTTCCCTGTCAACAACTGTGATATACATTGCCATGTTCCACCTGGGCTGCTCTTAATCTAACTGGAAGGCTGTCATGGTCCACCTACCCCATAGCATCCTCTCCTCTCTTCTTTCTTTTCTCTTCCTCATGGTCTCTGCTTCACACTTCAAGCCCAGCAACCAAAGCCCTATCAACTTCTCTTCTGCCCAGATATTGGATGTAGGCTTCTTTATTCAACCAATAGTTTTAAATTAAGGAGAAGGGTTACATCTCATCACTTCCTAAAGATCTCCTCACCCCGGACAACTGTATCTTAGGAGCAAGTATTTATCATTGCAATACTTAGCAACAGACCAACACTCAACAATCATATCTTTGTGTAAAAGATTAATGTAATTTATCAACTTATGACTCAAAACAAATACAAAGATGATATGCTAAACTAAAAATTATTGTATTTTTGTGTCCACAAACATGTCTTCTTTATCCAAATCTAAGTTTCTTAACTTTAAGATTTTCTCAAGGTTGTAAGTAATTTTTAGGATGGAATGAATTTGTGGGGTTATAAAGCACATATATTATGTTTTTGCCACTAGAAAGACTTTTGTAAATGAAGCAGTTGAGCAAATCACACACTAGCATTTTCATGTATTGAAAAAATCTAAGGGCAAATAGAGCTCTCAGTTGTAATTGGTATGAACTTGTCTGAAGATTAACTTAATGTAGTTATTTATGCTTTTCTTCTAAATAAATGAAGACATCTATCTGCTTTTTACATATCAACAAAATGCTGTTTTAACATAAACCAAAGTAGACACTTACTGTGTTCCATAGCTCATGAAGCTAAACCTCAACAATCTCTACCAGTTCCCCACGTCAAATGGTGAGAAAGAAAATGGGATAGAATATGTTTATTCAAAGCTTTCTTTAAAACTCCTTTATAGCTCATTAGAACATTGAGGCAATCCAAAACTTTCTTCTCCATGTCTTCAAGACAGTGTCCTATCTCAAACAACATTCAATT
This sequence comes from Rhabdomys pumilio, assembly GCA_030674055.1. Taxonomy (NCBI): domain Eukaryota; kingdom Metazoa; phylum Chordata; class Mammalia; order Rodentia; family Muridae; genus Rhabdomys; species Rhabdomys pumilio. The sequence continues at coordinate 2,196,944 of JANHMN010000015.1, read as the reverse complement.
TAATTTTCCAATCAGTTTGGTGAAGCTGAATAAATTTCCTCACTGGGCACTAAAGGATAGTTGTGAATACAATGTGTGTGTGGTCAAGCACATTCCAAAAACCTATCTGTGATAGACTATCATTCAGTTTTGAGAAGCCACAGACCCAGGTGCAGAGCTGACACTACACGGTTTCTCTTACTATTAAACCACATGAGTTCTCTAGAAATTCATCAAACCTACAGATACCTATCTCCTTAGAGGGATGGTATTTTATTTTATCTGCAGTTTCTTTAAAAGTTAGTTCTTTATATGTATTACTATTTTACTTTCTTGTGTGCTTTTGTACTACATACATATCTGGTGCCAGTGGAAGCCAGAAAAGGACATCAGATCTGGTACTGAAATTATAAATGGTTGCGAGATGACATATGGGTGCTGGAGACTAAACCTGGGTTCACTTAAGAGCAACAACTGCTTGTAACCCCTAAGCTATCTTTATAGCTCATTATTTAGTAATTGAAAATATTATTTGGATAATTAACTGATTTTATATTGGAATGAAGCCTGTGTGAGAGTCTTATACTCATCTTGAAGGTCCATGACTCAGAAGACCATAGACACTACGTTTTAGAAAACTTTTCTTTTGCTAAACTATGCTGTCAAACTGCCACTTAAGTCATAATGTTCATAACTATAGACCAGTTAGGTTCTCATCTTAATCAAAGAATCTGCTCTTTAAAGCAAATTGGCTAATAAAGAGATGGTAGTTAGTTAAAATGTTAAGAAAACATATTTTTTAGTATTCAATATTAAAAGAAAAACAAAACAAAACAAAACAAAACAAAAAACTGTAACAGTCTTCCCTGGACTAGGGAGCACAAGATGAGACAGAAAAATGCTAGAGCAAAGCAATAGACAGGAGGACTGTGAAACACTGTCTTATGAGCAACATGTGGGCTGAGGATTCATGATCTCACAACAACTATGGTTGCCTGAATAACCCCACACAGACTAAGCCAGTGATCATTAAGTTATAGACAGAGAGTACTGCTAGAAGAGAGGAAGTCGGTATCTTTTGTGAGATAGCTACTGATAAATTGCTCATGAGTTGCTCATTGGATAGCTTTATGTATGCCCACAGGAGTGCTACAAATTAAATCCAATGAGTTACAAAGGAAAATAAACATGGACATGAGATGTGGACGTGGTGAGAAAAAGAAAGGTATTTAGCCAGGGTAGATGAAAACATGGGAATGTGAAGAAAACTGTATAAACTGTATATTATATACATGTATATAATGGTCAAAGAATAAAAATAAAATTTAAATTAACTCAGGGATAGAAGTAGAATAACATTTTTTTTAATCCAACATCTAGAGAGAATGCATCACTTGTACCCCTTTCTTTTACTAATGACAAAAGCAAAGAGTCTGGTTATGATGGCCAAGCATGTGTCTATGAATAAGCAGATAATACAACATCACTTAATCACTACAATTATCTACATTTATCATGAATATTGTATCCGATGAGACAAGCCTGGTCTCTGGAAACCAGCAGACACTCAAATGTGAGTGAGGCTTAGTTGTGGAAGTTTTTCACTCCAAATATACCCCTCCTCACCTTTAAATCATCATTTAGCTTTGACTTTCACATTGGTTCACCTGCCTTTTAATGTCTGATTATCATCTAGTTGCTTGACATAACTTTCCAAATTAGACCTCAGCTGGGTTTTAGTCTTCTACACTGGGATGCCCTGTTCCACTGAGAACTGAATACCACAAAAGGCTTTCTCCACCAAGTAAAGGGGATTTATAATTAACAATGTAGCAATGAAGAAAAATGTATTATGTTCTAAGATCCGGTGTTAATTAATATTGAGTTCAAAAACTTTTGTTCAAGCTGTTAAATATCTGCCTTTGAAAAAACTAAAAGCAAACCTAGGATATTTTGATTCCAGAAGCTTGTCTATGAATTTGCTGTGTATATAAACATAAATACACATTTAACATTATTTGAGCATCTATTTTATGTAAGACCCTAGACACAGAAATTCACTGAGATTTCACATTGTACACACAGAGAGAAAGACTTCACTGCATAAAGGATCTTATGATTTAGGGAGTCATTTATTTTTATTATGAAACATCTGTTAGCCTTTCAAGATTAAAGAATTAACTCTTAAATCACAAAGGACACTCAAAGTATAGCCTGTGAACATCAAGGATGGATGAGGACTGCAGTGGCTAGGCCACACTTGAGAGCAGATCTGAAGACCCCAACAAAATCCAATAAGATCATTGAGAATAGAAAATGACAGTTTATGTCACAGTGTCTCATATCTCCTCCTGATAAATTGGAATGTGTCTAAACCATTCTTACATGTAGGATTGAAGACACCAAGCCAATGAGCTGACCATGGAAAAACTATCTTGATTTAAGTGTGATGGAATTGTGAGTTCATTTGTATTCTATGTAGTACAAATATTGGGAGTGTGAATGATCCACAAAGAAGTCCTTAGAATGACATTGTTTAGGAGTGTTAGAAAGCTGTGTGAAATCTAAGATTATGAAGATCATTGGGGATATAGCATTTTTCTACCTGAACTAGCCTATGGAGGAACAAGGTATCAGAGCCTGTGTTAGAAGATCTTGCCCTCTCTTTTGCTATAATGGTAGGTTTTTCTGAAGAAATTTTTAATCTTGAATCTTCGTGAGTGATTGTGACTCCCGTTTTCAGTCCCACATTTGATGATTTTCCTGTTGCCTCCAAACCACTGTTAAATGTTTGACTTCAGGAACTGGTAACTCTGTCACTCACATTAATCAAATACTTTCTGGATTCAGTCTAACAAAAGAATCATCATTACTAATATACAACTATGTCTGAACTACATTACAGCTGTGTCCAATGCCAGCTGAATAGATTCTCTTCTCCACTTTCCAGATTGAGAATTCCCCTGCCAGCATGAGAAAAGTGCTGTCAAAGCCACAAGGTCAGTGTTTTTGCTGTCTTGGACACTTGTAGCAAACATGCAGCCATTATTTCCCCAGGGTATGTATATTTGTTAATTTTTCTTTTCTCCTTTCTCTCCTTCCTTCCTTCCTTCCTTTCTTTCTTTCTTTCTTTCTTTCTTTCTTTCTTTCTTTCTCTCTCTCTCTCTCTCTCTCTCTCTCTCTCTCTCTCTCTCTCTTTCTTTCTTTCTTTCTTTTCTATTTTTTTCTTTACTATTGTTTCTCTTGCCTCCACTTTCTCTTCTTTTTGCTAATTCTGCATGTACTTCTCAAAAGGCGCCCAAATCCATGGAGACTATGAATGATACCACTTTGGAGAAAATAATTTTACAGGTCTGATTAAGAAGTTAAAGATGAGAAAATGAGCACAAATGGCAGTGAAGCCAAAATGTATCACACATATGTGAAATTTGATCATACATTGATCTGGACTTCTAGCGAACAGAATTTTGAGAAATAAATGTTTGGTGTTCTCCCTTTTGATTAACTTACTCTAACTGTGCAGGAGAAATGATGTAACTAGATGACAAACTCATCTCTACAGGATTTTGTTTTGGTTGTTGCATCTATTTACCTGTGAGATCCATTGTCAGCTCATGAGAAAAATACATATTTGAGAATCATTTGCCACCTGGAAGCATGGTGGACTTAGGTGTGTGATGAATAATAATAAAAAAGAGTCACTTTGTGGTATTTATTGCAAGAAAGTACTTAATGTATATGTTATGTTGAACATAAAATAACAAGATGTTCTATGGGCCCCACATTCAGTCAAGTGGCATCACTGTTAGGAAACATTTTTAATTGTGTACTCTCTGGTACATTAAAAGGCTCTAGGAGTGTTAGGCATTGAAGTTCAAAGCATTAGCTTGACTCACATTGTATTCTGGCTCATATGGCTCAGATGTAATAGTTTTTAAAGAGCTGTTGTTATAGGAAATTTCTGAATGCATGCTTGCAAACAAGAAGCTTTAAAGTTTCTTGATGAAGATTCCCCTGAATGTTTTTGCATTAAACTTTGCCATATGTGAGGAGTAGCAGTCCCTCAGAAGAAGAACCTAGAACAATCAGGCAAATGTCCTCCTACACAGCAGGCTCACCTAGGCAACTGAATAAAAATGCTCAAATGAAATATCCACGAGTTTCTTTTGTATAATCAGTTTGTTCTATGCTGACTATAGTCTACCAAACCCATCCTGATATACTCATGAGAAACTTGCAATTTCCTCCTGTCCCCCGAGGAGGCCTTGATTTTTTCAACAGTTGGACACACAATTCACTTAAATATATGAGCAAGGCAGGCATAAAACTGAAGCTCTGATAAAAAGCAGAAGCGGTGAATGTCCAGTTTAATTTCCATTATGCACATGAAAGACTAGTCTTCATATGGGTGCACAGCTTCAAAATCTAACATTTTGTGATGAAAAGTAGGAACAGATTCTTTTAAAAGTTTTCTTCATTAAACCAGTGAAAACTGTACAAAACCTTAGAGTGAGAATCATGGTCCCGCTGTCAGAGGGTTCTCAGCAGGATGAAGCAGCCAGGCATTTTTTGACATGGTTCCATCTATGAAAGTGAAGGAAATGTTTGACATATATTCTACAAAAGACACCAAACCTGTCACATTACCATTTGTCCCTGCACAATACCATGTTCATGAAATATATAGGTGTAGCTGCAAGCTTCAGCATCCTAAAGATATCTTTAAGAAAAAAAAAACATGATGTGCACATTTTGGAAATATACTTCAGTCAGAAAATTTAATTCAAAGACAAGAACTAAAAGTTATTTTTTCATGAGTATCAGAAAAATGATATTTTGGAGAATGAAAAAGACATTTGATAAAAAAAATTCTTCTTCTAATTGAGTCTAAAACACATGGGGACAGGTCTCAGGTTATCCTCTGATCAATCACTTTGATACTAAACATTTTCTGAGTATCTCCTATGTATCAGATGCCAAACAGATGTTTGCCATAGGGATACCTAAATATAGCAGATAAAGGACTTGTCTTCTTTTCCATTCACTGGAGACTCCTTAATGACATGGAAGAATTATGATTTTACTCAGTGTGTAACAGAAGTTGAAACTGTTGAGAAAGAATATCACCATGTTCTAATGGCCAGGGGAAAAATGCTCCCACAGGGAGGAAACATTCCAAGTGAATCTTAAACAGTGCTCATAGGAAAGCTGAGAAGATGAGGATAGCAGAACCCAGGCCTTAGGACACCAGAGGAAGATGAGTTAGAGCCAGTAGTGGAAGAGCTTATTGCATGTGTACAAGATGAATACAGAATATTGATGATCTTGGGCAGAACCAGATGAACAATGTTGTAGCATATGTGACCAAATGCAGACTCTACTCTGCCAGAAGGATGTGTAGAAAGGTCCTGATATTAGCACAACATGAGATGATGAAAGTTAGAAGCACACAATGAGGGGGCGAAGTACTTGACACATCTTCAGACATTTTGATTCCCATATCTGTGTTCCCCAAACAACATATAACAGTACTTTTCTTTTATCGAGATTATATGATTTAATATCCATAAGTTGATGAATGTTATCTATGTGTCAATGTTACTTTACAGACGACTGTTGTTTCTAGCTCATTCATCTTCTGTTTGATCTTACTTTCCTCTCTAAAGCAATCTCTGTTTTCTTTTAATATGCCTCTTGTTCAGTAGAAGTGATTGTTTGAAAATCATTAAAACATGTTTTGGAGACTAAATATAGCCTCTCTCTCATATATATATATATATATATATATATATATATATATATATATTACATAAATATATAAAATATATATACATATTGAAAATCATAGTTAAGATAGCTGAGTAACAGAAGCAAATTTAAAAAATAATCTTAAAGTGAGGGAAGTAATGTGACTATGGGCATATACTCAGTTAAAGTCAATAAATCTTGAGTTAAAAGCAAAAAAAAAATACAAAAACAAAAGACAAACAAACAAAAATTGTAAATTTCCCTGTCTGTACATGTTTGGCTTTTTCCTCACAAACAGAAAGAAAAGAGCCATTGGGTATCACTCACATTACTACTGGCAGCAGCATAGGATGTCAGCAATGTTATGTTGTGGGCAAAATGTGAAATTGAGGGATGGAGAGATGGCTCAGTGATTAAATGGACTTACTGCTCTTCCAGTGATCCTCAGTGTGGTGCCTGTAATTGATGTTTGGTTGGAAAACACTGCCTTTAAGCCAGCTTTGAGGGATCCCACACCCACAAATGGTTCACATAGTTAACTTCACTCACATGCACATACCATACATGTAATAAAATAAATTTTAAAATATAGTTTGTCCATGAGAGCATTCATTGTTGCATTTGGCACATTGCTATTTCTATGCAACTTAGAAAAAATGAGAAATATACAGTTTGTGGTTATATGAATGGCAAGTATGATAAATCTCTATGTCTTAATCGCATCAATATACTATCTATTATAGCAGCTGATGAGTATCAGAAAAGTCTTGGAGTTTGAGCCAAAGCTATTTGATTTGATTCAGCAGTAAAACTATTGTATTTATCAACATAAAGAAAATCTTATAATTAAAATAAAAAATTTTCCTCTTCATTGTAATTAGCTAGGAACATTTCCTTGTACAATATGCAGTGTTTATTGGTAAGATAATGTATGAACAATGTCTCTAGAGAGAAAGTATAAGGTCTCAAACAAGATGATGAAATAGGTACATCCCTAAGATTGAAAGTAACCTTAGCATTCAAGACAGTATTTGCTCTTGTTATGAATCTATAAACAAATTATCAAAAAACATTGTATTAAATTGGATGATTGTAACCATTCTATACTAATATTTTGAATTTGGAAACTCACAATGAAGCCATACTAAAAAGTGAGACTTTGGGGAAAGTAAAGGAAGAAGCCTTATAAGCACAATTGGTACCCAACTCAAAAGACTTGGAAGCTTATTGTATGTCTTCACTGTATCAGGTGAGAACACAATAAGGAAGCAGCTTTGTTCAAAACAAGGAGGAAGATGGGTAAAAGATGTCGGATACCTTTGCTCCCACTTCACAGCCTCATTCAGAACAAAAAATTAAATGTCAATCAATTAAGACACATAATGATTTGAGGCCTTTAAATATAGCCTAAATTCTAACAGAAGCTCACTGAGACAGATGCAGATACTTATAGCAAGCATTGGACTGAGGGGTCAGGAACTCTTATGGAAGAGTTAGGGGAAGGAACTGAAGGGGATGGCAACCTCATAGGAAGACCAACAGTGTCAACTAACTCGGACTCCTGGGAACTCCAAGAAACTAAACCATCAACCAAAGAACATATATGAGCTGGTCTGAGGCCCTCCATGCATATGTACCAGAGGACTGCCATGTTTCGCCTCAGTGGAAGAGGATCTGCCTAATCCTGAAGTGGCTTGATGCACCATGGGAGGAGAGGAGAGGGGCACCCTCACAGATGCAAAAGAGAGGGTGGATGGGATGAAGAACTCTGGGAGGTGGGACAACATTTGGGATGTAAATAAATAAAATAATTAATTTGTAAAAAGTGGCTTGAAGTGATTAGAACAATACTACTATTCCCTATGAGTATTCTCTATGATCTGCATAAGAGAGAGAAAGAGAGAGAGAGAGAGAGAGAGAGAGAGAGAGAGAGAGAGAGAGAGGGGATTGGTTTCAGAGGACTCTGTAATCAAGACTTTTCTTAACCTCAAAATTAAATTGATACTATCAAATCCACAGAAATGGAATATTCTTATACATCTGCAATTTGAGACTGAAACTCACATCCTTCACATTGCATTTTAATGCACTAGGTCTTTAGAGGTGGTGAATGAGAGCAGTTTAGTTATCGTCTATCAGCATTTTGAGTATCTGGAGCACTGCCTTAATTTTAGAGTAGTTGCATAACCTACCATTGAATTCTGATCTCTCTAAAAGGTCGTAGGTATTTTTGTATTTGTTAAAAAAAAATGTAATTTAGCAGTTAAAAGTACTACAGTGTAATTCCATGATGTATTCAAATAGAAGTGTTCATGTTTGGGAATTAATTGCTTTCGTTCCCATTAAAGTCAGTTAATTGTCGACTATTTGCCTTGAGTTGAGTCCCACAGAGAAAATACTTTCCCTTTCTCCCAGAATTGAACCTCTAAACCAAAAATAATGACCACTTCAATCTGGAGAAAAAGCTGGTGGAATAATGTTTTTCCTCTCTCATCTTTGTATCACTTTGAAACTGTTTCAAAAAAAAAAAAGGAAGAAAAAAGAGAGAAATAATGAAACCACTCATCCCTAAATGAAGGAAAATGAAGCTAAAGCCTGATTGCATGGTCATACATTCAGTGTTAAAAATGCCAATTCTGAATGAGCACAAGTTGACGGCAAGAAGACCTGAAGGCTGTCTTTCTGAGAGAAAGAAACCATGCTGGAAGCCAACTAGAGGGTTTGCTGACTCAGACTCAGCTCTTCCTGCATTTAGGTGCCATATTCAATGTTAGGCACCAACATTAAGAGACAAGCTCTCACTAAGACTGAAGCAGCACCAGGTATATTATATGAAACTGACTAATATAGTGAAGTTCATTGATTTTTGTTTCTTACATTCAGTATGTGAATAAGACTATAATAAGAAGAATATACATATGATAATGCGTATGTCCAAAGCCAAATTATAACTGTATCTAGAAAACTTAGAGTAGTGAATAACTTGGTTCTTAGTATTGATCCTAAGATGAATAAGAATTTTACAGGTAAAGAAGTAGGTGGCATGTGGGCTCCCTAAGCACTTTGTATTCAACTGCCCATTTAAACATGCTCATTTTCAGCAAAGATAAAGGAATCCTTCCCTTTATCTGTTGAGGTCAGATGTAAAGTCATCAACAGTACCAAATATCCATGCCTCAACTCCATCAAACCTCCTGGGGGTAGAAGAAAGTTATTATCAGCGGAAATCATAGGAGGTCGAAATGAGAATGTATGGGGATACACTGTCATGCTTCTATAAAATTACTTATTATGGTAAGCTTTGATTGGCACTTGACACAACTTAGAGTAACCTAGAAGGAGAATGGCAACAAAAAGAGATACTGTACATTCCTTTGGCCTGTGGGCACCTCTTTGGGGAATTGCCTTATTTATGTTAGCTGCTATGAGGACATCCCCCTCAATTAAGAAAGCAGGATCCCATAGGAAATGGACCTTGAACTGTGTAACAGTGGAGACATAGAGGGGGGGACACCAGCAGACATTCAAATGTAAGCACACAGTGACTTCTCTCTGGTCTTGACTGAGGATGCAATGTTAAGATCTACATATAGACCTGCTGCCTTGGCTTCTCCATATTGTAAACTATAACCTGGAATTGTGTGGTAAAATAAACTCTTTCTCCCCTGCATTGCTTTTTTGTCAGGGTATTTTATCTAAATAATAGAAATAAAACTAAGACAGTACCCTAGGCATAATTCTTCATAGAGGATAAAGCCATAGCTCACAGGGTTTTGTGGAGAACAGAGGCAGCTTCCATCATTTCCTGATTTTATCCTGGCTTTAATCAGACTAGTGTAATGGAAGCTGTCAAAATACAAAGAAACAAACAGACCTCACAGGGTTAGGTATGTTCATTTACAAGAAATGGCAACATTCCAAGGATTAAATAATATTTTCTCTTCCTACATAAGTACTTAGCAACAACCGAAGAGACAGCAGCCTTCCTGTAGAAACTTTCCCAAGTAGCAAGTGCTATTCAACAGAAGCTTCTCTTCTCTCCATGAATTTTTTTTTGTGTTGCCTGTAAACATCAAACTAAATTAATGCATTACCTGCAGCATGATAGACTTCACTTCTAAGAACTCTGGAATCAATTAGACCATATTGTCTAATCTTCTTAGACAGGAGGTTCTGAAAATATGGTTTGTGGAAAAGGTGAATAATATAATAATCTATCTATCTATCTATCTATCTATCTATCTATCTATCTATCTATCTATCTATCTATCTTCCTATCTATCTATCTATCTATCTATCTATCTATCTATCTATCTATCTATCTATCTATCTTCCTATCTATCTTCCTATCTATCTATCTGTCTGTCCGTCTGTCTGTCTGTCTGTCTGTCTGTCTGTCCGTCTGTCTGTCTACCTGTCTATCTATATCTCACAGTTAGGCTAGGACTACTTTTACAGTTCTGGTATGTGTGCACATATACACAATTGAACAAACACAACAACTCACATGATAAGCATATACTTTAACTTTAATTTTACTTCAGCTTGATTTTATCAATTATGCTTTTGATGCTACTACCACTTAGTATATTTGTTGTGACAGAGTACGCCTCCTTTTGGTAAAACTGCACAGCTATTCTAGGACGAAAAGTCCTTAACTCTCAACTCATTTCCATTTAAAGAAAATCCTCTATGCAAGAATTTCCAATTAGTTTTAGACCACCTTTTAGATGCTGATAAAGGCGTGATTTCATCTCTCTCCCAAACACCATTAACTGGTCCAGAATACCTTCATTTTAAGTACTGGCATCCAGATAGGAAGAGCATGGATTACGGATTCCAGTTATCACAGTTAAAAATCAGAACACTTTGATCCTAAGTAGATGGATTAAGGTTTAGTGAGTGATTTAACTCATTAAAAGGATGTCTAATATTTCCTATGCTTCTTTAAAAAGCCACTGTCCGCTTCATTAATCTCTGTAGATAGAGTACTGCTAAGTATAGAAATTATTGTACAAAGCAACAGATGTGTATTTGACTTCTTGTTTCAACACTGTGATAATCACTTAACGCTTAAATTGTGCAATTGAAAGATACACTAAGATACAGTAAATTGAACCTCACTATATTTTAAAAACATCTTTGTAAAGTAAGCACTATAGTGTTACTATAATGCATTTTATATGGACAGAAAATAAACAACTAGATGTGATCTCTGTTAACACTTTTATTTTTAATAAAGAAAATATGAAAAAAACATAATTCAAATAAATTCCAGGATTTGGATGAGATGTTCCTTTTTAAAATGGTGTATGCAGGACCTCAGGGATCATTGTAATGATCATGACCAAAAAATTCCTAAAGGAAATGTCTATTTATTCATTTTTAATTTCACATGAGTGTCTGCTTATATTTATTTAAAGACCAGAATGTGGAAAGGTACTATGTGCTATTTGTTGCTTTATTTTTTAATTTTGTCAACAGCTCATTAGTTGGAACTTCTAGACATTCTATTTCTCACAGGGACTAAAATTATAATTTTACTTTTTTTCATCAATGGATGTAATCTGGGATGTCTAAGAGTGCATTTCTAATGAGGAAATGTGACTGCTAAATGACAATGATACAATGAAGAGAATTCACGATAAAGAACAAAACCTATCTCCTTCTGATTTTCACTCATCTGCCATCACAAAGCATCAGATACTATCCAGCTTACTCTCAGTTGAGTCTCTTATGTGCTTACACTATCTCACCTCACCTATTTTGCAACTACTATTCATCCATGTAAGTTATGAGCTAGGACTTTAGTGAAAGGCAAGCTGGCTCGCTTGTCATGGAACTCAATTTTGGAGGAAGGACCACAGTTTTCTTTTCTTACCTTTGTAATCCAAACTTTGTCCTTTCTCCTTATTGTCTTCTAAGCTCCTCCATGTTTAAGATGAGATAAACTCCATCCTATCACCTTATTCTTTTTCTATGATTTTTTTTTCTTTTGCTCTTGACTGGATTTCAGCTACACACTGAGAATAATGGCACAGAAACACCCTGATTGTTTAAAAGGTATCACACAGTTAAGGGCTAGAGTGAAGAATTGTTTTCTCAAATTGATTTGCACATGTCCTGGGAGAGACATCAGCCAGCACTCTAGGAAGTAGCTTCCATGAATCGCTGTGTTTACACTCGGCACTTGAGTTCGGTTAAGTGCATTATTAATAGTTTATGTGACTCCTTGATGTTACAAGTGCTTTTATACAATGAAACATGATAATGTGATGCAATTTTACTATGAGGTTTAATTGCTAGTTGCTAAAAAGGAAATACACCCTTCCCTTTAGATTCAGTTCCTTTGTGACTCAATATAGTCATTGGCCATCTTTGGAGTAGGTAAGATTATTCTCATTCGGTTTCATATTTTTTCCTACCAATTTTTATATTTTGTACGCTTACATAAAGGATATTCTCTTTGGTTTGTTTACAATGGGTCCTTATTTATCTATGGTATTGGTTTTATTTTTAAATAAAAATTGTTCCAATATGAAATCACATTTGACTTAAGGCCATTTACTTTGGGCTTAGGTTAAGTTTCTTTGTTAAGTCATGGGGAATAAAATAGAGAATGAGACTGTCACACAAACATAATTACATAGTAAGTTTATTATATAAAATTATCAGAAAGTTCATCACATATTTTTTGAATAGATTTCAAGTGCAGACATTTCCATTGTACTCAGAGTGTATTGCTGCTGATACTGCTAATTTATAAGGTCACAAGGACCCAACTAACCTTTGCCTCAGTTGATAGCAAACCTGAAGCAACTTTTCTTAAATATATATTTTGAAGTTTCTGCTCCTGAAACATTCAAAATTTATAATGCACAGTTGCATGATTGCAAAGACCATTAACATTGTAAGGCTTGCACACTGCTAGGAACAAGTGAAAATTATTAGGACAGGACAAAGTTTGTAAAGTGTCATAGATGACTTACTCAAAAGCCCTGAGAAAAACTCAGTTTCCCACACCTACAAAGAGAGACCACAAGACTCGTGCTATACAGTGTTTTCAATTTCAAAGTCCTCGACAAGCAAAAATCTAAACTACTGATTCTTACAATTTGGTAATATCTAACACTAGAATTCAACACTTTTAACTGAACTTAAAACACTGCAGTACTAACTATAAACTGTTTCTAGATGGATTCAGCTCTAGATGGTTATCACTTGCCTAGTTGTTCCATCCACTTAAGTACTTGTTTTGCTAGTTGTAACTTCAGCTACTGAGTTTATTAAGCTTCAGAATTCTTGGTGGTATTTTGACTCTGTATTTTTGGTTCTTCCTTACTTCCATTTCTTTCTTCTCTTTTAACAAGTAGCCAGTGAACTTGAAATTAAAATAAGAAATATAATTCACATTTGTCTTAAGAGATTTCTCTGAAGTTTAGAATGTAAAAATTCAATAGTTGACCATGTATTATTTAAAAAAAAAAAAACCAGCAGAAGATGAAAACATAATGCAAAATTTCCTTAGTTAAAAATCTCAAGATATCCCTCTATTTTTAGGAATGAGTCTCCATGACGAGAGTCATAGCATTTAATGCTATACTGTCACCAATATGTGAAAATAATTATTCACAATTTAAATATGTTTTCCCTGTTTTCTACTCAATTTTCCCCTAGACTCTACCCCATGATATTTTCCACCATGTTAATACTGACTAGTCTTCCATTTTATTCTACTTCAGAAGTTTGAATTTTCTTATGTTTGAGCATGACATAGTGCATTTTGCTTATGTTGAACACTCAGAAGGATGAATTTAAGGTCATTGCCAGATCAAGAAAAATGTAAGCTATAGATCACATATCAGAAACATTAGCAAACAAACGAACAAAACCAGGATATATTTCCCTCTTCGTTATGATTTTTCAAAGTTCGAGTTTTATGCCTTGATTTGCATGAATAAACTGTTATTGTTAATTATTTTTATTGACTTGCTTTATAGTCTTGAATGTAAGTTAGCTACGAATTTTAAAAAATTATTCAAATTCAGGGACAAGTGATCCAATTGCTATTCAAAACAGTCAGCATATAAAGAGCTTGGAGGTGTGCTTCATTCTAGTCTCTACCCCATCTAGTTCCATCACGATGAGACTTAATGGTAACCTCCTCTCACAGAGTGTGCACAAGTAAGGCCATGTGTCACATAAATGTATGCCAAATGTGTTTGAAGTTAATCAGCCTAAGGAGCACTCATTATATTAGGGTGTTTACCTACCCCTTTTAAAAGTATGGCATGTGTATTGCTAAACTGAAAAAGCAGACCACTGCAGACTCCTGTGTAATTATAGTTAATGTCATATATTTCTGCTTTTAGGATATTTGCTTTGGTGTAACATAAAGAACTACATTTTTGCAGTGCACATAAAAACTAATTAATCTGGTAACATAAAATGTGACCTTGTTGGTGGTCTTCAGCATTAAAATAGAGGTGATTTTTTTCTAATTCTAAAATTAATAAAATCCTAATGGAAATCTGATTTTTTTTCAAATAATATTTATAAAATTCTAAACACTCCTGTAGAAACATGCTGAGCTGTGGTTATCTCAATGATTTGAAAGGGTTTTCAGAATACAAACTTAGTTATTTATAGAAGAGAAATTGCCTAAGAAAACCCCAAGATTAATAATGTTAAGAGAATAGTTATAATGTCCATCCCAAGTCCAGTTATGACTCTTTTTTTATCTGTTTGCCTTTTTCGAGAAGAAAAATACATTTTTCCCATCACCGTGTGTAAGAATCTGATAGAATGAGACAGCTCCCTGACATTCACAGCAACCTTTAATAAAGAAAGAACATTGTGGGCCTAGTGTGCATGCCCACTGCTAACCATTTATGCTGGCATGATCTGAAAATGAAGATTGAGCAGACTGTGAAACATATGAAGTGTCTGCCAGACAGCGATTTCTGTACTAGCCAAGTATTTAAATTAAATTTGGATATCTGTCTCTCTGTGTGCTTAGCACATACATATTTTCTTTAGGCCATGAACTTCCCCTTGCTGATAAGTAGAAACATTCTCCTTTGTTACAAGATAAGAAAGACCATGCATCTTTTAGCTATTTCACTTTTCTTATTGAGTGTTAAAATGTAAAAAGCATAATGATCATTGCATGAAAAAAGATGAAGAGAGTGGCATTTAGTGCAGAGTATGGCTCCATAATTACATAATTATAACTACATTTATAAACTCATTGCTAATGCCTCATCAAAGCACAGCGAACATTCTTTCTTCTATTTCAATTGATGTTTCCTACCTTTCAAATATTTACCTAAAATTTCTCATTAAGTCGATGGGAAAACTGGTAAACTCCCTTAATTATCATACATTTATATCTTGTTCTGCTCATGTAATTGGGTCTTTAAAGGTGTCCAAAAAACAAAGTACACCACTTGGATCCAATCCTGAAGCTAATTTGATTATGAGGGAAAGGACTTGAGGGACTGAGCTGCAGCTGTCTATGAAGGAATGAGGAAAAGTCAAAGCAGACTGTGTACATAGAAGGAGATGAGCAGTTGGTGGTTGACATGATTAAGCTGAGGTGTTTGTGCAGAGATGTTGAAGAGAACATGACTGAGAAAGAAATCCAAACCACATTTAATAAAACCATACTGCAAAGAATAGAAAAGTTTACAAATATCTTATTTAAATGTTAAGTTTTCATCTTGCAGCCAACACAATTAAGGCCATATTACTCTTCAAGAATATAATGCCATTCGTTCAAAGACTCCATTGACTCAAAAAGACTCGAAGAGTCCCAATATAGATAGATAGTCTTTATGGTTACATATGTTTGGATGTGAATGGCATTCAAAGTCTTACCCTCCTGCTCAGTAAAGTCAGGCTAAATCTGGAGATTTTTACCAAGAATAGGAAGGTTATAATGTATCATATGAAACCTCAGTGTACCATTTTCTTAAAAATCAAACATATATAGGTAGTTTATCCTTTATTTGTTTATTTCAGAATTTCACTTATTGCATAAAAGTTGATGACTTATTTTTCAAATGCTCTCAGAGAGACTACAGCTATGTGTAAAACATACTACCAACGAATATATACTAACTCTCTATTTCATGAGTTCTAGGCTAGTTTGGGCCAAATCATGAAACCCTTCCTAGAAATAAACAAACAAAGGAATATTCAATGGTATAAAATTCTAGTTTTCACAACATAAAAATTTTCTATATTCACAGAGACTGTCTTCAGGTTTATGAGTATGTAACAACCTTCAAACAGTCCTCCTTTCTATAAAAAGAAACAACATTTTAACGTAGCCTATCAATACTCACTGAAATGTTTTAAATTGGCTGCATGTTATTGTTCTTGTATTCAGTTATATACTGAAAATTAGTCACCTCCTATGTAATAAAAAGACAAAAGACTCAATTGCTCAATAACAGACCTATTTTTGTCTATTCATTTTATTATTTTAAGATTTATTTTGTGCATGTGTGTGTACATGTGTGTATACCTGCTTTATGTATGTGTGTGTTTGTGTGTGTGTGTGTGTGTGTGTGTATGTGTGTGGGTGTGGGTGTATGTATGTGTGTGTGTGATGACACATATCTTTATACACATGTGGAGGCTGGATGAATGTCTCAGGTCTCTTCCCCCATCACTATCTTCAGTAGGGCAAATCGCCCACTGAATCTGAAGATTACCATTTCATCTAGATTGATTGGCTCAGCTGGGGTCTCCTAGTCTATGAACCCCACTAAGGTTACACACAACCATGCACAACTCTTGTGTTCGAGCTGGTGGTTTTACTCAGATCATTTGTTTTCATGGCAGGTACTTTAGCCAGTGAACCATCTTGCTAGCTTGCTGCCCCAACTATTTTGAAGTACTCATTTTGATAAGCCATTGGTAGAATCTGTTGATGTGAAATCTTTATCTAATACAGGCTTTTACACATAGGTAAAGACTCAGCTATCATTTTTTTAAACTACAAGATTCTGGTAATCCTGTAGGGTTGGTGTAATTACTGAAAAGAGAAAAATAAAACACAAGGACATGCTATGGATAAAGAAAAGAGCTGAAAGCTGAAAATATTGATCTTTGAGGCACTACTAATACCTCCACTAACATTAAATGTTTGATTTCCTTGTCATGGCTTGTATAGTACTTCCTATGAATAGCAGAGAAAGAAAGGGTACAGAATTAGGTCTCATGTATTTTTGGAACTTAACTTTAGAAATTTCTTGTTTCCCCTTGCTTGCTTCCTCTTATAAAGATAAATTCAGTAAACCTCACTTCCCAGAGGTACACTGCTCTTATACGTGAGCAATGAGGATAACTATTGTTTCAATATTTTGCTTTATTCCTACCAAAATGCTGTTAAAACTTGTAAAAGATAAAAACATACAAAGAAATAGTATTATAATAATGCTAGGACAGAACACTGGGCATATTCTTCTTTGTCCCAGTACAGGCTATTTTATGAAGAAGTAATCTCTAATAAGTCATCCTATCTTTGGTGCAGATGGCTAATTACTATTGTCTTCTATTGCTGACATGTTATTACCATGATCTCATTATAAAAAGGTAGATCTAATTAATAAGTTATTTACATTACAATAAGTCATGACTTATGTTGTATATTCCCAACTAACACTGAACTGTTTAATTTCATTAAACCAATAAATATTGCCAGAGGGCTAATATATGTGATTACTATCCTGATTTTACCAATTTCCCAGTGACAGCCTGTATCTTTTAAAGAACCATGACAAGAAATGTATTATTTTTCTCATTTAAAAGTTTCATTTAGATACTTGGTGAGAATTAATTTCCTAATTATGTTTCTGGTATGACAATTATTTTTCCTCCCTTAAGGGCATTTAAAGAAAAATCTTTATTACTGTAATTTTATTAAAAAGCAGGATCCATTATTGCTGTTTCTTTATTTGGACAAACTAAGATAGTTTAGAACTTTAAAAACCAAGCACTGTCTGTGTAAGTATTACAAGAATACCTGGAAATCATTTAGACTAACCACTGCACTTTCTTCTATGTTCATCCCAAATAAATCAAACTGATTTTGAAGTCTTCCTCTCTGTGCTTCAAATCTAGCAGACTGTAATAAAAGTGACTCTCTATGTTTACACACTGTGAATATTAGACACCCCTTTCTGACAGTAGTCTCAATCACAGTATCTCTACCTTAATAAACAGAGGTTCCTACTTTCAGGAGAATAGAACCTGCCTGCAGCCCAGGATGTTTCACTGAGGTCATCAGAATTATTTTTAATGTGCTTTATATAAAAATAGCACACTGCTTCATTTTGAAGAGCAGGCCACTCTTTGAAATCGATACACTCTTTTTAAAGATACCATTTTGTTGAACTGACAACTTCTGCATGGTGAGAGTAGGTTCTAGCTGGAACTAAAAAGGACTGTGAAGACAAATCCACCTCAGGAAATTGAGTCTCTAACAAAAGCACAGAAGTCCCCAGCAGTAGCCATCCTTCCTTGGCACCAGCAGGGGAAAAAATTGAAGCCCTGTTGATGTTAAGCCAGAGTGATAATTTAAAAAGAAAGGCTGCCCAGTTCTCAGATGTGATAATCCATAATTTAGCTCTTCTGAGGCAGTGGGCATATTACTGTATTGGTATATTAAGTGAAAACAAAATATATTTTCCAGATGACTAGAGGTATACAATTTCATAGTATGGAAAGAAGGTTATCTCCTAACCTTCAAATGGGCCTTCCTCATGGCCAGTTAGGAAGGGTCTTGTCTTTCCTTCTCAGTGAATCACTTGGTTGAGTTCAAGGTAATATTTTCGGATATGAAACATTATTTATGTACACATACACACACTTAATTCTAGAAACAGCCTGTTTCTATCATTTCCTAGCATCTTTCACAGAGCATTCTATATTGTTATGGGATAACCCTGAAAGCTGTGTTGACTGATGTTTTAAGTCAAGTTTTCATTATTAATGTAAATATTAAGATATTTGGAATTTTCAAATGAGTCTAATCTTTTGTTGTTGTTTCCTTAACATTGAATATATGCATATATATGTATATATGTACATATATACATGTGTGTATACATGTTTTATATGCTATGCATATAATACAAGATATTATATATATTTCTAAAATGATCTAAAATGACTTGTGTAAGTACTCATGTTCAATATCTTATTTACACTGTTAACAAAATATATATTGTTGAGAACTTATTCTCCTCTTTGTTAGAGATTCAATTTCCTGAAGTAGATTTGTCTTAGCAATCATTCTTAGTTACAAAGGAAATCTATCTTTTCTTAATAAATAAGCTGTATGCTCAACTAAAAAGGTATTTTACAAAATAGCCCTGTATAGATATCCATATATATACATGTATGTTTCTCTCCGCCCCTTACCCCCGTGGCTCGCTCTCTCTCTCTCTCTCTCTCTCTCTCTCTCTCTCTCTCTCTCTCTCTCTCTCTCTCTCTCTGTGTGTGTGTGTGTGTGTATGTGTGTGTCTGTGTGTGTGTGTGTGTGTGTCTGTGTGTATACCTCTTCTTTTTCTGACAAGTTTCTTGATAAATAATATATTGGGGAAACAAATGTATGAGAAACATGATTATTTCTTATATCTCAGACACAACATTTTGAAAATACCAAATGAGTGACAACTCATTAGTTGAAGGGATCAGGAGCATGATCTCTGGGAGTAAGATGACTGATGTTTTACAGTTCTCAGTAGTGGCTCAGAAATACATGAATCACCTGAGTTTTACTCAGATGTTACCCCAAACTTAAAAACATGGCATAACAAGCTTATTATAATTCTCACTTTCTCATTTAATCAATAAGCCACCATTAAAAGCAAAAGCAAACTACAAATTCTCCTGGAAGCTTTGATTCTTCTAGTCTGAACGTTTAAGCACATTAGCAAGTATTCTTACCTCAAATCTACTCAATCACACATGGCTTCTGTAATATCCCCTTTCCTTTGATATTTGCTTTAAACACTTTCTCCCTAAAAGTAGTACATTAAAATACATACATCCCCCTTCATTTAAATATTCTTAAATAGCATTACAAAGACCTATAAAGCTGGAAATCTTAAGGAATCAACTCATTTTTATTCACCTGTTGTGTGTTATTCAGATGAATATTATTATCTCTATTATTCAATAGTTCAGTTTACGTAGTAATTCACAAAAATACACTGAATACTTTTACTCTGTTGGGCATTGTTCTATGAAATGTGTGTTGGTGACAAAGCTTCCCACTCTCAGAGACCTTACATATGGGTGGAAGAAAATAATAACATACTGTGAACAATTGTGAAACAGATGCCTGCCACTGAAGAAAACTCACTCACTCACAATGCAAAGTATAAAATATCATGTTTACTTTTCCCAGAGCTAGAAACATATTAAGTCTCTCATAGCTTGTAAGGAGTAAGCCAAAGTAATATGTAATAAAGCAGTAACCTATAAAAAGACCATTACTTCAGGTCTAAGTACCCCTTAGTCTCCCTTACATCAAAAAACAATGATGAAGAACTGTCCCTGTGTTTGCTTGCAAAATAAAGGTGGTTTAAAATGAGGATCAAGTATTCAGATACTCAAGGGTCTCTAACACCAGAGACTCTGGCAACATCAACCAACAAACCCTTCAACATTTCCTCCTGTGCCCTTGTGAGAAAAAAAAAATAATGGCCATAAGGCAACTGCTAGACTGTCACACACAGGTGGAAATAATGGGCTCGAGGACATAATCTTACATTGAAATAATACTGAACTACCAAGCCCCATCCCATCCTTTGTATTTCTATGATAAGAGGGCAGTTGAAATACAATTATATACTTTCTAGTCCTTGAAACTAAATATTGTTTTCTAGTCTCTTATTTTGTTAAAATATTTTCATAATCATTGAGTACTCTGATCGCCAAGTTCAGGTCTTGGTTTTGGTCTGAAGCAGAATAAAGGGCAATCTAATTTTGAAACCTATCTACAGTTTCACTTAATATTCCCTTTGCACAAAGTCAAAAGATTTAGAAGAGAATTATAATTGCCGGGTACTTAAAATATTATTGAAAATGCAGTAGACTGAATTTAAAATGTACTTGGAGATTCAGTCTACTGATTCTAGAAAAAAAAAGTCAAGTTCATTTATAAAGTTGTGTTAAATTCCTTTCCTAGTTTCACTTGGCTATATTTAAACAGTAAGTTTAAAAGGTTGATATTAGGTTACCAATGGTGAATATCAGTATTTCTTTTAGTTTAAGTTACTTTGCAGTGTATTTGTATGACTTATAAAAACCAGTAAAGAGCTGAGGAACTAGTTCATCCAGTAGGTGCTAATTGTTCAATTATAAGGACCCTGTTTGGTCATACAAGTCACTTAAAAAACACCAGGGGTAATAATATGGATATATAAATTTAGCATTGGGGTATCAAAGACAGGTAGACCCCTGGCCTCCATCGCTTTCTGGCCTTGTGTTCTTGGTCAGCTAGAGATTTGGCTCAAAATAAGAGAGAGGTCTTCCTGAGAAATGCCTCTTGAGGTTGACCTCAGGTATATGCATACCTCTGTGACTACAAACATAAATATGCGTGTCTTAGTTAAGGTTTATATTGCTATAATGAAAAACGACGACCACAATAACTTAGAAAAGAATGGATTTGTTTGACTTAGACTTACATATCACTGTTCATCATCAAAGGAAATCAGGGCAGGAACTGAAACAGCGCAGGAGCCTAGAGGTAGGAGCCAATGCAAAGGCCATGTAAAGGTGCTGCTTAAATGTTTAATCATTGTGACTTCCTCAGCTTGCTTTCTTATGAAATTTAGGTCCACCATCTCAGAGATTGTAGCACCCAGAATGGGGTGGACTTTCCTTCATCAATTACTAATTAAGAAAATGCCTTACTGCCCTATCTAATGACGGCATTTTCTCACCCGAGGTTTCCTTCTTTCAGGTGACTCTAGCTTGTGCCAAATTGACCTAAAACTAGCAAGTACAACACATATGAACACAAAATACCTGATGTGTCTGTTTGAATAAAAGTAGTCTCCATAAACTCATAGAGTTTGGCACTATTAGGAGGTGTGGTTTTATTGGAGTCAGTTTGGCTTTTTGGAGAAACTGTGTCACTGAGGAATGGCTTTAAGGTTTCAAATGCTCAAGTCAGGCCCAGTGTCACTCTTTCTTCCTGCTGGCTTCAATCTTGATGCAGAATTCTCAGCTACTTCTTCAGCACCATGTCTGCCTGTATGCCCCTCTGCTTCTGAACACAACAACAATGAAATTAGCACCTGAACTGTAAGCCAGGTCCATTTAAATGCTTCCCTTTATAAGAGTGATCATAGTGTCTCCTTAAGGCAATACAAACCCTAATTAAGACACCTGGTTAAAAATAAACAGAAAATGAAAACACAGAAGTGGCTATTACAAAGATGCTATGATCTTGCCTACCTGGAGAATTACTGCGTACCCATGCCTTACAATGCTATATTTTTTTCTCCAACATATAGCCTGTATCTGTTATTTGCGTTCTTTACATAAGATTTCTTTTATGTTATTGGAATGAAATGATGCTCTAAACGCACAAGCTCAAGAATGACAAGTGATTCTGAAATAGCAATCACATTTCTCCAAGTTGCCACATGTATTTTCTTTCTTATCCCCCCACCCACAGTCCTTATTATTAAGATTTCATTTTTATTTTTTTTCTAAAACCACACAATTTTTGGCAAATATGTTCTGTGGGCACATTTCATAAGGAAGATTTTATTTCTGATATTTATTTCTTTGTTTACTGACCACATATTTCAGCTTACTGACTCTAGCTATAAAATTCATACACACATTGATTATGTGATTGTTGCCACTGCATTTTTAGATTACTTAAATTTAGGTTTTTTTTTTTTGTTTTTTTTTTATTTTTGTAAATTTGCATATGGCATGCAATGAGAATTAAAGGCAGAATTCAAGTACACTCAAAAGGCAGCTATAACATGGTAGTTTCTCATCTCAAAGAGTCATTGCAGTTTATTGATTCTTTCTTTCCAAATTATACTCATTACTTAGCAGCCTGAAAGATTAGGTGTGTTTGGGTTGCAACAAGGAAAAAAATTAAAATGTGGCCAGGATTATGTTGATGACCTACATGGATGGCAAAGAAAAGAAGAAAATCATACTTTAGAATAAATCAAAATGACCTTGAGAGTTCATCTCACACCAGTAACAATGTCTATGATCAAAGACGCAGGTGACAACAGATGTTGGCAAGATGTGGAGAAAGAGGAACACTCCTTCATTGCTGGTGGAACTGCAAGCTGGTACAATCACCTTGGAAATTAGTCTGGCTGTTCCTGAGAAAATTGGACATAGCATTACCTGAGGACCCAGCTATACCACTCCTGGGTATACACCCAAAAGATGCTCCAACATATAACAAGGACACATGCTCCACTATGTTCATAGCAGCCTTATTTATAATAGCCAGAAGTTGGAAACAATCCAGATGTCCCTCAACAGAGGAATGGATACAAAAAAAAAATGTGGTACATTTACACAATGGAGTATTACTCAGCTATTAAAAACAATGAGTACATGAAATTTGCAGACATGTGGGTGGAAATAGAAAATATCATCCTGAGTGATGTAACGCAGATACAAAAGAACACACACGGTATGTACTCATTAATAAGTGGATATTACCCCCAAAGCTCACAATGCCCATGATACAACCCATAAACCATACAGAGCATAGAAGGAAGAAAGACAAATGTGTGGATGCCTCAGTCCTGCATTGAGGGGGGACAGGATGATTGTGGGAGGTTGAGGGAAAGAGGCATGAGGAGGGAGAAGGAGGGGGGAGAAAACAGGGGTGGCAGTATCAGGAACTGGAAGAGATGTGATTGAGGTAGAGAGGGTCAGGAAATCGAACAAAATAAGTAGCATGGGGGTTTGAGGAACTGGGGATAATAACTAGAGGGTCCCAGACACCAGTGAAATGTGAGGCTCTCAGGACCCAACAGGGGTGACTTTAGCTGAAATGCTCAGAGAAGGGGGAGATAGAACCTGTTAAGACCACCTCCAGTAGATAGGCACGGCCCCTGGTTAAAGGATGGGGCTACTCACCCATCTCAAAGTTTTTAATCCAGATGTTGAAAGGAAGAACAGGGACAAAAATGGAACAGAGACTGAAGGAAGGGGCAATCAGGGACC
Source organism: Rhabdomys pumilio (assembly GCA_030674055.1). Classification (NCBI taxonomy): domain Eukaryota; kingdom Metazoa; phylum Chordata; class Mammalia; order Rodentia; family Muridae; genus Rhabdomys; species Rhabdomys pumilio. Next base: position 2,172,974 of record JANHMN010000015.1, on the reverse strand, counting down.
TAGAGATCCATCATGTCTGCAGACACCAAACCCGACACTGTTGCCTTGGTCAAGAGGTGCTTGCTTACAGGAACGTAGTGTGGCGGTTACTGGGGAGGTCTGGCCAGCAACTGACCAATGCAGATGTGGATGCCTTGGGGCCAGTCATCAGGCTGAGCTCAGGGAACCTTGTGGGGGAGCTGGTGGAAGTATTGGAGGAACGGATTGCAACCCCATTTGAAGAACAACATAGGCTGGCCTAACCACCCAGTTCTCCCAAAGTTTAGACCACCAACCAAGAAGTGTACCAGGAGGTATCCATGGCTCTAGGTACAAATGTAGCAGAGGATGGCCTTGCCTGATAGCAACTGGATGAGAGGCCCATGATCCTGGGGAGGTTTGATGCCCCAGAATAGGGGGATGATGAAGCGTTGGGGCTGGAGAGGATGGGTGGGTGGGGGGAGCATTCTCATACAGGCAAAGAGGAGAGGGGAGGGCAGATGTGAGATGAGGTTAGTGGTGGAGGGGGGTAACTGGGAAGTGGGATATTATTTGAGATATAAACGAATGGAAGTTAAGTTGACTGAATAATTATGTCAGTAGGCATACCTGAGTGAACAAACTATGTCTGAAAATGTGGGATTAATAAAAATAAAATAAAATAATTAAATAAAATAAACCTCACAATGTAACATGAAAGTGATTTTTTGATAAGATAAATGAAATGCTTATGATTTTTAAAAAGAGAATATATTAACCCTGAGGGGAAAATGGCATAAAAGACTCCAACAATTACTCAGTTGAGTAACCCAGGAAATATTTGTCATCCTTTGGTAGCACAAAAATTCATATGTGAAAACATAAGTTAATTTTTCTCTAGGCCAAGTTTAGTGGATGAAATCATTTTGTCAAAGTTCTTGGTCTGAAGTCATTATTGGTAGATCACGTTCTTATTCAGAAATCAGAAAGTCATTCATCTGAGAGTAGACAGCTGTGAGCGTCATCACACAAATACTGTGAATTAGGAGGCTAGAACTGGTATCTGGCTACATCATCCAAATGATACAAATTTGGACGTCCCATGGTAGCTAAGAAGGGATGGAAAGAAAGATGAAAAACAAAATTATGCTCTAGACTAGATTTTTCACAAAAGTCAGGGTATTAAATGTATGTGGCTCACAAAGTTTTTGTTCATAGATTAAGCATTAGTAAAAAAGACTTTTAAGTTGACTGAATAATTATGTCAATAGGCATACCTGAGTGAACAAACTATGTCTGAAAATATGGGAGCATCTGAGGGCTTCTTAAGAGTACTCTGAGCAAAGCTAATTTTTAGAATTCTGGGTAGAACTCAGAGGATTTGCTGGAGCTTGGAAGGTATTAGGCCCTGGCTTGAGCACTCAACAGCAAGATAATTATATACAATGAATGTCTGCTTTACACAGATTCATTCATAAACGCTCTTGCCCCACTGTAATTGTTGGTTTTGTGTCGTCATAGAGGAAGAAGCCTCAGTTGAGGAATTGATTCCATGAGATCCAGATTTAAAGCATTTTTCTAAATTAGTGATCAATGGGGGAAGATTCAGCCCATTCTGGGTGGTTCTATCCCTCGACTTATGGTCCTAGCTTCTTTAAGAATGTATCCTGGGGCTTTCTGGTGGCTAGCCCCAGTTCCCCATCCCCCATTGCTACACACCTCTGTTCAATTTACTGACCCTCTCTATATCATCCTGTCTCCTCCCATACCTGATCCTGTCTCCCTTTCCCCTTCCCCTTCTCTCAAGAACTGCTTGCTGGCAGGAGCCTGATACAGATGTTTCCTGAGAGACTTTTCCAGAGCCTGAAAAATACAGATGCGGATGCTTGCAGCCAACCATGGGACCTAGCACTGGGACCCCAATGGAGGAGTTATAGCAAGGACTGAAGGAGCTCAAGGGGTTTGCAACCACATAGGAAGAACAACAATATCAACCAACCAGATGCCGAAGAACTCCCGGGGACTAAACCCTAACCAAAGAGGACCCATGGCTCCAGCTGCAAATGTAGCAGAGGATGGCCTTATCTGGCATCAATGGGAGGAGAGGCTCTTGGTCCTGTGAAGACTTGATGTCCCCGTGTAGAGGAATGTTAGGTGGTAAAGTGGGAGTGCGTGGGTATTTAGGGGAGGACCCTCATAGAAGCAGGGAAAGTGGGAGATGGAATAGGAGATTTATGGAGGAGAAACCTGGAAAGCAGATATCAGTTGAAAAAATATCCAATAGAAAATAAAAGTAAATAAATATTTTTTTTAAAAAAAGAAGGTATCCTGAGCAAGCTGTGAGAATTAATCCAGTAAGCAGCACTCCTCTATGGCCCATACACCAGCTCCTTGTTCCAAGATTCTGCCTTGCTGAGTTCCTGTCCTGACTTCCTTCTATAATGAACAGCAATATGGAAGTGTTTTGAATAAAACCTTTCCTCCCCAACTTGCCTTTTGGTCACAGTGTTTCTTCACAGTAATAAATAATAACTTAAATACCCATCTTACTTTGTTAAACTTTTTTTTTTTAGTTTGAAGTTTGTAATCTTGATACTTGGCATCGTAAACAATTATGCAATTTTTTTCTAAATAATAGAAATAGAAATAAGAAGTTCTAAGAAAATGGAAATACTCATGAAAATTATTCATTAAAACAGCATATATATTTATTAAAGCAATGTGTATGTTTTATAAATATATATTTATATATAATTATACACTATACATTATTATATCATATATACTTATATTATAAAGTATATATTCTATCTATATATGTAAATCTCTCTATATACATACACACACACACACACACACACACATATATATATATAT
>JANHMN010000015.1:2096046-2170039 GCA_030674055.1 Rhabdomys pumilio | reverse complement strand
TATATCTGAGAGAGAGAGAGTACAGTTTCTGTGTGTATTCCAAAGTTTTAAACTTGGATAAACTTTTGGGGCACCTCCAAGTGAGAGAAAAAGGTGAACTCTATCGAAAGCACTAGATGCAAGGTAAGAAAATGCCATATGTTGTTAAAGTTCTCTTAGGATATTTGTTGTTTGGAAGCTTGTTAATGATCTATGATAAAGACAAACATGGATGAGTTCTATGTAGCTGTCCAACTGCTGGCAGTTTCAGATAACAACCTTCTTCAGTCATCTGAATGACCATCATAGTTTTGATTGATGTGAAGGATCAAGTGAAAGCCAGCTTTCCACCTGCCTTAGATGAGCCCTCTGAGGCCATCCAAGTAGATTTCTCCAGCATGCTTACTACATAGTTCAATAATTAGTAAAAAGAGAGAAACTGGTAGCAAATTCACTGGTATCATGTGCTGGAAGATGTTTGAGAAGAATATGGCTGAAGAAACATCTGTATGTGGTTGCTTTGAGGTCCAAGGCACTTGCCATCAGCATGATGGACTCAGAAGATTAAGACATCTTATTCAGATAGAGTTCATTGAAGCAAAGTTTGCATCTTATTTCTAATCTATCAATGGAGGACACTTTTATAATCCATTGATTAAGATCAGATCCAAAGCTATCCAAGGACAGAGTACCTGGAATAGTGTCAAGGACACTTAAATGAGGACATGTGCCAAGATGGAAATGCTGTCACTGTCTTTGGGAGCACCTTCTCTGTCATTAATCACACTAACAACTTAAAATCTAATTGGCTCCCGTGGGGCACATTTGTTTTCATTGAGATTGGCTTCGTCCCAGTTTCTCAATTGCCATGATGCTTTTCATCACCTGAGCAGTTACAAAGATATTTTTGATGGGGAAATTTCAGTGTCACAGAGGGAGTGATTGTAGCCATGAACAGTGTTTCAGATCCTTTCTTGACCTTCACTAAGTTACGAAACTGATGTCTTCTGAGAGAACAGGACAGGGTAGTCAAGAAGTGATGGGAATATTAGAAAACTTCAACCAAAAATAGGACAATAATTGTGAAATGTTGCATAACTTTACTAAGATACCTCTTCTTTCCCTTTACGCAAGGTGACTGTCTACCTTGGCCAGTTGTGTCCATTTTATACACACATCTCTTTTGATTTTCAACATTCTTGCTGTTACATTTGCTTGCCAGTCTTTGTTATGCTACATATTTTCTCTTATAACTGCTTAACTTCCTGTGTCCAGGAATTAAATTCCAGATGCATCTGTACTCATGTTACATGAACAAGATTCCTGTTTTCATAATGGTTATATTGTTATCTATGAATTTTGTGTAGGTGCTGCTAATTCAAGAATTCTGAAAAGCCTTTCTGATGACACTGCCAATGTACAGTCCCTTAACCTCAGCATGAAAACAGCCAACATGCTTGGGAGAATTTTTCTCCTATGGAGTTGCCATGTCCAGTAGTGACATGAGGATTTATACACTGTTCTATTTGTTAGGCCATATTCAGTAGATAGCAGTGAAAGGCGCTGGAAGGCCTACTTTGTGTGTCCTTGGTATTGTTTTGTTGTTTGCTTTTTTGTTTTTCTTTTACTTTTGTTTTTTAAAGAAACTGAGGAAGACTTGATCTGAGGGAGAAGAGGAGGTAGACAAAGAGACTGGGAGGAGTAGACAGAGGGGAAACTGTGGTCAGGTCAGAATGCTATGTATAAGAGAAGAATAAACATTTTTAAAAACGAAGAAGAAGAAAAACTATCAACAAGGCTCATCAAACTATTTAATAAAATTGGAAGGAAAGAGACACTACCAAACTCCTTATAATTATTTAGTATTACCCTGATACCAAAACTGTATGAAAGCATAATAAAAATAGAAAACCATGGAAAAATATTGATGAATAGAGATGAAAATTCTCAATAAAATAATGGCGTAAAAAATCTTTTTCTTGATTGCTTTCTTCTCCCTCCCAAGTGGGATTGAAGCATCTTCATTTGGGTCCTTCAGCTTGTTAATCTTGAATTCTGTGGAGCGTATCCTGGGTATTCTGTACATTTTTGGCTAATATCCACTTATTAGTGAGTACATACTATGCATGTCCTTTTGGGCCTGAGTTACCTCACTCAATATGATATTTTCTAGTAATCTCAGGGGGCAGAGGGAGGGAGAGACATGGGCAGGAGAAAGGAGAGGGAGGAGAAAAGGGGAAACATGATCAGGTATTAACAGAAAAACAAGAGTGAACCAGTGAGGGCCAGCAGAATGAATGAAAACAGGCAACCTCGGGAGGTAGGAGGTGGAGGGACCCTCTAGAATGTACCAGAGACATAGAAGGTAAGAGACTCTCGGGAGTCAAAGGGAGAGACCTTAGATGAAATGCCTATCAGTGGGGAGAGTGGATTTATAGAGATCACCTCTAGTAAAAAGACAGGGCATCAAGTGGAGGGATGGGGTTGCCATCCCACAGTCAAAAACTCTGACCCAGAATAGTTCCTGTCTAAAAGAACTGAAGGGTCAAAAATGGAGAAGAGACCGAGGGAATGGAGGTCCAGTGACTGGCCCAAATTGGGATCCATCTCAAGGGGAGGCTCCAAGGCCTGACAGTATTACTGATGCTATCATGTGCTTACAGACAGGAGCCTAGCATGGCTACCCTCCGAGAGGCCCAACAAGCAGCTGACTGAGACAGATGCAGTTACTTACACCCAACCAATGGAGTAACACCAGAAACCCCTGTGGTTGAATTAGAGAAAAGCTGGAAGAAGTTGTGATGAGGCTGACCCTATAGGAAGACCAGCAGTTTCAACTAACCTTGAGCCCTGAGATCTCTCAGACACCGAGCCATCGAAAAGGCAGCATACACTAGCTAGTATGAGGCACCAGACAAGTATACAACAAAAGACTGCCTAGTCTGGCCTTAGTAAGAGAAGATGCATCAAACGCTCTTGAGACTTGAGTCGCTAGGGAGAGGGAAACCTGGAAAGATGGAGTTGGGTTAGGGGGTGAGGACATCCTCTTGGAGACTGGGAGAGGGAGAATGAGTTGATGAACTGTTGGTGGGTGGACCAGGAGGGGGATAACAAGTGGACTGTAAAAAAAAAAATTAAAGATAATTTTTTTAAAAAAATGCCTTTTTTTTTTCAGATCAGTTCTGCTTTTAGGTTTTCTTTTTCTTTAGCCTACACCACCCTACACAATGACTTGATATTCTATATTATTGTAACAAAGATGCATGCTCTAACTGCTAATCTGATTTTATTTCTAGACATCACTAGATGGTCCCAGTCATATCTTATATTACTTGTGCTTGAGATTCCCATATTCCTCCTGCCACTGCTGTTTTGCTTCCTCTGACTCCCTGGCTCTTAATGTCTTGAACTCACAGTTCAGCAGTGCCTGAGCTTCCAGTTCATTTTCAAAAGAACTAATATGAACATCTTATTACTAGTTTGAATGGTAGTGGAAGGTGATATGCAGGTGCCTTCTGGGACATTAAAGTCATCAATAGTACTATCCAGCTGTGAACCCATCAAGCTACAAAATGACCCACCTGGCAATAAATCCCTGCGTGTTCAATATAGTAGCATGAATGTTATTTGATTACCAATTTCTTTCTAATTGGATTTAAAGTGGGAAAGGCTACTGTTCCTCTAAATCTGGTCTCAGTGTATCTGGAGAGCTCATAGGCACCAAGGTTGAACCTTATGTAATCATTTTACTAAATGATAATTTAATGGTAGTATCAAACTGCCCTCTAAATCTGTATCTTTATACCTATAAATGAGTGTATTGAGTGTATCCTCCAGTTCTCATCAGAGAAGCTTCTTTATGTAAAGCTGGTCAGCTATCATAGAAACTCAGAAACTGTCAAAGAGCACAGTATTTTCTGAAGAGTTTTCAGGTATGAATGCGGTATATCTGTCAAACCCTTTCCCGCCAAAGCTCAGGGAATATCATGGAAGATGGTACAGAAAGATTTATGAGTCACAGGTTGGGTGTGTGAGTAGAGCAAAATTTTGCTTCTGAATATGACATGGCTATTACATAGACCCAAGGAGCTGTGCTCTGGCTGACTGCAAGGAACTGTACAAGATTAAGACAGAATAAGATTCCATCCTGAAAGGGGGAATGTCCCCCATTTCCAACTGAGAAATGAACAGTTGTTGGTTGATAGGGAGGGGAGAATCTATCTATTTTAATGATGTGATTCCTCAAGTAGATGTTCCTACACACACGGGTATATGCTCAGCACAAACTGACACTGGTGGATTATGGAAAGAATAAACAAATTTTTAAAAAACATACAAAATTTTAGCATTGATATTATAGAGTTAGAAAAAAGGGTGATGCTGAATTTGTATAAAAGCATTGCATGTATGTGTTTATAATTTAAAAAAAAAAATTTTGTTCCCATTTCTAAGAAGGACCAAAGCATCCACACTTTAGTCTTCCTACTTCTTGAGCTTCAAGTGGTCTGTGAATTGTATCTTGGCTATTTCAAGCTTTGGACTAATATTCACTTATCAGTGAGTGCATACCATGTGTGTTCTTTTGTGATTGGGTTACCTCGCTTAGGATGATATTTTCTAGTTACATCCATTTGCCTAAGAATTTCATGAAGTCATTGGTTTTAATAGCTCAGTAGTACTCCATTGAGTAAATGTACCACATTTTCTGTATCCATTCTTCTGTTATAGGACATCTTGGGTCTTTCCAGCTTCTGGCTGGAAAATAAATAAGGCTGCTATGAACATAGTGGAGCATGTTTCTTTGTTATGTGTTGGAACATTTTTTTTTTTTTGTGTAGGCCCATGAGTGTGTCCAATTTTCTGTGGAATCACCAGACTGATTTCCAGAGTGATTGTATCAGTTTGCAATCCCACCAACAATGAAGGAGTGTTCCTTTTCCCCTACATTCTTGCCAAATTCTATTATCAGCTGTGTTTTTTATCTTAGCCATTCTGGTGTGAAGTGGAATCTCAAGGTTGTTTTGATTTTCATTTCCCTGATGACTAAGGATGTTAAACATTTCTTTAGGTGCTTCTCTGCCATTCGATATTCCTCAGTTGAGAATTCTTGGTTTAACTCTGTATCTGATTTTTAATAGGGTTATTTAATTTTCTGGAGTCTAACTTCTTGAGTTCTCACAGAAGGAAATATGGAGACAAAGTGTGGAGCAGAGACTGAGGAAAGGCCATCCACTGGGGGATACATTCTATGTACCGTCACCAAACCCAGACACTATTGTGAATGCTAACAAGTGCTTGCTGACAGGAGCCTGATATAGCTGTCTCCTGAGAGGCTTTGCCAGAGCCTGACAAATACAGAGGCAATTCTCATAGCCAACTATTGGACTGAGCACAGAGTTCCCAATGGAGGATTTAGAGAAGAGACTGAAGGAGCTAAAGGGGTTTGTAACCTCATAGGAAGGTAAACAATATCAACCAACCTGACCCCTCAGAGGTCCCAGAAACTAAATCACCAACCAAAGAGTACACATGGAGTGACATATGGCTCTAGTCACATATGTAGTAGAGAATAGCCTTGTCAGGAATGGGAGAAGAGGCCATTGGTACTGTGAAGGCTAAGTGCATCAGTGTGGGAAAATGCCGAGATGGGGAGGCAAGAATGGGTGAGTGAATGGAGGAACACCCTCATAAAGCAGGGAGAAGGGGGACTAGATGGCGAGTTTCTAGGGGAGGGAATCAGGAAAGGGAATAACATTTGAAATGTAAATAAAGAAATATCCAATAAAAAATAATTCAGTCAAAATGAATGGCTTAAACCTGAAAATGGACCCCCAAACAGAGTTATTAAATTAACAAGCTGGCAAGGCAAGGATGGGTAAGATTCTGCACAGAGCCTTAGCAACCTAAGACAGAAGTACTTTGATAATGCATGATGGGTAAGGAAAGCTTTCTTGGCAGAACAACATAAGACAGACTCAGTCTTGTTTATGAAATTAAAAAAAAAAAAGGGAAGAGACAGAGAGTTTGGGGGGCTTCTTGGTAAGAATCTGACATGGGCCAAGGACAAGAAAGTGGTCTGCTTGTCAGGGATATGACATTGGCCAAGGACAAGGAAGTAGGCTTCAGGCAGGAATCGGACATTAGTCTAGAACAAAGAAATAATTTTAGGTAGGAATCTAAATCTTAGGCTAGAACAAAGAAGTAATTTCAGACAGGAATCTAAATTTTAAATCTAAATATAACTCCTACAATTAAGATACAACTGCTTTTCTTCTCCTTCTGCCACAAGAGTTATTATTTTCAGCTTTCAACTCTATTCTGAGGCATATACTTAATAAAATTGTTTGTTGTGTTTAAATTCTAATTAATAATTTGGTTGTTGGCACTCTTCGTACAAATGACAGATATTTCCATATAACTACAGTGTAGATTTCAAAGTTGCTAAACAAAAGAATTTTTTACTTTTGAGTAAGAGATTTCCTTGTTAGAGAATTTTGCTTCTATACTCCCATATACTATAATAGTAGAAAGGTTTCACTAAATTTTTAGTCATTAAAATTTACATTTCAAATGCTTTTCAAAGCATACATTTATCAAGTATGTCTTGTATGAATTATTTTAATAGGTAACATACAATATAGATTTGTAGCTCTGACAACTGATGTCTATTTAAATTGGCATTTAGGTAATTATTTGTATAATTTAAATATCCATTACATTTATAAAATATTTTTCTTCTGCATTATTGTGTACTTTTTCTGATTTCTGTTTTCAGTTGAACATTTCATAAATTTTCATTTGTTATTATCATTTCAATTATTTTTATTATTTAAAGTAGAGTTTTAAAATATAAATTTTCAGCGTATCTAAAGGCTCCTTTAAACAAAATGCAGCAGGTTATTTAAAGTATTTTTATTATTAAATTATTTTATTTATTTACATCCCAAATGTTGCTCCTCCTCTACTGGTTCCCCCTTCCAGAGTCCTTCACCCTATCCCCTCTCCCCTTTGCCTCTGAGAGAGTGTGCCTCACCCACCTATTCACTCTCTTCCCCCACCTCAACCCCCATCATCCGCCTTCCCTGGGGTATCAAGTTTCTACCCTTTAGGCACATCCTTTCCCACTGAGACCAGACCAGGCAGTTCTCTGCTGCATATGTGACTGGGGCCATCATGTGCCAGCCCTTGTATTCTCTTTAGTTGGATTTAGTCTCTGGGAACAACGAGAGTAATTTTTTTTAGAGTTTTCTTTTACTTCTTTTCTTTCTCTCTCTCTCTTTCTTTCTTTCTTTCTTTCTTTCTTTCTTTCTTTCTCCTCCCTCCCTCCCTTCCTTCCTTCCTTCCTTCCTTCCTTCCTTCCTTCCTTCCTTCCTTCCTTCTTTTCTTTTCTTCAATTGTGGCTGATAAGAAACTATGCACTTTTGTTTACAATTGTTTTCTCTATATTAAATACATCATCTTTCTGTCTTCTGATGTGGCTTCTGTTAACAAGCACACTGTAGTTGCCTTCTTCCTCAACTAGCAGGATACTTTGATGCTCTGGCTCCTTTCAGGATTTCATGTTTGCCTTTGGCATTTTGAAGCTTGACTGGGTTATGCATAGGTGTTATTTCTTTTTATGTGTGTATATTTAAACATGCTTGATGTTTTCTGTGTATTTGAGTTTCTTTTATTACTGTCAGTAATAATTTTGAGAACCTCAGGCATTTGCACTTTGATATTATAACTGCTGTATCCTTTGCTCTCTGTGTGTCGATTACAAATATGCCTCAGCTTTCGAGCCCCTCCCCTCCCATTCCCAGTTGATTAGTATCTCAACGTTTTTTTCATTTCATTTTAACATGCTTTTATGTTTTATTTCTTTAAATATTGTGTGTGTGCTTGCGTGTGTGTGTGCTTGCGTGTATGTGTGCTTGCGTGTGTGTGTGTGTGTGTGTGTGTGTGTGTGTGTGTGTGTGTGTTAGGGGTTTGATTTGTGCTTACATGAGAATTCTCACATCCACTACAAGTCCCTGTCAACATTTGGCTCTTTGACAGGACAATAAAAAGTCAACTGTTGGCAGGGACTTACAGCACTAAGTTGTTTAGCATTGAGGAAGATGATATAGATTTGGAAGAATGGTTTTCACATGTAATATATGTTAAAGTCAGAACATAATTCAGGTACAGTATTGTAAACTTTTTACATCAGAATAGATGGTAGAGTACTTTATCTAAATTGACAAATATGGTAAACTTGCTATTAACTATATATTATAATTTATAATTTACAAAATTGTTATGGTTGTGCTCAATTTATGTCTGAGGAAAAAGAGCCCTTTTATTGGACAAAAGGGGTGAGATGTTGGGGGTTTGAATTGTGCTTACATAAAAATTCATATGTCCACTGGATTTTTGGCAGATTAATAAAAGAGCCAGTGGCGGGGCAGAAGGACAGAGGCATATCTTTTAGAATTCCTAGAAAGAAATGCAGAGGAGAGAAGGTCAGAATCACCATGATGGGAAGCATAGAGAGCAGACTTAAGAGCCTAAAGACCTGTAAGATTCAGTAAAGCAGCCCAGGGGCCACATCCTCAATTGAGTTTGAGGTAGCAGAGATGAAATAGAAATTTAGCAAATATTAACTCAGAAATATTGGAGGGGAGTATGTTAGCCACACAAAGGTTTAGGAGTGTTCCAGCTGTTTAGCTGCTAAGGCATATGTGTGTCTTTGTGTGTGTGTGTGTGTGTGTGTGTGTGTGTGTGTGTGTTTGTGTTTTCATTCATGAATCTATAGTTTTTGGGTAGAAAAAGAGCCCTATGCACCTGCAGGGAGCATAGAGCACCTTTTAAATATTTACTGCAACACACACACACACACACACACACACACACACACACACACTAAAATATAAAATAAAAAAAATCACATTGAAGTTGGACAAGTAAAACCAACAGAGCCCAAAGAGGGCACAAGAATCAAAAATCCACATGTTCACACACTTGAGTCTCATTAAAACCACTATACTAAAAGCCACAATATATACACAGAGAGTACTACTAGTTTCTTCTAGGCTCATTGATGCTATTTTTACCTGTCTTCAATCTCCTGCTTAAACAAAATCTTCTTTTGTCTTTTGGTGTTTTTTTTCATTTCCAATCTTTATCTTTAGAATTTTCATGTTTTGTTTATGTACCAATATACATTTACATGTGTCCACCTCAGAGTTTTACATTGTAATCATAGTTATTTTAAATTTGCTGATCAGTAATTTCTGAATACATCTCTAATGGTTAACTTGAGTCTTGAGGAAATATTTTTGTTTGCCTGATGTTTTTACTTTTTTTGAAAGCTAGGCTTGGAGTAGCAGAGGAAATGTGCTTGCAGGTCTTTGGTTTGAAGACGTTATTCTAGCTGGAGACTTGGTTTTATTTCACAGTAAATTCAGATTAAGATTCCCAAGTCTTCCAATTTATTTTGGGTTTTTGGTGGTCTCACTTTGAGAGTCTGCGTTTTTATATATCATATCTAAATGCACTCTTTGTGTGCTGTTGATGAATAAAGGTAGATACTGGTTTGCCCACTCATTTTCCACTGTTTGTGCCATAGATCTGTGACTTTAACATGTATCTTAAGGTTTCACCAATTTTTAAAAAATGCATGGGGGTGCTGTATTCAGTATATGCCTTTCTCACCACTGGACCAAGCTGTGAAACTATATTTTCTCCTGATGTTAGAATTTACTTTTGGGAGTGCTCCAAACTATGGGTACTAGCACTTTGTTTTAACAAAGTTCAGAAATCTTTGTAATCTACAATTACCATGTCTGGGAGTTTCCCACTCACACTCTAGTTTATCAAACAGCCATCTAACTATAGATGACTTTTTTATGTTGTGTCTATAGCAACAACCGTCCAAGTAAGACCATCTCTTGTGTCAAGTTTTCTTTTTTTCTTTTTTTTTTTTTTCTGGTCCAGTGTGAAGTGATTTGCTCTAGAAACTTGGCTTTCAACTAAACCCAAGGAAAGACATCTGTGGTCCATTGTAAAGCTTTATCTTATTGTAAGTTACAGCAATGACTTCCAAGTTCTCAGTTAGCCTGACATGCTATTCTATGATAATTACTTTAAACAGTTAAAATCATTTAAAAGATCTGTATGACAAGAACTTCAAGTCTCTCAAGAAAGAAATGGAGTACGACCTTAAAAGATGGAGAGATCTCCCATGCTCATGGATGGGTAGAATTAACAGAGTTAAAATGGACATCCTACCAAAAGCAATCTACAGATGTTAAAGTAAATATTTAAAAAGTGGCCTCCAGTAATGCCTACTGTCTAAGCTGAGGTGTCTCTGCCTAGTTCAGCCGCCATGTTGTGGGGCCAGAAACTACATCACTGCAGCTAGAAACAGCCAGCCAGAAACACCAGCCCTGCCACCCACGATACTCCAGAATGGGAGATGGCTCTGCCAATCTTCCATGCTGTCTCTGCAAGGTTGGGCATTGCCCAGAGCATCCCATTATCCATGCGGGACCAGTAGGAAAATGAGACTCTAATGCTTAAAGATTAATCAAAGGCTTTATATGTTTGGTAATGCTCAATAACAATATGCCCATACAAAGAGAGTTGTTTCCCAATTAGCTAACCTAAATAAAAGTTATTACTTGCGACTGTTCTCCATACCTGCATGGCTCTCCATTGCTCCTACACCTCTGCTCTCTCTAGCTTCTCCTCTTTCTTCTCCTCCTCTCCTTACTCCTCCTCTTTTTCTCCTTACTCCTCCCACCTTAGCTCCTTCTACATACAGATTCAACAGAATCTCCACCAAAATTCCAACACAAATTTTTAAAGACAAGGAAAGAGAAATTTTCAAATTCATGTGGAATAACAAGAAACCCAAAATAGCCAAACCAATTCTTAACAATACAAGAACTGCTGGAGGAATCACCATTCCTGACCTCAAGCTCTACTACAGAGCAATAGTGATAAAGAAAACTTCATGGTATTGGTACAGAGACAGTCATGTTGATCAATGGAAAGAACTGAAGAATCGGGAATAAAACCACACACTTATGGATACTTGATCTTTGACAAAGAAGCCAAAAATATACAATGGAAAAAGAAAGCATCTTCAATAAATTATGCCGGTCTAACTGGCAGTCTGTATGTAGAAAAATTAAAATAGATACATCTTGTAAAAAGCTCAAGTCCAAGTGGATAAAGGACCTCAACATAAAACACAGAGTCTAATAGAATGGAAAGTATGAAAGAACCTCGAACTCACTGGTACAAGTAGAAATTTCCTAAACAAAACTCCAATGGATCAGGCTCTAAGATCAAGATTTAACAAATGGCACCTCATGAAACTTGAAAGCTTCTGTAAGGCAAAGGACGTAGTCAATAGGACAAACTGGCAACCTACAGATTGGGAAAAATATCTTCTCTAACCCCACATCGGATAGAGAGCTAATATCCAAAACATATGAAAAACTCAAGAAGCTAACAAAAACAACTAAAAAAACCAAACAACTCAATCAAAAATAGGGTAAAGAGAATTTACAATAGAGGAATCTGGAATGGCTGAGAAGCGCCTAAAGAAATATTCATGGGCTTTAGTGATCAGGGAAATGCAAATCAAAGTGACCCTGAGATTCCACCTTACACCAATTAGAATGGCTAAGATCAAAAAGTCAGGTGACAGCATATTCTGGCAAGGATGTGGAGAAAGAGAAACACTCCTCCATTGCTGGTGGTATTGCAAACTGGTACAACCACTCTGAAAATCAATCTGGAAGTTGCTCAGAAAATTGAAAGAAGATTTACCTGAAGACTCAGCTACACCACTCTTGTGCATATACCCAAAAGATGCCCCACCATACCACAAGGGCACATGTTACATTATGTTCATAGTGGCCTTATTTGTGATAGCCAGCATCTGGAAACAGCTCAGATAGATGTTCCACAAAGGAAGAGTGGACACAGAAAATATTGGTTCATTTACAGAATAGAATACTACTCAGCTATTAAGAATGAGAACACCGTGAGTTTTGCAGGCAAATGGATGGAACTCGAAAATATCATCCTGAGTGAGGTAACTCAAATGACATGCATGGTATATACTCACTAATAAGTGGATATTAACCAAAAAATTACAGAATACCCAAGATTCAATCCACAGAACTCAAGAAGGTTAACATGCTGAAGGGCCCAAGTGAGGATGCCTTAGTCCCACTTGGGAGGGAAAAGAAAGAAGTCACAGGGAAGTCAGAGAGAGAGAAGGACCAGGGTGGGAGAGGGTACAGGAAGGGGAATGTGGGAACATGATCAGGTATTGCAAGGGGGACAGGACTGACGTCCCGAGGGCCAGCAGAAAAAAATGGAAATAGGCAACTTGGGAGGTAAGAGGTGGGGGGACCTTCTAGAATGGGAATGTATGGGAAACCTGGGAGGTAAGAGACTCTCAGGACTCACAGGGAGAGAGCTTGACCTTAGATCAAGTGTTCTACATTGGGGAGGGATGCTTGTAGATTCCACCTCCAGTGAAGGGACAGGACATCAAGTGGAGGGATGGGGGTTGCCATCCTACAGTCAAAAGCTATGACCCACGATTGTTCTGTGTGAAGGGACTGCAAGGACAAAAATGGAGAAGAGAATGAAAAAAAAAAGAGGTCTAGTGACAGGCCCAAATTGGAATCCAGGCCCCAGGGCCTGACACTGTTACTGATGCTGTGGTATGCTTGCCGACAGAAACCTAGCATAACTGCCCTCCAAGAGGCCCAACAAGCAGCTGAAGGAGTCAGATACAGATACTAACACCCAAACAACAGATGAAAGCCAGGGACTCCTGTGGTTGAGTAAGGGAAAAAATTGGAGAAAGCTGAGGAGTAGAGTGGCCCCCATGGGAAGACCAGCATTCTCAACTGACTTGGACTCCCGAAATCATTCAGACACTGAGTCACCAACCAGACAGCATATCCCAGCTAATATGAGGCCCTTGACACATATTGCCTGCTCTGGCCTCAGTGAGAGAAGATATAGGGAACTCTGGATAGACTTGAGGCCCCAGGGATTTGGGAGGTCTGGTGGGGTTGAGGTGGTAAGGTAGGGACATCCTCTTGAAGACTGGGGAAGCAGGAGAAGGTATGGGAGCAGTCAGTAGGCAAACCGGAAGGGGAATGAAAACTGGACTGAAAAAAAAAAAGAATAAAAAAAAATTTAAAAAGTCATTAATTTGGTTTTTCAACTGAGACTAAGTAAAAATTCCCTCTCATTTCCTCAGCTAATGGAAATCTGATGTTTGTACCAGTTCTGAATTTTTCACTGTTAGCATCTTTGCTGTGTCCCCACCCCCTGCCTTTGGTTCATATGTATTATGTAGGTTTGTGTATGCTTGCCTGTGTGTGTGTGTGTGTGTGTGTGTGTGTGTGTGTGTGTGTGTATGTGTGTGTGTGTGTATGTATGTATGTATGTATGTATGTATGTGTGTATGTCATACTTGTTCTTATGTGTTTGTAAATTAAGAGGCCAGAGGTTGACTTCAAGTGTCTTTCTCAATTATTCTCCATCTTTTTCTTTCTTTTTTTTTTTTTTTTTTTTTTTCGGGGGAGTTCCCCTATGTAAATATTTTTTCTTTTTTTTTTTTTTTTTTTTTTTTTTTTTTTTGTACGGAGGAGTTCCCCTATGAACCTACATTTCACTGATTTGACTGTATAGTCTGGTCACTGTTTTCTAGAGAGTCTACCTGTCTCCTGCTCCTCAACATTGGAATTCAGCAGCAGGTAACTGACTCTTGCTTTTACATGATTGTCAGGATGCAAATTCAGATCCCCATGCCTGTACTGTAAATACTTTACTGACTCCTAATCTCCTAACACATAGCAAGCCTTTCTGTTGCAAATGCAAGTTTCATTTTACAGAGAGAAAAATGTATCTGAGTGCAATAAATTGCCCAAATTCAGATAGAAGAGACTTAAGGTGTGCTTCTACCTCTGTTTTGGATTTAATTCTAGACGATTTTAAAATCTAGTAACATTTAGGCCTTTTAAACCTTGTGCAAGACCAGAAATAGCAACATGGACATAACGGAACATTCTTTGTTAATTGTGTTTGTATGCTTTTACCATTTCCTATATTTTCTAAATATGAGGATCGTGAAGATTTATTGTTTATTGCTTATTCAAGTATTCCCACTGAATGTTCCCTACCTCCATTTTCAGCATTATGTTTTTTTTTTCCTTACAAATATGATTTCCAAAACTTCACAAATTTCTAGGCATAGGATTGAAGAGTGACTTTTATCTTGGAGTATTTGACAACACATTCTATAACCTGGCGAGGGAAAGTAATTATATCAGTACATAGCATGTAAGTCTTTAATTTTTACTTATTAATCCCAATAAGTACCTACTCCTACTATAATGATAATAACTGTTTTCCTATCGGGGAAAATTCCTTTTATTCAAAAATCAGTAATTTAGGTATATCTAATTTTGTTTGAGATATAATGCCACAGTCCAGCATAACCCCTCACTTCTCAAGGTAAGCCCACCTTAAAGAAACCTCTCTTCTTCTTAATGTTTACTTAGTTTAGAAATGAAAAACACATAAAGTAAAAGTTAATTTCTCAATTTGTTAGTCCAACTTCTGAGAGTCACTAAAGCAAAGGGACTTAAGTGGGACTTATGTTCTGAGTTTACGTGAGCATGGGAGAGTTTGCATTCTATACCTGAGAGCATTTCATAAACATCAATTAGCTAACATAACAACCTGGGAACTTTGCTTCTATCACATCTACTTTATAGATAAAATGAGAGCAACGTGTAATCAAGCTATGTGGGGTGAGATATGGGTTGCTTTCCCATAAACATGGAGACAGAGTCCTAGGTTTGGACTAAATGAAATAAAAAGAATAAAAAGAAGCCTGATTGGCAGTCACTCTCACTTATGATCTTTTTATTCAGTAAATATTAATTTAGTATTTGGTATTTGCAAAACACTAAGTCCAGCTTGGTTCTCACACAAGCTACTCTCTGTTCAACCTTTTTAACTCTCATTCAGGCACTTGCCACCCAGCTGGATCAATAGCTTTGCTTTATTATGGATTCAGAAACAGCTGCTGCTTGCCTCAGAGTTGCCTCACTTATTGAGTTGCATGGCATCTGTCTCCATCCAGATGTGCACACTTACAAGGTCAGAGTATATGCTTGTTTTCTTGTGCTTAAAGTGATCTCATCCTTGCCGGACTCCTCAAGTGGACGGTTCCTATACTGACACATTGTATGAAATCTCACATGTCAACACTTCTGTACCTATTTCCTTTCAAATATTTCCACTTAAAAATCACCCTCGCGGTCTTCCACTTTCTGTCCTAATATCCCATGTTGTCAATACCAAATCCTTCTATGAATGTTTTTAAATCCACTGTGGGACATTCATTCATGACTTTTTTTTTACCCTAAAACCTTGCAAAATCCCTCCAGTCTATCATATCAGTTTCTCAAAAACTTTGGCATACAACTCACTTGTCTCCATGTCTTTACAAAGCTAAAGTCGTTTGAATGTCACAGAAATCTCTTAAAGATCTTCCACTTAAAACATTGTTTGAGCCTTTTTTGAGTTCTCATCTTCTGGATCCTCTTGGCAACATATTTTTCTTTTTGACTGTATGCTTTTCTATTTTCCCACTAACTGCTACTCCTTCTTGACATTTGTAATTTCATTCTCTGCTTATAACTGCATTTTCATTGAGAAAAACATCTCTCTCCCTGCCCTTATAAATGGAACTTTTTTATCCACTTAAGTACTCGATGCTTGGTAAGATAGTTGAATTTTTCTTAATTGTACACGGAGTGCTGCAGATAAGAAAAAATGTCTATAATAGAAGTGCTCTAGAAATATAGATGTGAAACCTTTTTTTATTTCCACTAAAGTGATTTTTATTCATATTTTGAGAACCAATCCAATCAAGGTTGGTCAGTTTGAACTCTGATGTCTTGAGGTTTAAAGTAGTAAATAATCCTTATACTCCAAGATCCTCAAAAGAAGACATGGTGAACAGTGATGAAATCTTGACTTCACTTTGTTAGAATTATACTCATTGATATCCTTGACAAATATAGGTAGAAATTCATCTGTATTATGACTATAGTAGGATGCAGTACTCCCTAGAAATACATTTTGTATAAGTTTCTTAGAAACTATCTATTTTATTTTTATTGCTGTCCCTTTTTACCATACTGACTCCATAATTCAAACTGTGCTTCAGATCATGAAATGTACCATCGGTTTGACTTAATGAAATTCCAAATTTTACTCATGTTTGCCTGTCATAAGCCAGAGACCTACTTACTCCCCAGCCTCCATAAGAGGAGGTTCTTGTCACTAGTTATCTTATCTGTGATGTTTCTGCAATGAATGATGAATTGAAACCCAACCCCAAACAAAGAGTTTTGCTTTTGAAATACAAAAGCAGAATACATTTAAACTTTTATTTTTCTTTTTGTTATATTTGAAATCAATTTGGCCTCATGTTGCTACCAGATACAGGATGGAAGAGATGAAGCAGAGCTCATCAGAAAGATGATGGAGCTGTATGGATGAGAATAAAGTGAAAGTCTGTGTTGTTATCTATGCTCAGAAGAACTTGGTTTTGATTTAAATAAAAAAGCAAGCTTTTCATGGAAGGCTGTTACTGTACGTGTGAAATATCATCTATGAGGCCCTTGTGTTCACATTCTGTTGATGGGACAATCAGCCTAACTAAGGCAGTATAGGGGAAGACTGAGTTTATTTCTTTGAACAGGTTACAAGGGAAGGAAGGCAGAAGTGGGTGGGTAGGTAGGGGAATATCCTCATAGAAGCAGAGGGATAGGGGATGGGATAGGAGGTTTCTGGGAAGGGGAATCAAGAAAGGGAATAACATTTGAAATGTAAACAAAGAAAATATCCAATAAAAAAAATGAAAGAAATTAAAAGAAGTTAGGATAGAAACTTAAGCAGGAGCTTGACACACATACTATAGAAGAATAATGCTTCCTGGCTCACTTATAGCCTCATGCTTAACTAGTTTGGGGAATGCTACCTTCCGTGGTAGGTTAAATCTCTTCAATTCAAATAACAATAAAAACAATCTTTCCAGACATGTGCAGAGGACAAGCTGATATGGGAACTCTTTTAATTGAGACTCTTTTCTCAGATAAATATGATCTGTATTAGACTCATAGTTACTAAGTAAGATAGTAAATTTTTGTGTCACAAAAAACTGAAGGATAGAAAACCCCATTTTCCTCATAGTTTCAACAAAGTACCCACTTCATCATGTAGAAGACATTGCAGTAAATATTGGTTCATGGCTGTGAGAATGCGTGGAAGATACTGTTCACACTACTCCTGGCCAGAAGAAAGAGAACAATGTGAGAACCAAGGGCTGAGGATAAACCCCAAGTCACATCCCCAGGGACTGATAACTGACATCCATCAGTTGGGATCTACATTTTTGAGATTCCTTATCCTCTCAAATGACTGCACCATCTAGTGAACAATCATTAAGCGACTGACTCAGACAGATGCAGATACCCACAGCAAAATAGTGTATGAAGCTTAGGGACTATTCTGGAATAATAAGGAGGATTACAGGCCCAAAAGGGAAAAGGAACTCCACAGGAAGAATAACAAAGTCAACAATAGACCACTTGGGCTCTCAGAGACTGAATCACCAACCAAATAACACACATGAGATGAATTTAGGCCCCCCACAAATGTAGCAGATGTATAGCTTGGTCTTCATATGGGTCATGAGAAATTGGATTGGAGGCTATCCCAAAACCTGTTGCCTATATATTGGATATGTTCTTCTAACTTGGCTGCATTGTCTGGCCTCAGGGGTAAAGGATGTGACCAGCCCTGTAGAATCTTTATGTGCAAGGGTGGTGGCATACCCAGAGCAGAGACACCAACCTCTCAAAAGAGAAGGGAAGGGGGGAAAGGATTGTGGAAAGGAGTGACATGGAGTGGGGCAGTGAGTGGAATGTAAAGCAAATTAAATATAAAATAAAATAAAATAAAATAAAAAGATTATCAAACTGTTTAGAACATTTCAGATTCAATGCCACAGCATTATATTTTGGTCATTAAAGACACCTAGTCATCTCTTAATGCAAAATTATTGAATATATAACTTCAAACTCTTAATAGTTTTAACACTTGAAAGTAAGTTTTGACAGTCAGTACAAATTCTTCATCATAAGTATCTGGAAGATAAAAAAGATATGTATAAGCCCTCCATATACAGTGTCACATAAAGCAGTCTCAATCCAAGTAGGTGGGGTAGCAAGGAGATAGGAGGTAGTAATAGAATGACAGTAAGACTGAAATTGGAGGAGCAAATATTAAATCCTGAGATGTGCCCAGCATCTATAGCTTATGATGGCATCAATAGAAGTTGAACTGATTAGATTGCCCTCTCTTTCCTGCACAGTCATTTTCAGGAGATATTTGCTATTTCAGACTGGCTGCACTGGGTGCCTGCAGCTTTCTTCTATAACAGTGCATTCTGGCCAACTTTCCTTTGGTCTTAGTGCAAAGCGTTTTGTTTCTCTTTGATGACATCAACCTAATTAACACACATGCTTTCCCTGTCCATAAGTTTAAACTTAACTATTTATCTGGCCATACTACATGGTGTCTAAATATTTCTATTTTCTGCTCATTGATGCCATAAATATAGTCAAAAGTAAACAGCAACATAATGACATAACCTGAATGTTAATTACATAACCATCAATATCCATGCCATAGGCCAAATGCTACTTATTTAACCAGCATTATACATGTCATAGACCAAATGATGTGTGATCCTCAATATGCAATCCAGAGATTAAACGCTATGTTGTTCAGAAATTTACTTGCACAATTTCTCCCACAAACTGGTGTTAAAGGCTAAACATTCCCATGATTATATTTAGTCAGAGCAACGAGCACTCCTTGTTGCAGATATCTGCATTAATTTCTTTTGTGTCAATAGGACACAGTGACTCCCAAAAACTACTTAAAAATTTACTTTGTTTCACCATTTCAGAGTGTTTTAGACTGTCACACAGGTAAAGTACAGTGGAACACTTTAGTTCATGGCCAAGACTGTGCATGTTATAGCAGATGAGTGTGGGGAGCCAACAGAAGGCGGCTATCATCCTTGCAGCCATCTTGAGCCATATACCCTGACAAGAAATTTGATTACAATAGCCTACAACAGCTGAGCACACTCTGATAACATCTTGCTTTAGATACCCAGAATCTTCCCTTGGGTGTGTGAGACTTAAAGGAGTGATTTAGAGCTGAGACTTAAGGGCATGACTTAGAGATTAGATTTTGAGACAAGGCCTAAGGGCATGACTTAAGGGTGTGACTTAGAGGCATGGCTTAGAAGTGAGACATATAAAAGGCGAGAGGCAGACAGAAGAGTACAGTACAACTTTGAACAGAGAACCAGACAACAGATTACTTGACATGAGTACAACTTGGAACTAGGAATTAGAGAGTACAACTTGGAACAGAGAATTAGGTATTAGGCACTTGGCACTTGGAGGAAGAACTTGGAATTAGGCAGTACAACTTGGAACTCGGAATTAGGTAAGACACTTGCAACAGAGAACTCAGAAGAAAGCAACAGATTATTAGGCATTAGACATTAGGCACTTGGCACTTGGAGAAAGAACTTGGAACTTGGAGGCACTAGGGACTAGGAACTAGGGACTAGGAACTCAAGACTTGGGGCTTAGAGAGACTGAAGAATAAACGGGATTGAATCACACTCTGTCTGGTCTCCATTCCTCGAGTCCGTCCTCACTCTCTCTCTTGCTGAACCCCAACCCATGGACCGGAGCAGCTTGGGGCAGTACGGTCTCTAACAAGTTAGTCCTCAAGGCTTTTGGCAGTGTAGGTCCAACATTGACAGAGGGGCTCGCATCATTTTTGGTGCCCAGAGTGGACAGCTTGGGCTGCAACAGATGAGGAAACAGAGAATGACAGTAGAGTGAGAAGCCATTTACAATGCTGAAGCCCCAAGTCTAGCATTCTACCAGCTAGATTTTATTTTCCAAAGTTTTCCTGTTCCTGAATACTGCTAATAACTGGCCAACAAAGTTTCAAGTCATAAGTCAATGGAAAATATCAAATTCAAGCCATAACATAAATTCTGTTATATTTTCCCATGCTCATGCATCTTAATTTTGTCAATTAATCTACAGAACTATTAAAAATAATATTTAACATCTAGATCAATGTTTTTTTGATGTCATCATGTCCTAAGACTTTACATCCTCTTCTCTGCAGCATATTAAACTTTTCAGAGATGATACTTATGGTAGCTAAAGTGACTCTTTGACATAATGCCCATCCCACTTGTCATTACAGCTGTATGGGTTATGATGGGTTCCTTGACATTCTCTCCTTTTGTTTTTACCAACAGGCATATATAGCTCTCTAATATGAACTTATAAAAATCACTGAATAAACCTGGAATACTTTTATTCCAGCTCAATGTGTTAAAGCTTTTCTTCAACAACATCAACATGTTGGCAGCCAAGTTCATGGCTTGAACCTGAAAATGGACCCCCAGACAGAGTTGTTAAATTAAGAGTCTGGCAAGGCAAGGATGGGTAAGATTTTGCACAGAGCCTTGCCAACCTAAGACAGAAATACATTGCTTTTGATAATGCATATTCCATGATGGGTAAGGAAGGCATTCTTGCCAGCATGACCTAAGACAGGCTCAGTTTTGTTAATGAAATAAAAAAGGGGAAGAGGCAGAGAGCCTTTGGGGCTACTTGCTAAGAATCTGACATGGGCCAAGGACAAAGAAATGGACTGCTTGGCAGGAATATGACATTGTCCAAGGACAAGGAAGTAGGCGTCAGACAGGAATTGGACATTAGGCTAGAACAAAGAAGTAATTTCAGGCAGAAATCTAAATCTTAGGCTACAACAGAGCAGTAACTTCTGACAGGAATCTAAATTTTAGGCTAGAACAAGAAATTGGGCTTCAGACATGATAATGACCTTGTGCTAGGACAGAGAAGAAGGCTCAGATACTTTGGTCATCCTAATAAGCCCTTAGAAACAGTTGTAACGGGAGTGTTGATGTAATTGGGTTTAATGCATTGCTTGTTCTTTAACTATTTGTGTTTATTGTCTTGCTTGTTCCTTGACTATTTGAAACTATTGTATTGCTAGACCCTCAACCTAGAACTGACCTTAACACATGCATGTAATTAAAATGGTATAAAAGCATAAAGGAGGAAGGGGGTGGAATGGGAGTTCTAGGGAGGGGTAATAGGGAAAAGGGATGGCATCTGTATTGTAAATAAAATAAAATAAATTTAAAAGATTAATGCAGAGGCTCTCACACGGCAAATATACAATAAGTGTTAATCATTGATGTTGTGTAATCACTGAGTCTTAATAGAGCATTTGGCACATGTTAAGTATTGAAAAGTCTTTGAAGTATTATTCTCCCTTCAATAATTTGAACAACAAAGCAAAAGAGACTCCATTGAAGACTCCTCATTAGTAAATCAAATTCTCTGTCATTTAAATACATTTCGTGTTTGTACAGCAGTAAGAAAATTAAAATTTATTTAATTTACATTAGCAATTAAAGAGTTTGCATAATTTTGATGATTGATTTGGTTGTATATAACTTTATCATATACAGTAAGTGCCCGTTGCTTAGTCACCCGTACATTTTGTCTGAATTCTGTAGACCGTCAGGTCCTTACTCTGCTTAACTTACCTGGACTCATAGACTATCTTCATCTGGGAGATTTCATGAAGAAAGATGTGGCTGGAGCTCTTCTGTGGGGGGACTTCTTTGTCTGTAAGTACTCAAGGACTCTCTGTTTCTACATGGTATTGGCTCATTAAAGATGTCCTTGCCTACTTCTTTGCTAGTTAAGTTCCCTGATGGTGAGTTCTATGGAATAAGTGATTATGACAATTGTTCTTGTATCTCACTTATGAACATCCACTGGTAGATGTTACATGGAGAAGACAGAGTTACTGTAGGAGAGGTCTAAATAAGACATGCCTTGCTTTGTAATTTGATTCACTGACAGATACCAATGGTTGTCAACATGCAGACTCTGGTGTTTCAGATGATGTAAAATTTGTTCGATTGGGAACTATGCTTCGCAGAGACTCTACTTCCTTATACTATGACAGATTGTAGTACAGTAAAAGAGAGTGTGCTTAAAATTAGAAGTTGTCAGTGTAGTAACCCCTATTACTTTTGCTAAAGTTAGAATAGTAGTAGGTCAATACAAAAATACCTGATATAATAGTGTAGCGGTAAGTATAAAAAGAAATGCCAGGCTTTCCGTGCTACTGCTGCCAGTTCTCTGCCCTGGTGTGATCCCTTTTCTTCCAGCGCTATTGCAAGCACCAGTGGGCCACCTGGCGCCAGCGGGGTGTTCTCATTTCGACAAACACTTTGGCCTAGGACCCCCAAAACGTGGTCATTGCCTCTGCCTGCCAACTCTGCCGCCTCCACAGCTCTAGGCCCAGCCCCTTGTAATGACCATCTACCCCGAAGTCATATATCACAATACTCAGTAACTCAGTAAAATTAAAACACTTGAAGCTTATAATTTACAGCCAGATATTTAAATCAACAATTCTCAAATCATCAGATGCTCACACAATAATTTCAAGGCCAATTGATAATGGTATAAGCTGCCACTCTAGAATAGTCAAGTTATCACAGTTATTCTAACTTTATAAGACATTCAGTACTATCTGTAGTTATTTAAAGCTACGCTGGTTCAGGATCTTCTCCTTGTCAGTCTTCCATCTTGATTCTGTCCCCTCTCTTCTCTCAGTCTCTCCCTCCCCCTGCTCCCTGCAACTTTTAGCTCCATCTTTCTTTTCCCTGTCCAATCACAGGCCTCTTGATGCAGTAATATTTAAATAGATTGGACAGGGAAATTCCTGCCACATAATAGAACATTCTGACCAGAAATGATTTTAGAATAAAAGTGCTTATTTGCTTTATTAGATTCGTGCTTACAATTCTGAGGATTCCTTTTTAAAATTATTTTTATTTATTTATTATTAAAAATAGATTCTCCTGGCATATAGAACATCACAATCAGAGTTTCCCCTCCCTCCACTACTCCCACCCCTCCCCCTGCTGCATTCCCCTTTTATTTCCTTTTCAGAAAACTGCAGGGCTCAAAATGATGACAGTCAAAACAGACTAAACAAGAAACAGCAAGGGAAGGCAAAAGTCCTCATATTGATGCTAGACTAAACAACCCAATAGGAAGAAATGAGTATCAAGAACAGGTGAGACTCCCACTGTTAGGAGTTCCACAAAAACACCAAGTTAAGAGCATAACAATATGCAAAGGACCTGTTACAGACCCATGCAGGTGACTATAGTTGCTGTTTTATTTGCTGAGCCTGTGCTGCCAACATTGATGAGAATGGTATTGAAGGGTTTCTTTCATCTTTAGAGGTTACTTTCCATTGATAGGAAATGTTGAGAGGAGCTCAAAGCAGTGATATGAAACTGGAAATAGAGCACATAACATTGAGGATTGCTATTTACTTGCTCATACTAAAGCTCATTTCAATTGCCTTTCTTATAGATTGTCCTTGAGGTGGCACCACTGTGGTCGGTCTCTCCTACAATGATTAGTAGTCAAGAAAATATCCCCACAGAAATGCTCACAGGCCATCAGATACAGGTAGTTCATCATCTGAGCTTTCCTCTTCCCAAGTGTGTCAAGTTGACAACTGAGATTATCCATTATAAATATAAAAATAATGATTCATGAGCAATTGGAAAATACGAAAGAATGTAGTCATTTTCATTTCCATTGATCAGAATTCCAGGAAAATAAAAATTACTTTGTTTATAAAGGTAAGACCATGATGTACTTGCTTGCAGGCCATTTTCATTTATTTCATATTTAAAGTTATCTAAATGAAACTTATTTTCTAATTAAGGAATTCTCTCATGGTCAGCAAATTGCTTTCAAGTTTGGCCTGTAAGTTTACAAAATGTCCCCATCATATTCTGACTCAAACATAATAAAGCAAATTTCTTTACTCATAAGAAGAATGCTTTCTGTCTAGAATTGCTTTTGATTAGTGTGGGGTTACATTACTGGGAAAGAACCCTGAGTGTATTTTGTCCAAGTGCAGTAATTGTACTGGAAATAAGATGGCAATGGGTTTTGATTGCTTTGACTTTAATGGCTGTAAAAGCCATGGGGAAATAGACTTTGTGCTACTTTTACACAGAATAATGACTGCCCATTGCATGCCACTGTTGTGCTCTTAATTTGGGTAAGAGACAATGCTGGGTGTGTACTTAGGGCCTTTCCATTCTGAAGCTCCACATTTCCATTCTGTGTGTACTGCCAGTGTATATGGAATAGTCAATGAAGATGGACTTGACCTTCTGTATACACATCTAAATGGTAAGAAGCTTATTCAGGGGTCTAAGATACAGTCATAGGTTCAATAAGAGGCAGCTGCATAATGAAACAAAGCAAATCCCAGCAAAACTTCTCAGCAAAAATGTAGCTCTCTCTTGCCTTATCACTAAACATTAAGAATGCCACTTCTGTTGAGTCTTTGTGGATTCCTTTATTCTTCTAAAGAAGATATGTGTCTCCAATAATGTGTAAGTTTGTAAAGCGTCTGCATTAACCATGTACTCTAAAGTCTATACTTAAGAAAAATTATGCTTTGTATTAAATTATTTGGGTTTATTTCTAAAAAATGACCAGAGACTCTTCTACTTTTCCATTTGGTGATGAATTTTGAGTATAATGCTGGGTGTGTACTTATATTGGTCCCTTAGACTTTTAAGATTGTGTTTCCAGTGACTCTTATTTGGAAAGTTATGGAACCTACAATGGTGAGCCTGCCTTGCAGAAATGGGTCACTATGAGTAGATTACAAAATCTTTAGCCTTCTCTACTTCCTGCTCATCCTCTGGTTCTCTAGTTTGCTGTAGTGAAAAAAGAGAGCTTATTCCTGCTATAATATGCCTCTCCAACTGCCATCTAGGTCTTCTCTATGATGGACTATGTCCCTGTGGACTATAAGCCAAGAGGAGAACTATCTGTCTTAGCACTCACCTTGCTCAAACATACTAAAATACTTTATCACTGTAAGAAGAAAGTGTCTAAGACATATTGGTAGTTCAAAATGATGCAGCTGTTTTAGAATATTAGAACAAGATTGAAGCTTGGCTGACACAGAGGAAATAGAGAAAAATTGAGAAAAGGCATTAGGGCAGCTGGAAATACTCATAGGATACATGTAGTTGAGAGGTTCAAATGCTTTGTTCCCCAATATGTAATGAAGTATAAGAAAGTAAAGGGTGGTTGACTGACAAGGACCTAGAGAGGTGGCCACCATGAGGGATTCCTTTAGGTAGACAATATGGACAACCTAGTCCTGTCCAAGAAAAATTTATAATTCAGTCATGATTAACTTGTTACTCAAATATAATTATCAGTGTTTTCAGTTTACTCTAAAAAATGTTCAGTCAAGATGTCACTTCCTAAAATCTAGAAATAATATTAAAATCAAATTACAAGTCATCCCGTGATATTAGAAAAATTCAAGTAGCAAACACTCTAATGTGCTCTTTGGATTACCTTTATTTAATACCAGAATTATCTCAGATCAAACGTTATTTTACAATTAATTTCATGCAAATGAATAGACTTTTTGAGTTCCCCAGAGGATTGGGTTTTATAATGTGAATTAGATCTTCAGTGTTATCCTGAAGTGATCCATTTTCATTTTGCCAGAGGTTATATACTTATTTTATTTTGTTGCTAGCTCTTTATAAAATATTTATTTAGTTTTCATTTTATGTGTTTCAGGTTTTGCCTACATTTATGTGTGTTCGTGTGTGTGTGTGTGTGTGTGTGTGTGTGTGTGTGTACATGTATGTACGGTGTGTGTGTGTGTGTGTGTTTGTGTGTGTGTGTGTGTGTGTGTTTGTGTGTGTGTGTGCGTGTGTGTTTGTGTGCATGTATGTATGGTGTGTGTGTGTGTTTGTGTCTGTAAGCCCAGAGGCCTGAGAGTATGTCAGATTCCCTAGAATTGGACATACAAATAGTTGTGAACAGCCATGTGGGTGCTGCAGTGCTCTTGACTAATGAGATATCACTTTAGTCCCTTTGGTTCATTCTTTGAACAGAGTTCTGTTGCTCTAATAGAGCACAAATGATCAAAAATATTTTCCTTTGTTCTGTGGTTAGTTAAGCACTCACCAATTGAATAACCCTAAAGGTTTAGTCTTTTTCATAATAGTTTTATTAATTATTTGGGAGTTTTGCATCATGAAGTCCAAGCATACTCACTTTCCAGCCCTTCCAGATCTGTCTCCACCTTTGTGGCCTCCACTCTCCAAGAAGGACTTCTCCATGAAGAAGAAGGAGGAGGAGGAGGAGGAGGAGGAGGAGGAGGAGGAGGAGGAGGAAAAGAAGAAGAAAGAATAAGAACAGGAAGAAAAAATTAAGTAAAAATTGTGTTTTGTATATACTCACTAGAACATGGTCAAACCTTCTATGTTCAGCCCCCTTAAAAAAAACCAAGTCTACCAGAATCCATCAGTTGTGGAGAATTAAGTTTCACCATCCTTACATTAATTTTTAAGAGTTCATTTTGGTGGCTTTCTGTCTAGGCTGTTACTTTTTTTGGTGAGGTGTGGGTTAGGGTTGTCACAGTAGCTTTCTATGCCTCTCTTTCATAGCTAAGTATTCAATCAGCATTACCATGCCAAGAGTAGCTTCTTTGCCATTTACAGTCTCTGTCTGAGGCCATGTTGATGTCTGGGTACATGTTGCTGTCCACTGCCATGTCTGTCTGCATAGGCCTACTGCCAGGGTCTGTGTTCATGTTTGTAACCAATGTTATCAGCAAATACCATGTCTTTGATCTGTACTGCAGCCTGAAGCCATGTTGATGTTTGTATGTTATTCTGCTGCAGAGGGTTTGAGTAATTTTGATAAATAAATTTGAGTAATTTTCTCAAAACTGAAAAAAAAACATAGTAAAATGTATGTGATATGCAACTACAAATACTAAAATAATATAAAATATATTTTCTATTTTTCTGTTTTTAAGGACAAGTTTAGATAAAAATTAAATTAAATTATTGATTTCTTATTTCCTCTCATTGTGATGTCAATGTTGGGAAATTCTCCTATCTACATGTATTTCATGCTAAGGGCACAATGTAAAGGAAGGAATGGCCAGCACAAACTGTATATTGCCTTGAAAGCTGACATGTTGGTTATAGGCAAATGGGAGAATGATTTTAATATCTAGGTTGCAGCCTTTTTCTTTCTTATTTCATCTCTATTTGGGTGACAGTAATTTATTAAATATCAATGCACAATGATTCTCAAACATAGTTAAAATTTTGTTTTCAAAGAAGCCCAATTAAAAAAAATTATGCGAGGTAAATAAATCAAATTGTTATGTTTAAAATAATACTAATGTCTATTACTTATTAACTGGTAGCTCTGAAATACCAATTTTATATTCAAGCAACAGAGTTTGTAAAGATAATACTCAGAGGCTTGGGTCTAAGTTACCCACCCAACATAGAGAAAACTGAAGGCACAATTTAATCCTTGTAACCATAGCAGAATACCTCAGTTCTCTTATTACTATGGATATAATTACATAGGCCAGCTTTCTCAATCATCAACTTCATAAACATTAAATGTTCAAAACAGAGAATTCCAAACATCTCTAGAACTCAGTATTTAAAAGATGTTATGATTTATGCTTATAAAATCTCTTAAGTTTCAATTCTTGTATATACATTCATTGGTAAAAACTACAAATTATTAGTTAAATTGCTTTTAACGGAGAGGGAGAGTACTAATAAGATAGTTAAAACGCATAGAATAACATATTCGAATGCTTTAGCCCCTACTGTGTGCCAGCTTCAAAGAAGAGTATACTCATACACTAATGTGTTTACTTGTCTAAATCACGTGGAGACCACATCAAACGAATGGATATTTTATCTTCTTCATCAGCATCTTACCAAATAGAAATCTCAGGAACAAAGAAGAAAAGGAAGTTGTGTATCATCATATAAACAGGAGCTACTTTGTAGACCCATGGTTTCCATATGGATAGTATAAAATCTTAACCACTTGACCCAAATACTTTTTTAAATGGCATTTCCTGCAATAAAGTTAACTTGATTAAAGAGAATTTAATAGCACATTTCCACCTACAGCAATAGTACATTAAACTTCAAAGAAAGACATGTTTACTAAATCACTTAATTCCAAGATCTAGTTGGGTACATCAGTCCTTACTTCTTAGTTTGACAGAAGATCATTTTTCCTTTTTGAGTGATAATGATTTATTAATTAGTATTGAGATACCAACAGTATGGTGATATCACTATATTTGTTTAAAATTTATGTTGTATAAATTATTTTTTAGCAATAATTACCCTAGTAGAGATTCTGAAATAATATTAGTGATAAAAAAAACCACAATGGTTCTAGAATATTAAGACCATGTACTGAACATTAGGTTGAAGTGAAAGAGAGAGTTGAAAAGGAAGAAATGAATAAAAGCTTGTATATTATTGGGAAGAATCTGTTTGGCCTTCATTGCTCTTTCAGGTACAAATGTTCTTATTCTAGGCAGGGGATTCAAGCGTATGAGAGGTTTGGGAAAAACAACAAGACACAGAAGTGATTTTAGAATGAGTAAATTCCTAAGACAGTTTGTCAGAGAAAAGTTTGAAGTAATAGAAGGTGAAAGAAAGAAATGGAGTGTAAGCCTAAGGCAGAAGATAAGGGACAGAAGACAGTAACTTGAAACATCACCTACAAGTAAGAGTTATCAAATAAAAATTATAGTACATGAAAAGAGGAAAATTATTATGATCATCAGTGTGGAAGTGACTAGAAAAATTTGAGTGGTAGCTGTAAGAGGTTACTTGGTAATACATATAAGATATGGAGAAGCTAATCCAGTGGTGTGTGTGTGTGTGTGTGTGTGTGTGTGTGTGTGTGTGTGTGTGTCTGTGTGATGTCTGGGCCTGGGTGTGTTTATGTATAATGTATATATAAGATGAATTAAAAGTTTGATATTGGATGCTAAAGTCATGAACTATAAAGTTATTAACATATATTTGCAGTAGTAAGATACTGAAATAATTATAAGAACACATAATCTAATATGAACAAAGAAATGTGGCCTTTAAATGACAGAGTCATAACTCAGTCATCCTTTATCTGCTTAAAGGAATTTGTTACAATTTACATATCTCCTAACATAGGGGCCACCCAGTTGCCACATTCATACAATAAAATTAAAACTAAGAAAGAACATTTGTCTCTGTATCCATTAACTACCAATGTCCAAGTCCTTTTCATTGTATGAATGACTCTTATTGTCACTCAGTAAGGTTAATATAGACAAATAATGCCCAAGAAATCATCTCCATTAAAATGAATTCTTAGAAATACATGTGGCCATTTACAGAAGAATATACATTTTGTTCAAAGATGCTATTAAACAGATGAGGTGAAGCACTAGGGTGTCAATGTGGTACCTTTGCCACAGTTTCTAATGATGGGGCCCATCATCTGAATCTTTGACCTAGGAAGCACAATGTGTCATGAATTAGTAATTAAGGTTCACATGTAAAAGCAGGTAATGTTATGGACCTTGGTATGATCTTTAATCTATGAAAGAAAGTGGTAAAATCAGAAATATTAAGCTGAGACAGCTGGCAAGAATATATAATTTCTGATTTGATCTACAGGACCCTATCTAGTAATGCATAACCGAGTTAACCATTCAACCAGGAATAGAGGGTACAACCTTGCATAGTACCCACCTTCATCACATCTGTTTTTCAATATTGACAATTCTGAGATTTCTCACAGGCTTGAGTAATATAAGAATAGCCAACCAGGGTTAAGGAAAATATTTGAATATTCAGTATCAAATACAGATGTATAGTATACATCTTTTGTATTGTAGTACAAATAGCTCAGTATCTGAGTAGTTCATATATGCAGTGGCCGTCACCAACCTCAGTGAGTACCTTTTTCAGTCCCAGAATCACAGCACTGACCAAATTCAATTAAAACCAGAAATTGATTACAGCTTTGTTTCAAAGCTAATCAGTCTTTGATCACTGACATATAAACAATCAAACATTGCATATACAATGCCCAGTGCAGCTTGGTATGATAACATACCTTTGTTAGTATCATCATTACAATGTAAACACATATTCCTTTGTTGGAATGAAAAAGTGTCCAAGGCAAATAGTTGAAACTTTAAAATGAATACAGAAAGAAGTACAGTGTTAATTTCAGGCTAATTCCCAAAACGAGTATCTCAACTCAAAAGTCTCTATGCTATCAAGTCTTAGAACTGTCACTTCTGTGGCTGAGGTATAAAATGGCTGCTGTGTTTTAAGGCTTTGTATTCTAGAATTTCTGTTTCAAAGACCACCAGATGTATGCCTTTTCTCTTCACAAATAGAAATGAAAGAAAATAAAGATGAGTGACTGGAAAACAGGTCTCCAGACATTTTACATATTGTACGTCACATGGTTGACCAAACACAGATGAAAGGTGCTGCCCACACCAGGTTTCAGTACAGGGAAATGTTCAAAACGTTTATGGAGTAATGTGATCTGAACTTCAGACTCTAGATCTATGAAGCATAACCTTTTGATTTGTCCTACTGGTATCACATCAGAAATGCATGTATATAAAAACATTAGGCCTGTGATTATTTATTAATGAGGCAGAACTTAGAATTATATGTAAAGAAGAAAAAAAAAAGGATTCATATGAGCCATGAAGAAGTCTGGTTAATTTAAACAAAGTGAGATAAAGTACCAGCATTGGAATGACCATTAATATGTCCATGAATGGACCTTGGTTCTCCGCATTATGAGAGTTGAACTTCACATTTGCTCTAGAAGCATTTTACACACTGAGCACACTCAGTGAATTCTGGGTTAGCAGCATAACTGAAGCAGATGCTGGTAATTGCTGCCCGTATATCCCTTGGATGACACAGTTTCTTCCCACAAACTGAAGATCTGTTCTTCTATAGGGGAAGATATATCCCTCTCACTGTAAAGTGTTTTGACTTTGAAGGAAATCGTTGTCTTAAGATAATACAGTCACAAGGTAGTGAGCCATGCCCCATGACTGGTACACATGATCTTGTTTGTTTATTGCTGTTTTTATGGTTCCTCATGAACATCTGAACTCTTGAGGGGCTTTTCTGTTGCTTCTTCTGTATACATCATGTTTGTCATCAATTATTTTTGACCAGTATTGCTGTTCTGAAGATGAATCCTGGGTTACCTATAGCTTAGAAAGTTTCCTAAAGGTGCCACTCTTTATAAACTGAGTATTTATAAAGATCACTATTAAACTACAAAGTTTCCTCAACTTGCAGCTATTGTACCAAACTATTTTTCTACAAATTTTATGTTTTGTAACAGAAAGCCCTAAATAATAATTTTAATGTCATTAAAATATTTTTAAACCCTTACAATGCCCAAATTTAAACCACTTTTTTCATTGATTTGAGCTTCTTATACTCAATTTACATGCAGTGTATACTGTCACTGGTTTTGAAATGCTATTGCTGTTTGACAATGTATTTTAATCAGTACTTGTAAAATATTTGTTTGTCCTTAATACTATGTTGAATAAATTGTACATTATGTGGTAGTTCATAGAAAAATAGAACAATTAAGAATCTAATAACAGTGACATTTATCAGACTATTTTCACTGTGAGTTTAAATGACAACTGTGGAGTAATCCAATTTGTGTTTCCAGCAGCTTGTGGAAGCATCAAGGTGCCTGCCGTGCTTGTGAATGAGCTGCCAGTGTGAGGCACTGATTCTAAAAGGCGTTCTGCTCAGATATCAATTTTGTACACTTTCCCAGATCAAATCAAGCTATTAAGGAATGCAGCTTCTCTAGAACTAGCTGCAAGGAGCATTAAGCAAAGCACCGCTTCCATGCCACTTCTAGAGAAAAACGACCAGGAGAACATTGTTTAAACGTATCCTTCTCAAATGGAGAAAGTACACACATAGTATTTTATAAATCTCATCACAGCATCCTGTTATAAGAAAAAGGATCTGAGGAGATAGAAGTGAAATCAAAGAAAACAACCAATTCCCCCTACAGATTTCCCTACTTGATCCCAGGTGTCTGCAATTTCACATCATTGTGTTTTGTTTTTAGTTAGTTAATTTTTTATTGAAATGGTTGATCTTCTCATAAAACATATCTTGATTACACTCCCCCCACCCCACTCGTCTCAGTTCTTCCTCATCACCCTTACTTTCTGAATCCACTCCTGTTCTGTCTCTTATTAGAAAAGAAGAAGCTTTGAAGAGATAACAAAACCTACAAAATAAAATATAAGATGAAGCAAAAACTTTCACATCGAAATTGGGCATAGCAACCCAACAGAAGGAAAAGAGTACCAAGAGCAGGCAATAGAGTTAGACACCTACTCATTTTCACAGTCAGAAGACCCATAAAATTACTAAGCTAATAGCTATAATGTACATGGAAAGGATCCAGTGTGATTGATCTTAACCTTTCTGAGTGTGTAAAATGAAATATCAATGTATCTTTGCTTTGCCGTTCATAGATGGCTAACAATACATTTCTTCAAGTATTTCTTGGTCACTGGAGATTTCTCTATTGAGACATTTTACAGATTTCTCTCATTTGCTCTCCTCCCCTTCTCAGAAAAAAAGGGGGGAGCCCTCTTGGGTACTACCCCACCCTGGGAAATCTAGTTCCAGCAGGACTAAGCACATCCTCTCTCACTGAATACCAACCAGGCATTTTCAGGTAGGTGGAAGAGGACCCAGTGGCTGAAAGCATAGACTGAACAGTCCCTATTTTACTTGTTAGGGACTCATATGAAGACCAAGCTGCACAGTAACTTCAAGTGTGTTGGAGATCTAGGTCAGGCTCCTGAATGTGCCCTAGTTGGTGGCCCAGGTTCTGTGAGTTCCCTTGGTCTCAGGTTAGTTGACTCTGTAGATCCTGTGTATCCTTTACCCCTCCAGCTTGTTCATTTCTCACCCCTACTTTTCCACAAGATTCCCAGAGCTCTGCCTGATGTTTGGCTGTGGTTTTCTGCATCTGCCTCCATCTGCTACTGGATAAAGACTCTCAGGAAACAGTTATGCTATGTTTATGTCTGTAAGCATAGCAGTATGTCATTAATAGAGTCATGGATTGGCTCTTTCACATGGGATGGACCTCAATAGAGATCGGTTGGCTGTCTCTTCAGTCTCTGTTCCATCTTTATCCCTGCATATCTTTTAGGCAAGAGAAAATTTGGGTTGAAGATTTTGTGGGTGTATTGATATCCCTCTCCTATCTCTGGAAGTCCTGCCTGGCTACAGGAGGTGGCCACTTCAGTCTCATAGCAGCTTTATTTGTAATAGCCAGAAACTGGAAACAAACTAAATGCTCCTCAACTGAAGAATAGATTAAAGAAAATGTGGTACATATGCACCATGGAATACTATTGAGCTATTAAAAAAAACACATCATAAATTTTGTCGGCAAATGGATGGAGGGGCTTTCTGGAGACTGTACTACCTGGGTATCTATCCCATTTGCAGTCACCAAAGGTAGATGCTGATGTGGATGTCAGGAAGTGCATGCTGACAGGAGCCTGATATAGCTGTCTTCTTAGAGTTCTGCCAAAGTCTGACATATACAGAGGTGGATGCTCACAGCTAACCATTGAGCTGATCATGGGGTTCTCAATGGAGGAGTTAGAGAGAAGACTGAAGAAGCTGAAAGGGTTTGTGGCCCCATGGGGAGCGCAACAATAGCAACCAACTAGAGCTTCCAGGGTCTAAACCACAAGCCTGAGAGCACATAGGGAGGGATTCATGGCTTCAGCTGTATATGTACAGGAGAATGGCCTTGTCAGGCAAAGGTGGGAGAGGAGATCCTTGGTCCTATGAAGTCTGGACGCTCAATGTGGGGGAATTCAAGGGTCGGGAAGTGGGAGGGAGGCTGGATGGGGGCACATTCTCATAGAAGCAGGAGGAGGGGGTTCCTGGGTGTGTGTGGGGGAATGGAGTAAGGGGATAACATCTGAAATGTAAATAAAATATCCAATAAAAAAGAATTTAAGAAAAGAAAGAAAATACCTGAGTGAAACAACCCAGAACCAGAAGGACATGTATGGTACGTACTCACTTCTGAGTGAACATTAGGCATAAAATGTAGGATAACCAAGGTACAGCCCACAGACTCGAAGAAACTGGATAATAAGGAGGTCTTAAGGGAGGATGCATGGATCTCACTCATAAGCAGAAACTAAATAGTCATGAACGGTAATGGAGAGTGGTGAGGAGGGGAATAGAGCTGGTGATCAGTGTTGGCAGAGGAAAGGAGGAGAGCTGGAAGTGAGACTGGATGTGTAATTCATTTTTAAATTAGAGTATTTTAGTTTTTATATCGAGATTCATGAGGTTTTTTTTATATATTTTAGATATTAGTCCACTACTGAATGTAGAGTTGAAAACACCTTTTCCTGTTCTGTAGGTTGCTGCTTTGACCAATCATCTGTGTTTCAAAAAATTCCATTTATTAATTGTTGATCTTAGTGCTTGCACTATTAGTGTTGTCTTCAAAACTCATTTCCTGGTCCAGTTCATTCAAGGCTATTACTTTCCTTCCTATCAGATCCAGTGTATCATGTTTTATGTTGATATCTTTGACTTGATTTGACTTGAACTTGAATTTTGTGCAGTGGGATGTGCAGACATCAGTGTGGCCAGCACCATTTGTTGAATATGCTTTCCTTGTTCCAGTATGTATTTTCGGCTTCTTTATCGAAAGTCAGGTATCCATGTGTGCTCAGTTTCATGTCTGTGTCTTCAACTCCATTCCATTGATCATTGTAGCTGTTTTTAAGGCAACGACATGGTTACTTTTTAAATAATAATTATTATTATTACTATAGAAGTGTAGTACTACTTGACATTAGGGATAGTGATACTTCCTGTGGTTATATTATTGTTTGGACTTGTTTTAGCTGTCTTGTTTGTTTGTTTTGGTTTGTCCATATGAAGCTCAGAATTGTCCTTTCCTAGTCTAAACACAATTGTGTTAGGATTTTGATGGGTATTGAATTGAAACAGTGGAATGATTTTGGCAGGATGGTCATTTTTACTATGTTAATTCTACAAATACAAGAACATGGAAGATATTCTTTACTTCAAGTTTTTATCATATAGGTCATTCACCTCACCTGTTTGGTTAGAGTAAACGTAATATAAAACACCAAATACACCACGATATTTTATATTATTTGAGGCTATTGTGAAAGGTGTTGTTTTCCTGACATTTATTATTTTTTTTTTATAGGAGAGCTACTAATTTTTTGTTGCTGTTATTGTTGTTGTTAACCTTGTATCCAGCCACTTTGCAGAAAGTCTTTATCAGCTATAGTAATTCTGTGGTGGGATTTTAAAGATCATTTGTGTATACTATCATATCATCTGCAAATTATACTGAGTTCTTTCCAATTTATATAGTTTTTATCTTTTTCGGTTGTGTTACTGCTCTATCTAAACCTTCAAGTATAGGATATATACAAGTACTAGATATGAAGTGAGTGGACAAACTTCCCTTTTTCCTGACTTTTATGGAATTGTTTTGAATATTTCTTCATTCAATTTTATATTGCCTATAAGCTTGTTGTCCATTTCCTTTATCATGTATAGTTTATGCCTTTAATCCATAATTTCTTCAGGACTTTTACCAGGAATGGGTGTATGTTAGTGGAAATTCTATGAATTTATTTGCACTACTCTACATATGGAGACATTCAGTGAGGTCAGCACTATTTGTTGAAGATGCTTTCTCAATGAAACTTGTTATTGGTTAAACAGCATGATATTTTTATATTATAAATATAACAGAAATAAATATTATTTGATATATTACAACTAATGTATTTAACTTTTGAGATTGGAAAGGGATAAATTTATTAAATAAAAATAATGTCATTTTAGAGTTCAAAATTCTGTACTTTTTTCTTTACTCATTCAACACATCTCAGGAAGATTAAAGAAAAATTTAAAAGCAAGTATATAGGATAAGTATAAGTGCAAACAATTCCTCCAAACGTGGAAGAGGAAGCTTAGGCTTTTAGTGGGGGCATGCTGTTGTAAACTGCCAATACTATTTACCAACAGGTTTTTATTAAATTTACAAATCAAAGTCCTTTTATGGGTTAAATACTGCCATCCCAGAAGTCTAGACGTAACAGTCCATGGTAATGTCTCTGTCCACACTCAAATTCTGACACTAATAAAATCTCAGAGTCCCTCAGACTTCTTATTGCTTAACTAAAGTACCTGGTTTTGAGTCAACATAAATTGCACAGACAGCACAGACTTCAGAATATATTTGTAATAATACAGTGCCGCTGCTGCAGTCAGCTTGATTATCACCCTAAATGAGAAGTTTTTGTTCCATTCAATAAAAATTGTGTTCTCTTTTTCTCTGATAATTTAGAAATAGCTTTACTTATTCATTGATATTTTCAGATACTTGTAAAATGATTTCATGTTCATCTATAAGTACCTCCCTTTAATTCTCCTAGTACCCAACCATGTCTCCCTCCCAACTTAAGGTCTGCTCCTTTTGTTATTCTCATTAACCTTTGAAGTCACCTTAGTCCTGTCTGCATTTGAACATCCCCTTGTAACCTTATATTAAAAATGCCAAATCTGGAGGAGGTGAAGAGGTTGCTCAGTGCTTAAGAGTGCTGGCTGTTCTCACAGAAGACCTGGGTTCAATTCTCAGGCCCCACATGGCCAGCTCACAGCTGTCTGTAACTCCAGCTTTAGGAGATCCAACACCCTCACACAGACACACATACGGTAATAATATCAATTCATATAAAATGAAGTTAAATTATTTTTAGAACCTGAGATATCTGTGGTATAAAATTATTTTTAAAACCTGAGACATCTGTGATATAGGAAAAACAATGCAAAGATTAATTCATATAAAAGATAAGATAGAAGATAAATTATAGACAGGTATGTAAATTATAGATAAGAAAATTTACACATTATATAACT
The DNA here is from genome assembly GCA_030674055.1 of Rhabdomys pumilio. Classification (NCBI taxonomy): domain Eukaryota; kingdom Metazoa; phylum Chordata; class Mammalia; order Rodentia; family Muridae; genus Rhabdomys; species Rhabdomys pumilio. Next base: position 2,132,889 of record JANHMN010000015.1, on the reverse strand, counting down.
AAAACATATAAAAAGTACTATTTACTTTTTTCCCCTGCACTTAAATTGGTTCTTGAATCTATTAATAGCAGAAAATCATATAATGCTAGGTCAAATCCAGACTTAGATGGTCTGTGACATTTGATTCCTCATTTTTCCATTTCTGTATTCAGGGGTAGAAGTTGAAGGTGGCTGTATATTACTTAGTGTCTGCTCACATTTAGGTCACTGTTGACAGAATAGTATTCTGATTAAGGCTTAATTTCTGTATCAGTCAAAAAATATAGAACATATCTGTTTCTTAGCGCTGATAATTCAGTTCAATTATTTAATTAATTTACATACTTAAAACTGATTAGCATGTGGTAAGTGATGGCAGGACCTTGGCAAATTTCCACCAGCTTCCTATGCAATATAATTGCCCAGTATCCTTGCCAGCATATTTTTGATTGGATATATGATGTTTTAAATATCTATAGTCTCTAATCACTCAGTGTGCAGAGATAGAAACACCAATGCCATCCTCTTTGTGTACTAGTGTGCCTCTTAGGTTTGTGATCCCTTGTGCTTACAATCTAATTAACATCTGGGGCCTTTTCTATGCAGTCATTCCCACACTTCCACATTGATAGTCCTGCCATCACTACAGATGTTAGAAAAATTAAAAAGAAGTTCTTTGTCTTCTGAGAGTCAGCTGAAAATGTAACTAAAGATTGCATCTTTGTTTTAAGTTGCCTCTCAAAATTTTAAAACATCCAGAAGGAAAGGCTTTGCTTTGATTGGTATCAGCCAGGCTCCACATTATTGCTTTTTCAGTATTTCTGGCTCCTTTCTTCATTGATCTTGCTACTAAGAAGACTATGATGAAGGGTGGTCAAGAATTTGCTTAAAATTTGCTAGAGATCCTAACAGTCTAATGTTAAGTCTGGAAGTTAAGGCAAAAATTGCCTAAAATGTCCAAAAAGGCAAAGTCTTTTCTCAGTGATCCAATAACAAAGGCCCTTGACTGCCCCTTTGAGATTTCAGTCTGGAGTTTAGTAAGTTCTGAGGAGGACTTGAGGACTCTTTATTAGCGGCATGGATCATTGCAGATGTTTCAACACATGGAATTCAAAATCTGACCATGGGGATGATTTCAACTGCCTTGGTGTGTTTATAAATTCTAAAATGAATACCCTGAAGAGGTATTCCAGGAGGAGTGAGGTGGGTGGGGCTTCTGGTATATCCTTGGAATGAGACTGTTCGCATCTTTAAGTTGACATTTTCTGAGCTTCTCCAGTAACACACACCCACATAATCATCATTACTACTAGGTTTAGACACTTATTTTGTATTTCTTGGAATGTTAAACTAAAAAAAAAAAGAAGAAGAAAATATAGAAAATGTCTCTTCCTATTAACTATAGAACGCCATATAGAAATCTTTCTCATTCTGCCTCTCCCAATATTATCTCATGTGTTTTTTAAATCTAAACATCAAAAAGCTTAATATTTGTAGGATTCAATGATGCTGTACAAAGACTCTTGTTTGTTAACTTAAAAAATAATTGTTTGAATTTTAAGGCTTTTATAAAAAAGAGATATTAAAATGGATATTTCATATTTTTATCTTTGAGTACATAAATTTTGTTCAGCAGGAGCATTATGAAAATTACTAATGTTAAGACATCATTTCCCATAGGATTTAAACCATTGGAGTTTGTGGCAACATTTACCACTAGGAACAAGAATTTTACTGAAGAGGAATAAACACATTTACAATGTGTCTAAATAATGTCTGAGGCCAATTTTCATTTGCATGCTAGTGACCCCTTCCACTCTTTCTTACAACTTTCCCTTCAACTGCATGATGTTTATTGGTTCATTATTTGTAAAATAGTAAAACCTCAGCTTAAAAAAAATGCATTGTGTCTTTAATTTAAAAACCACCTAAGGGCCCTATGGGGTATATTAAATCTGTCTCTTTGCCGTATATCTTGATGTACATTTTACTTGAAACCAGGTGTTTTGTATATTGAACTTTTTAACACTGCAGGGAGGTAAGTATTCACAGCTGGAGTTTTATGCTTCGCACATTTTCATGTTTGAGAACAAGAAGGAACCCCTAGGAAAAACCCCTCCAGCCTGAAGAGAGGCCAAACAAAGCGCTTCTGTATCTAGTGGCAGGACACGGATATGATGAAGTCACTGATAGCAGCCCTGAATGCAAAATAGCTGCCAGGGAAATCTAGACAAAAAGTGTCATGGAATCCAAACGCACAGGTTCTCAGATCAATCACAAGTGCGAAGGTTGTCACTGCAGAGAGCCACTAAAAGGCAGCTTCAAAGGCTTAAAGAGAGGGGAGACAAGCTTTTGTCTGACAGGCTTTTGTCTTCTTAACCAACATTGGAAGCCAGCTCCCATCGACTGAAAGGCCAAGTTAATCTATTTCTAGTGAACATTGTTCCCCTGTGTTTAGTTAGCCTCAGATCATTAAAGAAAAATAAGTAGGTTGGCATGACCCAAAAAAGTCGTGATTTTCCAGTAGGGTACATTTGTATATATTGAATATTTTGCATATGTTCTTGTGTGAAAGAGAGTAAAGAAGTGCCTCACCCCACAAAATGAATATACACAGCCCAGCACTTCTTAGCCTCAACAGTGAACTTGGTGTTTGCAGATCAAGAAATGAAGATAGCTTAAAATTTATAACTTTGCAGTAATGACCCATTCTCTTCTGGATCCAGTTTCTTCTCTGAAGTCTTTTTAACAATCTTAAAATATAAAAGTGTTCTGACACTGTTTAATTAGGCTTCCCGGAGATATTTATCATGGTGTTAGAGGGGAATTTCTTCCTTTGAGGAGTATAAGAGTCACTGGGTGGTTCAGGTGGGTTCTGTGCTGGGAATAAAGGAGGTAGCACACAGGTGAAGATACAAAATCTCTATCACATATTATGATGGAACTCTAATGCTGCCTAGACACAGAAAAAAGTTCATTTTAGCTCAGATGGCCTCAGATAATGTACACTCTACAAATGCGTCTATGATTTCATATGAAGTACAATACTGATTATTAAGATTATCACCCTTGGAGAGCAGGCACATTTAATAGGCACAGTGCAAACTGTGCCATTTTTGTTCTAGTTAAATGAATAACTCCCACTTTGTCCTAAGACCTCAAAGACCAGTATTGCAGCATTACATTCTGCAAAACCCCTACAGTGGGCACAGTAAGATTCCATGCCAAGGAAAAAAAAGTTTAACTGTTTAAAAGTGAAAGAATAATCCACCAAGAGAGAATATGACTTAATGTCGCCAGTAGGTACAAGGGAAAGAGTAACCTGCATATAACAGGAGGCAACAAAACTGAAAACGAATTTGATAGCGCTATTTGGAGTAGATTGACTAATTCTTCAAACAAATCTAAGCCTACTAAGTTTGGCTATTAATTCTCTGAATATACTTTTTAATTTTTTTGCACCACAAAAGATCACTTGAATTGTTTATCAGTTCAAGCTGGGAGCTGGGAATGTTATTGTAAAATGTAGAGAAAAAAATTCTTCATTTCCCTGGCTTTTTAGGACACACCATTGCTTTATAGATGTAACAGAAGACCTGCACATGATTGTGAGCAAGTAAACTGAGGGATTAAATTCAGGACTTAGAGACACTGTGGATGATCCATTCGAGATAGTGGACCAAATAAAAGAATATGACTAGTAAGTTAATGGTATGGTTATGATATAGAATCACATGGGTAACAACATAGGATGACACTTAATGAGGCTGGGAGAGTTTTTCTTATCCATGTGTCTTTTTTTCTCTTTCTTATACATGTGAGTATGCATATTTAGACATATAATATATATATGCTTATGACTTGGTGCACAGTTGTATACATATTTTTTACTTATACTTCCAGCAATTATTTGTGTTTATTATTTTATGTCTCCCTAGAGAACAAATTATTTAGGTCAGAGTACTAATTTTTCACAGTTAGAATGAACCTGGTGACTTAAAAACCATACGTTCTACTAATTCCACATGAATCAGAATTGGAAATCTGGAGAATTTGTGAGATCTTGGAAAATTCAAGAATTTTTTTTTTGTTTCTTAACTTTCTTTCCAATTAAGATACAGTAATTTAACAGTGAAATGAAAATGTAATGTATATAGACATAAAATAAGTGGTAAATTTTTCTCAAAACAATTTATTATCAAACACTTCAAATATTACTAAATATTTCAAAGACATCAATGGACTGATTACTGAGTGATCAGCCCTGGGTATAATTCAGTGTTTTCACAATAAATATGCATTTCTAACCTGTATAGAGCATGTTGACTGAATCACACTTCAAATATAATCTTGACAGCATAATTCTCTTTTGTCTTTTCTACTTTTATCTTGTTGTCATGGATATTTGCATTAAAGAACTAAGAAATTATGGTTTTGAGTTATGGTATATTTTTAAACCAGCCAGTAAAAAAAGAAAAAAAATGTTTATTTGCTACAGACTGTAGCCAGTGAGTATATAGGAACTAAAGGAATAAACTAAGACCAGATCTACTTTACATGGATCTCAAAGACCAGTGTAACTCCTGGATTAACAGGATCAGTCTGTGAGCCTGTGGGATTCCTACTGCAAAATGAACATCTAACAAGAAAGCATGCTACACAGTTCTTACAAAGCATTTGATTTTACTCTATTGTTTAAACATGTGATTAGCTTCAATAAGTGTGCGAAGAAATAAGTCACATTATACTTGATTAAATGATCTGTTCAATAATTTATGCATTACTCAAATGATTTTCAATCATCCAATGTATAATGGGACTTTGTTAGCAACTATGTTTACAAATATACTTGAGATACTTTTCTAATGGGCATGAGTCCTTTCTCCTTGCTTCTAGATTAACTTGTTTGTTTAAATTCAGGGGAAAGAAAACAAAAAAAGCAACAAGTAACTTGAATGGCATATATACAATGCTGGCTGCAGTTTTAGAAGAGATGTTTGTATTTATAAGGATATGTAATGAAACTTGCATAACTGTTATCTAAATAAGGGGTGTTTCATGTAATAGCACTTGCTGGACACTGAGCTTTCCTGTCCCCTGCCACTCTGACCCCATGTTAATTTTTCTTCTTGGTATAAAACATTAAGTAAAATTTTTTGCAAGAAAACATCTAAACATCAAGCATCAAGTGGAGATATTGCTTAGAGTGCCAGATTTCTGATTGTTGAGGTAACATTAAAAATACAGACCTAGGCATTGAAGGGCACTGAGTCTTAACGAGGCATACATAGGAGATGCCAGAAGTTGGTGTGAGCAAGGTAAATTGTGTTATGGCAGAGGGGGCAGCAGAAGTGTGTTTCACACTGCATGTTTTACCTCTAGGTTCACATGTGTACAAACTACAAATCTTCACCAACAAGTAAATCACAGGTTAAGCCTTGCAACTGAGATGCGTAATGTGCCATTATTGATAAGCTTTCTCTGACATCGTATCTGACAACCTGTTCCACAGAGCACTGGACAAGAAGTGAAATGGCAATTTGAGATCTTAGTGCACTGAAGCTGGTTGAGGATTGTCGCTAGCACTGAATCAGGATCACTTCCTTTAGTCCAAGATGATAAAGCCAGGGAGAGGTCAGGAAGTAGCAAAGTAAGGTGGCTTAATTGGTGTTGGCTTAATTAATGCTGTAGTAAAACACCATGATCAAAAACAACTTGGGGATGCAAGGATTATGTTGCCTGATAATCAGGAATGGAAGTCAGCAGGATGCAAAGGTAGTAGGAATTTGGAGGCAAAAACTGAAACAGAGGCCATGGAGGAATGATATTACTAGGCTAATTTTTAAAACACCCTCATTCTACTTTCTTATGCAATCCAGGACCACCTTTCCATGGTGGTACCACTCCCAATAGGCTAGATCCTTTTAAATTTACCACTAATTAAAAAAAAAATGCCCACCTGGCTCACCCATAGGCCAATCTGATGGAAGTTTTTAGTTGAAGTTCTCCTTCCAAATGACTCTAGTTTATATAAAGTTGACATAAACCTCTCCAGCATATCTGGTGTAAACCTGGTCAAAACATGATTCTCAACACTGCCTCAGAGACAATTCTCCTCCAACTATGTCTCATTTTCTAAAGATAACCCCTCAAGCAACACAAGATGGTAGCTAAGTAGGAGACATTTCATTCACAAACAATAGCAGGCAGTGTCCAAGCAATAGTGAAATTTGGATAGAATGCCTTTAGGGAGGCAGCCTTAGATGGTTCAGTTTAATCTTTTATTTTGAATTCCTCTGTGCTAATGTGATAATGTCTATCCACACAGAGCACACATCATCACATCAGTACAAACATGGAGAAAGAAAAAGAAAAGAAGAAAAAAATAAAACAAAACAAAACATGTTTCTCTGCTTCCTCTTTCCACTGCTAATACTACCACCAAGAATGCATAGATTCTTGCTATTAATCTAGACTAAAACCTTCATCTTTACTGTGAGACGTTAGCAAACCTGAGTGTCAATAACACAAACTGGGTATAATGATTTGTCTCAAATTTATATCCATAAATGATAATTATTTATTTATTTGTTTCTTTTACCTGGAGAAAAATAAAGGTTAATTTGGTATCTCAATAAATCATAAAAGTTTGCTATTTGGGCATGTTTCATAAACTCCAAAAGTTAAATATTTTATTAGCTACATATATTATGTTAAATTAATTTGCTTAATACAGAGAAGGATTTCAACAAGTTTAGAAAATTAAACTATGTAAAATTAGGCCTTTACTAATCAAAAATAATTGCCTAGGCAGAAGTCAAGGCACATTTTTATAAATTGTAATTTTGTTTGTTCCAAATATTTATATTTCCAAGTTTATATTTTAGAATCCATTGCAAAAATAAAAACTGTTAATACAATATATTTTGAATATATTTTTTTTCTGCCAACCCTGCTTTATTTACAGACAAGTGAGAAAGGAGGTGTTTTAAAAGCTGACTATAATATTTGGCTATCTGTACTTTATACTTATGTGTACTTTATATTTCTTAGTAGATAAATCATCAGGAAGATATCTATATATATCTATATCTATATATACATATATATATATACATACACACACGCACACACAAATATATATATATATATATATATATATATATATATATATATATATTCACAGTTTGTAACTTATAAGTTGACCATGATAAACAGAGTTTTAAGTCTTGCCTGGTAATGATTTAATCTAGCATAAACTGGGCTGTTTTGTCAGCAATCAAAAGAAAATTCTTATATTCTCACAGCAGAGAGTTCCAAACTCAGCACGATATAACATGCATCAGGAGCTCAAAATTGTAAGTTCAAAAACAGGAACATCTGTGAAAAAAGTATTTACTGCTGCTGAAAAGTTCACTATGTCAAATTCACTACACACAGGTAGTACACAATCACCCTAGGCATGCAGGTAGTTTTCCAGAGCTGATGCATTTGTTCAATTCTCTCTCTACACTCTGATTCTAATAGGTGACCAAATGCTAAGTCTATGTAAAGCATCTGAAAATGAATGCCTCCTTTTGATGCTTCAGCTTGATGGTTATGCTGTTTTTAGATATGCATATAGTACTACATGTTTTTATCTATGTGCTATATTGCATGTTTATATATGTCTATACAAAAACACAAATTTTTTTTTTTTAGTCATCCTCGGTGTTTCAGTAAGTAGAAACTAGCATGTTTGCCATAATTTCCAATCTTTTGCTGTTCTTTTCATCATATTTTTGTAAGTATGAGTTTCCCCTACCCAATTCATATTCCCGCAATTTTTAATTCCTTGAGAATGTCTGACAACCAAAGTTCACTGAGTTTATTGGAATTTAAGATTTCCATTTTCGAATAAGGCGTGTATCACCTCTGGTGAAATCATTACAAATGAATGCCAATAATATCCAAGAAGACAGAGTCTTAATATAAACCAAATGGCATCCCTTGAGGGAGAAAAAAGAGCTTACCAAGGGCTTAGATGTACATGTGTTCACAATGATGATTACCCAGCATGGAGATCTCAGAACAAGGCTGCTTGTTTACAGTGGATGTAATGAGGTTTCTGTGCTAGAGTTCAACTCCTTTTAGAATTCTGAACAAAGAAAGGGAGCATTGGAAGAGCCCTTCAAGTTACACCATAAATTGGACTTGCTGCCAAAATCGGGAGGAATCTAAGGCCTTGACTCGGGTAAGTGGTTCTTAGTGGAGTTCATGACAAAATAATGAAAGCTGGGGTGTTTTTACAAAGAACATATGCTATCCACTGTGCTCCTTTCATACTTAAAGTGGTCCACATTTATTTTTAGCGTTCTGTATGCAAACATGCCTAAGGAATAGGAAAGATGCAACACTATATGCATTGTTTGGTAAAGTATTTGCCTCTTAAAAGGAGTCAGTGTTATCATCAGCTGAATGTACTGAAATCAGCAAGATGGCAAATTTTGCCTATGAAGTGAGCTGAAATGTCACAGAAATGCTAAACTTCTGGGGGTAAATATACACATGTTCTGATTTCAGCATTTTAAACATCTTTGAAAATTCAAATACAGAATTAAAACTTTATGGTTGATAAACATGACTGTGAAAGGAAACATAGTGCTTGCTAAGTGACAGACAATAAATATATAGACATAAATTATAAATCAGATAATTAAGAGAAGAAAGTTTATGCCTCTCTAAAAGTGACTAATAATGCTGGCAAATGTGTCGTTGTTTAGTTGGCTCAGAAATAGATAATTGTTTCCTTTTCTTTCAAACCTGAAAAAGTCAAAGATGCACAAATCATTGACCTACTGAAATGGGTTTTTCAATAGATTAAAGCATCCAATTAGAACCTCATAAGTGCCACGCATGGTCAACGCTTCATCCCTTGTACATCTGCTGGGGTCAAAGCCTTTGAGTTGCTTTTCTGCTAGCAACAAAACATAGAAAATACCAGAGAGTAGGAAGATTGACACTTGTGTAGTGACTTGATTGCAGTAGTCATCATTTTGAAGTTAGTGTTTCTTAAACCTTTCTCATTTATTGGCTTTGAGAAAACAAATAAACATATTCTAGACCAAATTTGATAAATTTCTGTCGGGGTATGCTAGGTTTTTGCAGATGTACTCCGGTCAAAAGCCAGTAAGAAAATGCTGCAGGCTTAGAGAGGCAATACTATGAATCTATCTACCACCTCAGTGGGTTGAGAGGATATTTCATCTCTGATCAAACAACAGATAGGAACACAGTCCTAAGCAGTATTTGACTGAAGAGGGATTAACTACATTGGCCCAACATTTCCCCTTACAGACTTGGGTAAATGATCAAAATGCATTTCTTCTGGTTCCTAAGTTTGTGGTAATATTTTCAGGTCAGAGTTGCAAAACATTGGTAATTCTACCACATGATTAATACTCTTAGTCTTGTGTGATTTGTGTGTCTGAGCATGTGTGTCTTTGTCATGGTTGCAGCTTAACTTGGAAAAGTTGAGAGTCTTGCTAGCCATGAGTGTATAAACATTCATTTGTACCTCTTATCTCTGTAGAAACATGAATATCTATATACATAATGCAATATATTTGTGTATGACTATGATATATTTATTTGCTCATAAAACATGGGCAAAAGTTACTTATTTAGATATAAATAATACTAATTAAATTGTATTATTCTTTTTTTAACTCAAAACACTTTATCAGTATTTGTATATACATATATACTTATACATGTATACATATATACATACATATATGAACAATAATCAAATAATAAGATATATTTGAAAAGTATGAGAGGTTGGGAAGAGTGGGAGGAAGGAGAGAAAGGGAAAAATTATGTAAATACATTGCTCATATATGAAATTCTCAAAAAGGAATCCAGTTTTTTAAAATGTTCAACAGATTAACTAGCATTTTACAATATGAAAATAAATATGACCTATAATTTTGTTGAAGGACAATTTAACTCACTACAAACTTTGAAGTTTAAAAAAAATCAATAAAAATTATTTTACCCAGCATACTAACAAAAACCACAATAACATTTTATAATTCAAAGTATTTCTGAGAACAAGAAAATGGATTGTCAGAAGCTAAGTCAGCAGAGTCAGGGGGACACTGTGTGTTCTTTCTTTCTTTTTTTTTTTTTCATTTTTTTATTGTTATCAAATCATAATTTTTACTTTTTTGTTTGTTTGTTTGTTTGTTTGTTTGTTTTTTGAAACAGGGTTTCTCTATGTAGCCCTGGCTGTCCTGGAACTCTCTTGGTAGACCAGGCTAGCCTCAAACTCAGAAATCCTCCTGCCTCTGCCGGGATTAAAGGCAAGCACCACCAACGCCCGGCTTACTCTTTTTTTATTTTGGAGAATTTTTACTTTTTAACACAGGGGTTATAAACACGAAAATACAGGATGTGGGGAAGGGGATGACACAGGAGCATAGGTGTTCAGGGAGAGTACAGATATCTTTCAGAACAGGGTATCAGCTGGGTGAAGGTTCAGGGGTCAGGTCAATATAACTCTGCCTATGATTCACTTGTCCTTATCTAATTTGGTACTATACGCCAAGGCTGCCTATTTAAAAGGTCTACGACTACTCAGGCTGGTAGATTTCCATAAAAGCTGCCTGTTTACAATAGTTTACAGACAACTGTTTCAGTGTGTTTCCATAGAGACCCAAGACTTTAGGTTAGCAGGCATGTATGTCAGGCCTATTGCTGATTTTAGGCTTATGGCTAATTTTAGGCCTTCAGTGTATAAGCAGGGCTGCCCCTGACACCTCCTCCCTTCTCCAAGTATAGAAGGGCTGTGGTGATTCTAATCTTGCCAAGGCGGGAATAGAGGCCTGACCTCCAGTAATTAAAGGGGATCTTGTAATGGCTCCAGTCCTCCTGGCGTTGTCCAGTGAGGCATGAGGGCCATACCGTCCCCATGTCTTTTTCCTGGAGACGGGATACTTTTGACATCAACCCCTATACAGTCAGGCTTGTCCCTCAGGGAACCCAGAAATTGTATTATTCTTAATTTGGAAAATTAGACTAAAATAAATCCTGTTAATATACAAAACATGTCATATGTATATATATATATATATATATATATATATATATATAAATATATGACAATCTTTTAAAACAAGAGAACAATATATTCACAAATAACATTAAAAATTAGGAAAATGTTAAGATAAATTAATAAAATTATGTGTACATATTGGTATTTACATATAAACATATCACTTTGATAGGCATTTGTTCAAATGGATGAGTATCATTTCTTGTCATATAGATGTAATTGTTTATGTATATATGTTTATGCATCCCAAATTCAAATTCTCTTTGTCATGAAACACAATTTAAGGGTATTTTGTTTTTAACACTCTCTTTTATATTTCCTGTCATAATTATGTTTATTAAAGTTATATTTTAAGGTGACCACTATTATTTTCACAGATTAGCCAAGTTTGAGGAAACTCAGGAACATTTCATAGCAGTTGACTTAAGAAACAAAATCATAATTATGAGCTGATCAAGTAAAATTGACAATGTAACTGATCAACACACTTGGTTAGTTTCTTCTTCCATTAGTTTAACAAACCATTAGTTTCTTCTTCCATAGTGAGAGCAGGTCTTAACAGAACACTATGGCTGCCCAAGTTTGGGTCACCGCAGCCCTGTGAGGCACCATGTGGTTGCTTGGAATTGAACTCAGGACCCTTGGAAGAGTAGGCAGTGCTCTTAACCACTAAGCCATTTCTCTAGTCCTTCTACTTTTACTTAATATTAGGTTTAAGAAAGATTTAAAATTATCCATGTTTGTATTTGTTTTCCAAATTGAGAAACATAATTAAAGACTTTAAATAAAGGAAGACATTATATCTTTAAAATTTTAAAAGAACAATACTAGATGGCTGGCTATTTAGCAGACAAACAGAATCCACAAAAGTGTTTTGCATAAATACAATAAACAACAAAAAAATCAGGGAGTAAGTTTATGATTATCAGGATTACCAAAGGACAAGAGAGAATTCTATTGTGCCAAGAGAATGTTCTATGGAAGTTGAGTTTAGCAGTAATAATATTATTTACTCTTCCTCATGCCTGGAACCCTGAACAATTGGCAGGTGTTAGGAAAGATACATACATGTTCTTTTCTTCAATTATATAATTAAGTTTATAGTATCACAGACAAAATATGGAAAATGCAAAAAGTGTGTGTGTGTGTGTGTGTGTGTATGTATGTGTGTGATGATAATAAAGAAGAGGCTGTGAATTTGAATGGAGGTGTGTGTGTACTTGAGGGGTTGGTAATGGGAAGGAAATGATGAAAATGATATAAATATCATACTGTTGTATGACTTATTAAAAATAACTAGAAGTTAAATGTAAGTACATATACTTAACATGTTGCTATAAACACTTCTATTCCTTTTGTTTTATTTTGTAAACATATAATTGACCTGCACAACACTATACAAATCAGTAGAGATTTTCTTTTGTGAGCCCCTCCCCTTTGGTTCACTGTCTTCAGAATCTGTTTGGCCTCTGTGACTACTCTCTGTTTCCTGAACAAAGAGAGACTGTGGTTACATGTTTCCTTAATTGCAATGCCTTCTTTGTATCAGCTCAGGTAGAATTCAGAGGGGATTCTTCATACATTGTGCTTGCCCCATGTCTCAGAAGCACTGCATATGGTGTCATCACATCTGGGTTTTACTGTAGAGACACACTTGTCATGAGAGTTACTGCTTTAGAAGTAGACATACTGTCTTGCAAGTGCTAACACTAAAACACACCCTGAGCCATTAATACAGTTTATTTTCTTTAAAAGTGTGTACAGTTCATCATATCTAGGGTTTTCTGATGTTTCTTTTGTGTTTATTTTGAGATTTTTCTTATGCCCACTTCTCAATCATTCATATACATGTCTTCGTTTAGTGCACACTTCCAATACTGTTGCATACTAGTATTTATGTGTATTGATACCACTTCCGTATTCAATGTTTCTGCTGTCTGTTTATTCTTCCCAGATTATCATTTGCTTAGCTTAAGTATAGATGTTTTATTTGTTTGTTTTGTTTTGTTGTTTTGTTTTTGTCGTTGCCATTCTGATGAAAGATAAAAAGGCACTTCAACGTGGATCATGTGCTCAGAAATACCACAAACAGATTTTGCGTTGGGAAATCTTGATGTGCTTAATATTTTTGGTTTCAGAAAGCATGATACAGGACAACTAACTCAGCAACTCAGACAGGAAGTTTTCTGACCATCACTTTTTTTGTAGACTTGAGATGAAACATCTTACATTCTATGCTCACTCATTTTTGAAACAAATGATGTCCCAGTCACAAGATGTATGTATCTCAGAGGTTTATCTCTGCTAACAGGCTTACTGGAAGTAATTTTTCTTTCTTGCATGAAATATATCTGTTAGTCTTTATCCCTCATCCAGTGTTCTCAAGTGGCAATTTTTCACCAGAGTAGATCCACTGGAACTGACATATCCTGTGTAGACAGCCATCTATAAGCCATAGGTATACATTAGAATGCAGCTCCTCTCTAATGTATCTTTATGGTCCTTGGGACTTTGATACTGAGAGAAGCTAAAATAATGGGAGGAGCTTCTTTGTAGAAGAGTCAACCTAGTGCGATGTTACTGGTGATTACATTTCAATGTGTGGTTTTCTACATTTCACCAACTACCGTTTCTGTCAATAGAGAAGCAGACAATATTCTACAGAACTGTTTCTTGTTGACATCTCATAATAATATGTGACAATTTTGACACATTAATTAGAATTTTAAAGAAATTACCTGAAATTGTAACTTTAGGTGAAAAAGCTTTATTCGATGGTTATTTGAATGCCATGAATAAATAGTCAGAGCCAAGAGTGATTCCATATCAATCCTTCTTCATTTTCTAAGATTACACAGAAATGTAGTTTTCTCTTTGTTCTTTACTGCTAAGGAGTTTGCCTTTAATTTGATTTCCTGTTCAGTGTTACCTCAAGCAGAGTCAACCACTTTTTAGACAGCTCTCATGTTGTTCCATGCCTCTCTTCCATTCACATTTTTCTATTGAACAGGTGAATTTTGTTTATTTATCTAGTGCATACCACAAGGCTATGAGTAGCCTTACATGAGTAAATGAAGATTTAATTTAAAAATTTCTGGTACATATAAGTTAAAGAACCACAATGCTCATGAAGAATAAATAATCTTGACATACATGAAAGTAATTTCATAGATTGACATTTTCAAATTCTAAATTATAACTGGTCTATGGGGTAATAATAATTATACCTAGTAAGTAGGAGTCAAATTAGCACACTAGAAGGTGTAATAAATGGCTCTTTTTCTTCATTGAAGCCTAGTCTTCTTAATTAAATTAAATTCCAAAGGATGCCTTTGAGGAGTCTAAGTTAATAGCTTCCACATTGTTCTATCTTACACTTAAAAATCAATTGCCAAACGCTCAGTTTCACATACCTACATTTGTAAAGTTGTCCAAAATTTGACAGAAACTACACCATCTCACATCACATAAAACTTCACTTCTCCATGTCAATGGTGCTTAACATTAACAGCAGACCTTTATATCTTAGCCATGTGTCCTATAAAATTGCAAGGGGGTGGTGTTTTCAAGATTAGAAATCTATAATTAATTGGATTTTGAAACTTTTATCAGTATTACTTTGTTAAACTGCTTCTGATACAGTAAAGGACAATATTACAACAAGATATAATAAATGTCTACTATCTACGATATCTACAGGATATAATAAATGTGTTGCAGGTAAGAGAGATTCTGCAGTCTGCCTATGTGCTGGAAAACTAATGTACACTATGACATCTTCACAAGGCAGAACATTTTACTTCACCTTGATAGTTTAGCCTGATAGGTCACACAATTTGCTCCTTGGGCTACAATCTGAGAATAAAGTATCTGATATAAAAGCCATAATTCCAAAACTTGAGGCCAAAAATTCCCCTTTACCAGCACTCCTGCTGCTGGATGAGCAAATGGCAGTGACCTGTGGGCAGAACACTCTTAGACCACGGTGCTGACAAGGCCTGGTTCATAGATTCAACTACTGCAAAAACTTCTTAGTTTATGCTGCTTGATGAATTTCAACTGCACCCTAACCCCAACTAGCTACAGTGCCAAATGCCATTAAACATAAGGATGCCAGAATGAGAGTGTGGGTTGAGGAGAAAAACTCCTTGCCCTCTCCTGGAAGAAAAAACTCAGCATATGTTTCTCCGACAAGGCTCAGTGACTTTATCTACACATGAAGAACATCACTTCTTGGATACAAACCAAATGAGGTCTATTCTACTCATGCATGGAATGCTATTCAGCTAAGTCAGCTACAGCAGCTCTAGTACCGGGCATTCCCTGCTCAGCACAGCAAAATAGCATATGGCTTTAATTAACAGTATAAACCCTAAATACCAGGTAGCTGAAGCAGTTTCCATGAGTAATTCTTCATAAATCATAGACTGGTAATGACATAACGTTGGTGATCCACTATCATAGCACAAGCAGTGAGACTATATGGGTGCTATATTCCATGAAGACAGATGCTTATGTAAAATGTAGTTACTAATAACAATGTATGAAATGTATGATATTAGATGATAATATTGATATTAATAAATTGTCTTTGAAAAGTAAACATAAATATCAAGTATAATGCATGATAATGGGTATTTTCCTTGTTGATGAGGCTCTTAGATAACATGGTAATTTTAACTAATTAAAATACAAATAACAGATATGCTTGCCTATATACAACAGTATGGCCTCAGAATACTCGTTAGAAATTACAGTGTTTTCTAGAATTACAGGACAGTTCTTTTTCCTAATAGATCTTTTTATAGTTTATTTTGCTTCTAATTATGCATATCTCTGTGTTGTCTGTGTATTTGTAGGTGGCTACCTGATGAGACTATAGGTGTGAGATATACTTGGAGTTGGAGTTACAGCAGCTTTTGAGTAACCTGATGTGGTCATTCAGAATTTGCTATTAACAGCTAAGTCATCCATCCAGCCCTTTTGATATTTTTATGTTTAAAAAATGTTCATAGAGAACATTGCCTAAAACTGGGCTTTACATCTAAAAGACCTGTGTAAGTGGAAAAGAGGGAGATTAACAAGGCTGGGGGTGAAAATAGGCAATGTCTAAACTCTGTGGTGAGGTGTGGTGATGCCTGCGATCTCATTTTCACCTTGTAGAAATGTCTCTTATTTGGAAACTCCAAGTCAGACTATGTACAGAAAATATTGAAGTTCAAGAAACCTGATATGAACAAATGGGTATAGTAGAGAAAAGCTGGCTCATCTTTTAATACTCTGGGCCTGTAAACTCAAACTGAAAACTAAATAATACTAATCCATTTTATCACGCCATAGAACCACATCTAGTCATATACAGTCAAATCAATCTATTTGCTTTTTACTTTTGTAACTGATTCATGTTAGGTAGCGCTCTCTGTCTTGGTATTCTCTACATACCCCTTAAACTCATAGATATTCTCCTGCTTCAGTCTCAAAAGGTATATATCAACACACCTTAATCTACTCTAGCTCAATTAAGAAACTAACTCTACATTCATGAATGTGTATATATGTATATACATGTATATGTGTTCATAAATATGTATATATGCAACAATAATTAATGCAAAAGAATCCATACAATTGAAAGAGCTCTAGGGGGTATATGGAAGGGTTTTTAGGAAGGAAATAAAGCAGAAAATTATGTAATTATAACTCAAAAATAATTATTTTAAAAATACTATTTCCATAATCACAGAACACTGAGATGACTTTCTATCAGTGAATAAAATAGAATACCATGGGAGGAAATAAGGAAATCCAAGTTGTCCCCCATTAAGTTAATAATCATTTCTTATCCACTACATGTATATACTTCCCTAAAGTCGCATCTTACTTGACATAAGGGCAATGTGACATTTATTATTTATCATTGAGAAAACCACAGTCACAAAAGCAGCACCTCATGAACTACTAATTATACCAACTTTAGAGCCTCTAAAGAAAGAAAAGTAGCATGTTATGGAATTATACTCTCTGAGATACACTCATTAACTACTATCTCCTTAGAAACAGTAACAGTTTAAGCCACCATATTGTCAGGTGACCCCTGCATGCCAATAAGTCTTTCCATATTGAATTCCAGTCTCTTATTGTTTCATCCTCCCACATTTGTTCTTCTTAAATGATTGTGGTGGTCATTCATGCTATAAATCAGATTTGGGTAAAATCATTTCTGAAACTGCTTGTTTCTCTCTTATGATAAATTTTTTAAAAGGCAGAGTTTTATAAATCAGTGTATTTCATACACTATTCATTTGTCCTGAAACTTTGAGGCAAAATCTAATGTCTAATGTTTTATGTACAGACACACACACACACACACACACACACACACACACACACACACACAGAGAGAGAGAGAGAGAGACTCACAGATTTATGTGTCACTATCTTTTGACAACTTCTACAAGAACATCAGAGACACTCTTCCTGGATACCTACTTGCCATTTTGGTCTGGTATCCAAGCAGGCTATCCTCACTCCTTTTCCCTTTCTCTAATTTTAATATCCCAATCTCATTCACAGCCTAATAGCAGACCACCTGTGGTGGACTGTCTTTCTTCTCTTCCTACATTCTCTGTGGATTCATCTAACCCTTGTAGCAAACCTTGCTCTCCTTTCTTCTGTAGACCCTTTCAGCCCCTCACCCATTCCACCCTTCTAGATCATCTCTATTTCATGTCAGTTTGTAATAACTAGAAACATGTTCTACCCAACACCTCCAGTGGCCATACTTGAATGAAACTCATAAGAACTCTGTACTAGGCAACACACAACCACCACACTCTTCTAAGATCCAGCAACCAAGGAATGAAAAACACATCCAACAAAGATACCTAGAATTAAATTCACCCCAAACCCAGACACATATACAACAGTATAAAAGCAAAATCTATAACAGCTAGGATAATAGTTCTCTTTCAGGATCTAGCAACCATATGACAGTAGGCCCTGAAATATCATATAACTGAAGCAGAAGGTAAGAACTACAAAATAGATATTATGAATAGATTCAAGACTAAATAAACCCATAATGAAGTCTAGGAAAGCACAATCAGTGGAAAAAAGCAAAGAAAACTGTTCAATACGTGTAAGGATAAATAGAAACTAAAAAAGACCCAAAACTGGGGTAAACTAGAAATTCTAATAGGAACCTCAGAGGCAAGCCTTGCCAACACACTATTAGAAATGTTTTTTTAAAACTTCTTGTTTATTGAAGATAAAATATAAGAAAGAGATATTGGAAAGAAATATTAAGTCTAAAATAGCCATATACAAAACTTCCAGGACATCTGGGACACTTTGTAAAGATCAAATATATGAAGAATAGGAATAGAGAAAAGGAAAAGAAACTCATGTCAAAGGAAAACAGTTTCAACAAAAACCATAGAAGACAATTTTTCTAACCTAAAAAAGCAACTGCCTATTAAAGCATAAGAAACATAAAAACAAAAAATAGACTGGACTAGAAAAGAAACTAGCAATGACAAATAAATGTCAAGACACTAAACATACAAAACAAAAAAAAAGAACATTAAAGTTGCAATGGAGGAAGACCAATTAACATAAGATAGATTTATTAGAATAACAACTGAGTTCTTAATAACAGATGAGCCGGGGCAGATAATTTATAAACTCGAAGATACCACAGATGCCAGCCCAGACTACTATTCCAAACTATACTTTCAATTAGAATATATGGAGAAAGACATTCTATGAAAAAAATCTATTAAAAAATATCTATGTACAAATTCATCTCTACAGCAGATGCTAGAGAGAAAACTTCATCTGGAAGAGGATAATCACATCAAGAAAAGCACACAGATTTAATAATCTCAGGTTGGCAAAAAGCAAGGGGAAAATACATTATAACAACAAAATAAAAAGAATCAACAAAAACTGGTCATTGATATCTCTCAATATCAATGGTATCAATTCCCTCTGGCTACAGAATAATAGATTTGAAAAAATTATCCAACATTCTGCTACACTCAAGAAAATACACTCTAACGTCTTGGATAAACATTACTTCCAAATAAAAGAAGGAAAAAAAATACTCCAAGAAAAAGGGCCCAAGAAGCTAGCAGGTATATCCATTTTAATAACTGTCAAAATTTAAAGCCAAACAAATCAGAAGAGATAGAGAAAGATACCACATCCTCATTAAAGGAAAATCTACCAGGGGAACGTTGTAATTAATAAATCTATACATAAAGGACAATGATGCCCAATTTCTTAAAAGAAATTCCATCTCATATTGACTCTCACACAATGACAGTGAGAGACTTCAACATCCCCTTTTCTCTAAGGAAAAAAAAAATAGCAAAGACATACTGGAGCTACTTGATATTATAAACCAAATGAACCAAACAGATAACTCCAGAATTCTTCACCAAAACACAAAAAATATATACTTTCTTCTCAGCACCTTATAAATTTTCTCCCAAATTAACCACTTATGAGGTTACAAGGCAAGTCTAATCAGACACAAGAAAATTAAAATAACATCCTGTATGCTATCTGATCACCATGGATTAAATCTGGATATCAAAACAGCAGTAAGCTTACAAACTCAGGGAAACTGAAAAGCCCACTATGAATAAAAATGTATCAGGACATAAATTTCAAAAAATTTTAAAATTTTTAGAAAACAAATATCACAACATTCCCCAAACTGAAATTAGTTCCGGGTCAAGTTCATAGTACTAAATGCCTACATTATAAGAATGAATGAATGAATGACAGAAAGAAAGAGAAAAAAACCCTGGAGAAGAGATCTCATTTTAGAATAGTGAAAGCATACTTGAAACCTTAAAATAGAAAGAAAAAAATGAATTCCTACAGAGTAAGTGGGAAGAAGTACTCAAACTCAGGACTGAAATAATTAATAAAATAGAAATAAAATTCTACAAAAAAATTCAACAAAACAGTTGATTCTTTGAAAAAATAAGTAAGATTGAAAAACCCTTAACCAAATTAAAGAGTTGAGGAAGAAGATCCAAATATTTAAAATTAGAGAAGAATATAGAGACAAAAATAGATATCAAGGAAATTATGAGAATCATAAGATATATATTGAAATCCTATACTCCACCAAATCAGAAAATATAAAAGTAGATAATTTTCTTGATATATACCACCTACCAAATGATCAAATGAACATTTTAAACAGAGTTGTAAGAAGTAGCGAAATAATAGCAGTAATAAAAATCTCCAAACCTAAAAATAAATAGATAGATGATAGATAGATAGATAGATAGATAGATAGATAGATAGATGATAGATAGATGATAGTTAAAATAAAAGAAAATGAAAATAAGCCAAGAGCCAGGTTTTAGTGCAGTTAGTACAGAATCCTACCAGTCTTTTAGAAAGAGATTCATTCAGAGAAGATGCACCTAACCCTTGAGAGAATGGAGTCCCCAGGGAGTTTAGAGGTCTGGTGGGGTGGAGGGGGGGTTGACGACATCCTTGTAGAGACAGAGGGTGGAGAGGAGGTATGGGATAAGGAACAGTCAGAGGGTAGACTGAGAGGGGACAAAATCTGAAGTGTAAAAAAAAGATTAAATAAAATTTAAGAAAAGAACTAGAATGAACATTGCTGAATTCTTTTCATGTAGTCATAGTTACCCCATACCTAAACCACATAACATTTCACCAAATAAAGAACAATACAAACTAATTTCTCAATGAACATAGATGCAAAATTTATCAATAAGGCACTTGTAAAGCCAATACAAGAATAAGTAATACAAATGGCAACTTATAGGGACTGTGAGAGAAGGAATACATGAAGGGACAGCTAAAGCTAAGAGCCATTTGAGGGGTTGTGTGGAAAACTGATTCAGTAAAAATCTCCTTAACATATAGAAAAATTTGAAGCCAATCGAAATGGAATTGCCAAATAACAGAGAAAACTAAGCCTCAACCTGAAATGTCTTTTCACCAAATGAAACCAAATGAATCAACTGAATGGGTTACCTCTAATTAAGTTCTTGCACAAATAGGGTTGCATAGAATTCCCAAACAACCCAGGCTATTGCTAAAGTTTTTAGGGTGTCTCTCCAGAAAGTAATGGTTTGGCTCTATTGCTGAATAAAACACCTACACAACTTACTGAAATGAAGACATTGAGCTGGTTCCTACCTAGACCCTTCACCCCTATGCTAGTATTCATGTTACTGGAATGTACTCTATGACCTACCAAAGGAGAAAGGTAAACACAAAGCCTTCTACAAATCCTATGATTTATAACATAACGTGCCTGCAAGAAGTACTAGTTGCACAAAATATCTGATTTGAAATAAAGCTCACTGCATGAGATAAAGCTCATCCCTGACACTGCTCAGTTGACTAAGAATCTGAGACTAAATAGGCAAAGGATCTAGGTAAAAAGATTAAATAAAATTTGCTTTAAAAACAAGGAATTATAACAACATATTTTTACAAACATTTTTTTTGCAAAAAAATCAAAACAAAAACCCACAAGGCAGACATGTATGTGTGTTCAACCATTTTCATTTGATAAAAATATATTATCTGTACTCCCCCTGAACATCTATGGTCCTGTGTCATTCCCTTTCCCACATCCTGCATTTTTGTGCTTATAACCCCTGTGTTAAAAAGTAAAAATTATGATTTGATAATAAAAAAAGATTAGGGTGGGCAAAATGAATACATATATTAGACTTTAATCTACTTTAAGCTCTCTCCTTTTTAAGAACAATGACCAAGAGGGACTTAAGTATTCTAAGAAAAAAAACCAGAAAATTATTATTCAATATTAAAAAACTACTATTAGTTTTGATCTTTTATTGTTAAATATAGTGTACATTGGTGTGTGTGTGTGTGTGTGTGTGTGTGTGTGTGTGTGTGTGTGTGTACATGTGCAAGCCAAGGCACAAAGTAGACTCAGAGGACAACTTGAAGGAGTAAATTCTCTTCCTCCACTATGGGTCCTACGAATGGCAAACAGGTCCTTAGGCTTGACAACAAGTACTTTAATTGGCAAAAAAACAGCTCTCTAGTCACACAATTTATCTTTGTAAAGTTTTTCTTCTCTGAAATTTACTCCTGAGTCTTAAACTTCATAGACTCTACCCTAACGTCATGATTTGAAAACATTACTGCCACAATCTGAAAATTAGCAGACCTTTTAGAAAATGAAACTGAAAAATAGCAATTGATGTCACATTTAAATATCAAGGTTCCTAAGCTACTTTATGGAGTGAAATAAAACTTTAGTCTCTGCAATATATATATATTTTACATATATATATATATATATATATATATATATATATATTTAAAAAAAATAAATAAAAATTTGTTTTAAAAAATATATATGATTTGAACCAATCCTAAAACATTATTTATGAAAAATGCACAACTAGAAACTGTCTCATAAATATAATTTTCTTTTTCCAAAAAGTTGATTATATGTAAGTGTGAAAACATGGAAATTAATAAAAAAATTTTAGTATTATAACTTTTTTGTGTTTAATTTAATTTGAAAGTAAGCCAGGATGACAATGATGTGATTCTCAGTTTATATAATTTTTGTATTTAAGTAAAATATTTTTAGAATAAAAGACCATTATAAAAGACATATATTATCATTGATAATGCTAAAACTCCAGTATACATCAAGAAAAATTTACAAATGTAGAGCCTAAAATAACTTTCATACTCTTGAATTGTACTGTCTATCTATATGATAACTCAAACAAGAATAATGTAACTGGTATTTTTTTAATCTTAGTCCTGAGTCAGTGAATGCGGTATTAGAAGTCCATAGACATTTATCACAATAACTTACAGAAGAAGTAGGCATAATATTAGAAGTGAAGGATGAAGATTGGGAGACAAAGGAGGTCATACTTCGGTTGTTATTTTATTTTTCCCAGTTCATATTTTTGTATCTTTAGATTCCATGCTGGAGAAAAGAATGTTAGAGAGGGGAAAAGTTATTTTTGCAAAGATAGTCACTGACTTCTTGATTCTTAAAGATTGTGAATGATTCAAAAAGTTTTCCTTGGTGATTTCAACCCCAGCAACTTTGATTTGAACATCTGACTTCTGAGTCTGATCTCAATGTAAAATGTAATGAAAAGAAATTTATGTGGGGTATACTGAGCAGAATGAGATGACCTTCAGATAGTCTGAGACCTGGCTCTGAGTGTTTCAGATGTTTGTTTTGTGTTTGGTCATGTTCTCCTCCTTTTACAAACCAGCTTCATGCTATTATGAGGATTAAATAGGTTCTAAGTATTTATGTGTGCAGCCGCTGGCATATTATTTAAAACTTACTAAAGTATAGAATTGAAAGCTATTTATACTTCAGTAGACTCTCTTTAAGTAAGTAGGTTGATATCTGCCTGGAGCATTGGGAATCCAAACTTTTCTGCGATTCTCTCTCTCTTTCAGATCTAAGTATTTGGATTGTCATATGGTTCTTATTTCATGACCTATGATGCTTACAGCATTGCAACTCATGCAGGACTTTACTTAATCCCTTGTGTGTAATATTTCTAGCATTTCCTTTTGCAAAGACTCTGGAGTTCATTCTCTGGGACCCTATATGGAGTGAAAAAAAGAATTATCTTATAGTATCAAATGTAATCTGTTTAAATTGTGATTTGGAAATCTGGTTTTCAGAAAATATAAACTAGAATACACTATACATAATTATATATAATTATACAACCAAGCCTTAATATTCATTAAAATCGCCACTCAGCAATATTCTATCATTTTAGATTAACATCTAATTATTTTAGATGTTGGTGTTAAATTCTGTCATTCAAGGTGCTATCTGGGACATCTTAAAGATACTTTATTTCTAGTTACATAACACATCAGCAGTCTTCTCATGGAAGGTTGGGATGCCCTTGCTGCTTGTTGAAATAAATCCTGATTGGTAATAGAAAAGAAATTCTATATAGTTGCATTAATAGCTCACATTACGTGTGTCATGAGTGCAACCCTAAATATTACACCTAAGAAATTCATTTGGTGAAAATCTGATGCCATTTATCTCAAGTAACACATAGTTATCAAGATAGATGACTGTCCTTCACTCAGATAATTTAAGGATATTTGAGGTACTATTCTACTTATTAATATTTTAGGTTCCGAAAATATTGTTGTAGGAAAGAAATTAAAAAGTCTGAACTATGGCCATATAACTACTGAATCACAAGTAAGTCTTACAAGAACTTCTGAGCCTCAGTTGTATAGATTTTTCAGTGGAAGAAATGATTCACAGATACGTTAAGATAAAGTAAAACTCTATATTTGTTTTAGAGTGCATAACTTTTTCCAAGTTATAAAGTATGTATTTCCCTGTTTTAGATGGCGACCCAGTAGAGTTTAAAGTTTGCTAAGTAGAATCAACCAGCAGACAAGATTCCATTATGGACTGGAGGTAGGGCTGACTAAGTCCCACCCTGTTCATATGAGGTCCTACTGGCAATTAATGGTTTAAGGGGGAGGACAGCCAGTTCTCTTCAGGAATGTTGCCCCTGAGAAGCTTCCCATGTTCCTTTATATTGTCCCACACCTATGTATATACAGGCAACACTAAGTGAATGCAGATACTAATGTAGACCATCTCTGTACATGCAGTTTCTCAGAAATCAAACGCAGTCTCTTTCACTGCCTAAAAGCACATTCATTGTATTTTGTCCCCATTTAACCTGTCATCCCATATCAGAATACATGAATTCCTACTGGATTGTTTGTGGTATCATGTTTTTTTCTATTGGGACCTTCAGAAAACTCCTCTGCAGAAACCTTCCTGGAGTGAGTGTCCAAAATATATCCCATTCATTTATCAAATACAACACTTACTCAAATCCCTTCTTTGCCTTCCTTTTGTTCAAACAGGTCAGTGCATCTATTCCTGTTTTTCTAGCAACTATTCTTTTCCACGTTCTTCTGTAATTTTTACTGTCTGAATTTCTAGGGGTAAGAGGATCATTTTGTCGATTTCTCTGTTCTCAGCAGAGACTACTGACTCATTTTGGAGTAGCTAAGCATGTCATCATTTAGTTGACTTAATAAAAAAATCCATACCAAATCACAAAAATGGAATGTTTCCAGAATAAAATTAAAAAGAAAGTGAACAAAACAACAGTGATGAATCTGTGTAGGAATAAAACTGGTATTGGGTTTGATCTATTTTGTATTCTGTATAGTGTGACCTATATTTAGTTCTATGCTGCTTTCCAGGGGGATATTTAAATTTTTTCTACTCACCTTACTTCAGTGTGCTGATCTGTATAGGGTTATTTCCGTGGTAATTGGGACTTTCAGCAACTGTAATAATTTAAGTTTCAGTCATTTACAGGCTGCTCAGACTACTGATTCACAATAGGAGCAGCCCCTGACAATGGAGTGCAATGACAGAATTGAATTGGGCCTTTCAATTCTGATTTGACTTGATTGCCCAGGGTAGAGAGAGAGAGAGAAAGGTAATTATAGGACCCAGAGAAGTATATCATGACAATGGCACTTAATAACTTGCTCTAAGATATGATTTTTCCATGATATCTACATGAAGAATAGAGACTTAAAACTCTCAAGAGTAAAATTATCTTAGACAAATATAATATTTTCTCTGTTTGTTCGTTAAAGCACTTTAGGCATTTATTATGCAATTCTTGGTAGTTTTATCCTAATCCTAACTTATTCAGGCTACAATTTACTTCATTTTCACTTATCATTTGCATGAAGTAGTGTATTTGCTTCTTGAGTAAATTTAATCAGTATAAATGTAAGCATCTATGCCCCATGTTAACTGTTTTATATTACCCATGAAAATAAAAGACCAAATTACCAATGCTTCAAAAATGTTTTTTCTAATCCATAAAAATGACTTAAACAATTGTAATAGCTACCCAGTATTGTTAAACTTAGCCTCATACTTCATGTCTTTGTGATGTTCTTGTGTTTACAACAGTGCCATTCAGGATTCCAGAAAGGAGGTTTGACACTTATGCTGTTGCTTCTCATATCAAGTTCATGTGAACAAGGTTTTCTGAGTGTCCAAAATAACCCAATTTTTAATCTTATTTTTTCTGTGCTGAGGAATTTAGGGCCCCACACTTGCTGGGCAAACCCTCTGCCGTATTAGACTTATTTTCAGCCCTTCCTGATTGTTTCAACAATGTGTCAAGATAAATCTATCTAATGATATCAAGACAGAAATTCAGGACCAACAATTAAAAAAAGAGTTTATCAAGATAATTTTTATGTGAAAATGAAACAAAATGAATATTAATTGTATAGAACACAACTTGTATAACTAGAGATTGTAAAGATTGGTATTGATATACTATTTAGAGTATAGTATGTGAACTTTGCCTGATTTTATTATGATTCTAAATATAAAAATATTCTTTAATATCATTAGTTATTAATTTTGGATAAAATGGTTAGTTCTAATCATCCACTATAGGGTAGATATTGCATTTATACTCTCATTTTCTCATGACTTGAGGGAATAGTCCCTAGGATCAGTTTGTTGGATGAACTAAACATCATTTTAGACTATTTTATTTCTAATATCAACTTCAAAAAAATAAACATTAAAAATATAAAATCTGTGACAAATATTTTTACTTACTTCGAGTTTCCAAACTTTTTCAGTGGCCAAACGTACAATGTTGTGCTTTACATTGCATAAAGGTCAAAATATAAAAAGGAAATGATAGGCAACCATTAAACAGTGAGAAGCTGAAAATATGTATGAAAAATTTTGCCAAATACTACAAAATTCATCTGAATCTGACTTTACCTGTCACATCTCCATGCAGCAGCTGTTGTGATTGAACCATTTATATTTAATATGATTATTAATATCACAGAATTCACGCCTACCTTGTCTTTTCTTGGTAGCTTCTTTTTTATTTGTTCTTCATCCAACACCCTTTATGCTGACATTCCGGCTTTTAAACAAGAGCATTTGAAATAAATTCATACCAACATTTTCTAGTAGCTTATTTTTACATTTCCTTTACAAAATTTATGTAGTTGATTTAAAGTCACAATTTCCATTTTTAAATCTGCTTTGTTGAAATCATGTCATATAGCTTCTCACACCATATCGGCTTTTCATAACATCCCTTCCCACACCCGTTCTGCAACCCTGCCATTTTATATATCCTATAGAAACAAAATACTCTCAATAAAAATTGTTTTAAGAAACAGTTACTTTAAAAAATAGAATAAATTAAGAAAAACGGCACCTTGACTTAATCTCTTTGTGTCAGCTGCTCAGAGAGCTCTAAGAGATCTCAGAGCCTTGACTTCTCAAAGTTCATTATTATCTATGGAAATTTTTCTTTTTTTTTTCTTTTCTTTAAACATTGAAACTTCCTATCAGTTTATTTTCTATGTAGACTTTTTGGTGGTATTTTTGTCTTAGTTGTATCTTTTTATATATTTCACTACACCGACTTCTTTATTTGCACGCTGCTGAAAAATTTGTTCTCTTCTTTTCCTCAGTGCTTCAAAATAATCTATCTTTCATATATATATATATATATATAAAATCTGGCTCCTTTCATATATTTCTTAATTATTGTGATTTGCTTAAGATGTCTGTCTCATTTTTCTTTGTTGTGGTAGTCAGTCATTGGTTTCTGGTATGATGTTGGTTGATGCTTGGTGAAATCCTCGGCCATCACAGTTGTTTCCTTTGCATTACTATGCTCATGGAGTTTTTCATTTTAAGCAGTGGTTTCAGTTTCAGCTACCACAGTCAGAAATGTGGCAGTATTTCAAGGTAGTGCCTGTGAGGTAGTCAATATTAGCCATCATGACAAAACCCTGAGACAATCAGCCTGCAAACAGAAATGTTTTACTGTGACTCAGAGTTTTGAGAGTTTCATGCCATGGCTGGTGGGATTTGCTTTGAGTACTTCATTGAGAATGTCATGATGGGACTTAAGGGTTGAACAAAGCTGTTCAAAATCTGAAAGTTTTACTGCAGAAACACATTAACACAGAGATAGAGCTAGGGAGAGAAAAAGAAGAATGCACTTAGGGGCAAAATGAAAGAGAGGAGACAGAAAAATAAAAAAGGAACTGAGTGTATTGGGTCAGTAGTTGTTGATTGTATCTTAAAACTAAAACTGGTTCCTAAAGATGTGGTTGCCCCTGATGAGCAGATGCTCACGTAATCACAAGATGACATGTGAAATTTCACCCAAATTTAACTGTTCAATAAAAGCTAGAACCTGTCAGGAGTGAAGTAGGACTGGAGGTTCTAGAGGTGGTTCTAGAAGGAGAGGTAGAGGAGGACTATTAGAGAGAAGAAAACTGCCATGGACCAGACCTATGTGACCAGGAGAAACAGAAAATGACAAGGGGCTTGTGATGATTTGTATATGCTCAGCCCAGGGAGTGTATCACTGTGGGTGTAGCTTTAAGACCCTCACACTAGCTGCCTGGAAGCCAGTATTCTGCTAGCAGCCTTCAGATGGAGATGTAGAACTTTCAGTTCCTTCTGCATCATGTCTGCCTGGATGCTGTCATGTTCCTTCCTTGATTTAATGGACTGAACCTCTGAACCTGTAAGTCTCAATTAAAAGTTGTCCTTATAAGAGTTGCCATGGTTATGCTTTCTGTTCACAACAATAAAATGCTAACTCAGACAGTAGTTGGTAAGACTGGGGTATTGCTGTGATATGCCTGACCATGTTTTTGTTTGGAAGAATGTAGATTTTGAAACTTTAGATTTGGAAAGCATTGGAATGCTTTAAGTAGGGCTTAATGGACTATTTTAGAAAGAATGTGTGACTTTGTTGCTGTGAGTGATTTGAACTGTGCCTATCTGGACCAAGATGTGTCAATGGAGAATTTCAATATGTGGCCTAGAGACAGTTTTTGTTGTATGTTGATGAAGAATGTGACTACGTTTTGCCCTGGTCTGAAGAGTCTGCCTGAGGCTAAGGTGAAGAGACTCAGATTAATTGCATTGACAAAAGAAGTCTCAAAACAGTATGGTGTAAAATCTATGGAGTAGTTACTGAGGTTCACTATTATGAAGAACATTTTAATGAAAAGGAGCAAGTTGAGAAATGAAAAATATAAATTATATGGTTCTAGTATTAAATGGGCACCAGCAAGTTAAATGGAGCTGAATTCTGTGTTCAAGGATATTAAATTGAATTTAGAAAGTAGTGACTTTGGGGCAAGATCTCACCCAGCTAAATTTACATCTGAGAATGGTAGTACAAGCCTTTAATCCCAGGTGGCAAAAACAAGCAGATCATGTTCAAGGCCAGCCTAGAGCAAGTTTTGGAAAAGAAAAACTTAAATCCGAAATTGGTGGACCATACCTTTAATCCCAATGCTTAGGAGAGAGGCATGCAGATCTCTGAGTTCAAAGTCACTCTACAGAGAAAGTTCCAGTACAGCCAAGCTTAGGCAGTGAAGGAGTTTGAAAACAGAAAGCTAATGATAAAGTAATAGAACAAGTGGGCTATTTTCCAGCTCTAGCAAGAAAGAGAACTTGATAACTTTGGCCACATGGCTCTGGCTTTAGAGTCCAGAATAGAAGGGACTACTGTTGGTTAGCAGGAGCTAAGA
The DNA here is from genome assembly GCA_030674055.1 of Rhabdomys pumilio. Taxonomy (NCBI): domain Eukaryota; kingdom Metazoa; phylum Chordata; class Mammalia; order Rodentia; family Muridae; genus Rhabdomys; species Rhabdomys pumilio. Next base: position 2,103,167 of record JANHMN010000015.1, on the reverse strand, counting down.
AATTAGTGGTGATTAAGAAGAGACCAGCATCTCTGAGGTGAAATCTTCTGGGACATGTTTTCTGAGAGCACAAAGAAGCTGCGTTCCAGAGATAGCCAAGGTTGCACCTCCTTCAGCAGCTGTACTTGGTAATGTGTAAGAGTCACCCAGGTAGTACTGGTGAAGGCATGAAGGGATCATGGAGAACAGCTGTGGCTTGGCAGTGTGAGAGGCTATGGAAGGCCATTAGTGAAAGTGCAGCCTCAGTTGCAGTTGATGGCCCAGGACTGAAGTGGTCATGCAAAGGAGTTGAGACTTGGCACCATGAAGAGAGCCTATGAGAGGCTATTGGTTAAGCCTAGTTACAACAGAAGATTCCAGTATCTTGGAGATGTCAGTACCATGGGATGATCACCAAGAACAGAAGCAGGAGTGGAGTAGATCAAACTGAACTTAAAGTGTTACACAGGGCAGAGCTGGAGAAGTGATACCAGCCCATTGGAGGAGCTCAGACATTGACACAAGAAGCTATAACATTGAAGTTGCCTTGGAGACCCCAGTATGTTTGAGATGCCATAGCCACCATGGGCTATCTACTGAGGAAAGTTGATAACAGGAAGTGGAACAAGCCCAGGAGAAAGAAGTTTATTGCAGTCAACAAAGATGAAAAAGGAGTTAGAGATATGAAGACTGCTTTGCCATCACACATGGAGATGCAGAGTTTGGAGTTTGCCCAACTGGTTTCCTGTTTTGCTTTGCTAACTACAGTTAAGTGATTGGATGAATCTCAGAAGAGACTTTGAACTTTGGACTTTTAACATTGTTGAGACTGCTATAGACTATGGAAACTTTTGAAGTTGGACTAAGTATGTTTTGTATCATGCTATGCTTAGGTATGGCCCCCATAGACTCCTATGTTTGGAAAAGCCTATGGGGGCCAGTGAGTGGAATATGATGGTTTGTATATGTTAGGCCCAGGGACTGGCACTATTAGAAGGTGTGGTCTTGTTGGAGTAGATGTGTCACTGTGGGTATAGGCGTTAAGACCCTCCTCCTAGCTGCCTATAAGCCAGTATTCTGCTAGCAGCCTTCAGATAAAGATGTAGAACTCTCAGCTCCTCCTGCACTTTGTTTGCCTACACACTGTCATGCTCTCCTGCCTTGATGATAATGCACTGAACCTCTGAACCTATAAATACCAATTAAATGTTGTTTTTATTAGAGTTGCCTTGTTCGTGGTGTCTGTTCACAGCAATAAGATGGTAACTGAGACAGGGCGTTATAGCTGAGGAATAAGTTAGGATAGCCAAATCTGTCCAATCTAGGCATTTGGCTTATAAATAAAATATCTGGATTGTGTGTCTTTTGTACAGGCTTATTACAACACTAATTCCAAGAACAGATGGGTGATTAGGAAGAAGAAAGAATCATGATAAGGACTGGGGTAAGGATGAGGAACAAGAGGAGACTGGAGATTTTGCCTTGCCATTATCTGCTCTAGAGACAATGTCTGTATGACCTTAAGACTTCTCACTCAGCTTCATCTCAGTTCCAATGCTTATCAATATTGACTTTTCAAGGACAATTGATAGGATAGATTTGGTCTATCCTCAGCAGATAGACCTTATGGTGAAACTAAATTTGCTAGCCCTAGATCTGCCTTTGCTTTGCTCCTGTAGATAGTCTTTGTGGCTTTTTGCTGTACCCCCATGTTATTTTCCTCAGCAGTTCTCACTGTAATGATGGAAGGTGAGGAGTTACAGTTTTCTGAAGCTCTGAGAAGCTTCAGTTTTAGGCAGACATTATATGACTGAATCCATTCTTCTGCCTAATTTATATTAGTCTTTCTAATATAAATACATTATAATTGATCAGCACACTAGATATGTAATCCAAAGATTTGGGGATGCTGATTCTTGTACGTTAAGTCTAGGAAACAACCTAGAAATTCCTAAAAATCATATCATTCTTATTAATAATGTCTCTTTTTCTCTCTCTTTTATCTTCAAGTACACCCATTGAAATAGAGAGGTAGATTATAGCTAGATCTGTCTATTTGTTTAATATTGATCGCAAATCTATTATCTATCATCAATTTGTATCTATTTATTTCTTTATTTGTGTATCGTCTATTTATCATTTATCTACCTATCAATCTATTGGCTACATAGATAGCCAACCATCATTAGAGAGGCTCTATCTAGCAACTGACGGGAGCCGATACAGAGAACTACTGAAAAACATTGGGCAGAGTCACGGAATCTCATGGAAAAGAGGGAGTAAGAATTGAAGATGTCAGGGGTCAAGGACATCATGAGAACACATCCTTAGAATAAATTAAGCTGTGTAAATAGGGGCTCACATACACTAAAGCTGTAACCACAGACTTTGCATGGGTCTCAGCTAGGTCATCTGCATATATATTATGGTTGTATATTTTGGGTATAGCTACTGTGGGAATCCTAACTGTAGAATGAAGGGCGACCCTGACACTTTTTCCTGATCTTGGAACCATTTTCCTCCTACTTCATTGCATCATCCATCTTGATATGAGGATTTGTGCCAAAGACTGTTAGTAACATATTATGCCGCGTTCAGTTGATGTTCCTTGTGAGGACCTCTCTTTTCTGACGTTAAATGGAGGAGGAGTGGATCTGGTGGAGATGGCAGGTAAAGGGAAACTAGGAAGAAGAAGGAGGGGAAACTGTGATTGGATGTAATGTATGAAAGAAGAATTACATATATATGTTATAAAATTACATATATGTGAAAATCATGATCAATATTTAGTAAATCTGAAGATCTATCTACAATTTATCTTTATATCATACATATAATACATATGATGTATTATATATACATTCATTTATTTATTATAATTTTGAATCCATTATAATGTGATCTTTAGTAAGAATTTTCATTTTATTGTCAGAATATTATTTACTTTCCCAAAAGAAATAGAAAGGTTGACCATGTGACTATGATTGAGCAATAAGTTATGTGTCCTCATGTCACTTGTTACCTGACTGAGTCATAATCTGTTCCATTCCTTGCTTCTGAGTAACTTCCAGTTTCCATTCTTAACACTATCAGTGGTGTTTGTGTCTATGAGTTTATTATTCTTTTTCCTTATGTTGAATCTTTTATTCTTTTATGATGTTGCATTGCCATCCATGATCTATCTCAAAAGTATAAAATTATACTCCTCATACTTATTTTACTTGGTTTATTTTAAATATAGAAATTAATAAAAAACAAATATTTTTTATCTGCAAATGTTGCTCGGCATTTAATAAAAATTAATTTTAACATGAATTTCTCTATAAAACATGTTTCTTTCTACAGGATTATTTCTCCTTCACAGGAACTCAGTTATTGAATTTATTTATTTATTTATTTATCTATTTATTTATTTATTTATTTAGAATGGGTGTCTTATGTTCCAGAATGGGATTGAATTCTTTATCTAAGGATTACCTCACACTTCTAATAGCTTCTTGTCTTCATTTACAATCTTTGGAATTATAGGTGTCCCCAACCATACTTGGTTTATATGGTATGAGAGAAGTAGTCCAGTTCCTTCCTGTAAGTTAAGAACTCTACTAATTGAGCTGCTGCCAAATATTATCTCATCTCCTTTATTGATATGTATGTTAGAGTTACAGTCAACTTCTTCCACCATAACATATGTAAATACATGCAAGGTTATGACAAAAATGATAGCATGCTCAGAATTTCGCATTAGAACACAGTTATTGTTTGTTCCCTAGAAATCAATATTTAGAATGATTGTACAATTCACAGAGGTCATGCAGATAATGAGTACAACAAAGGCTTGAATTGATTTTACATGTTCTAAAGTGGAGTTTCATTCCCATTAGATACATCATATTTGGTTGTGAGTACTTTCAGCTAATCATGATCTCTACAGTAAGTCTGAGTTTATTCCTCATTGTATAAGTGCTCAACACAAACCCACTGTAACTCTTCACTTAGAATAAGTCTGAATCATTTGTATTTTGAAAAAAGTTCAGAATAAGTTGATAGCATTAGCAAAAATTTTAAAAAAATATTCCAAAACACAGAATGAAAGTAAAATAGAAAGGTGTGAGCATTCTTATTGGTAAAGTAAGTTGCAGAATAAATATTATCTTTATAATTTGTTAACAGTACTTAGGTTTCTGTATTGTGTTAGATCAGCATCTTGACATGTATGCAAACCAAGCCTAAAGCAATACTGTAGACAACATAGAGTAGCACTGAATTTAAGGGGAGCTTACAAGGGTCAGGAAACTTTCATTCTTGTCTTCAAATTTCAGCAGCAGCATCACTTAGGTCAATCAATTCTGAGCTCTGTTTTCTTTTTCTGTGAGATGAAAGATTTAGTCCGAATATCTTTAAGTCTGAAAAATCTATATATATGATTTTATGTGTGTTAGGGCAGACAGTGTGGGGCTCTTAATGCCAACCTAAGGATAACAGACTTGATCCCCTAGTAAATTGGAAGTATTCAGTGATGCCAATCATGGCAATAGTTATCTGAAAGACTGAACGTAGCGGTTAGCATGGGAAAACAGTTAGATGCTGGATTGCCACTGCAATGGATCAAAAATGCCTGTACTAGAGACTAACACATAGCAACAGAAGGGACAGTTCTAGAGCCCAATGTCTGACCCTATTCTATAATTACACTAGAGCTAATTCAGAAAGATGCATATAATGCTGTAATTTGGAAGAAGTCTTGGAAGTGCCTTAGGACTTTGAGGCTATGTTTCAATATACGTATAATTCATGTTCATCCATGTTTTTGGAACTTCCATAACAGGTTTACCCACTTGACTATTCAATTATGAGAAACAGGGAATCATAGGCTTGTAAAGTTACATGGCTCCATAAGTATCCACCCCAAGAAATGTCTTAGGCATTTATGTATAGTGAGAAGGTTGACCAAACAAGTTCAAAATTATTCATGATTACCCTGACAATCTGTGGATAAATTGATTTTTATGGCAGAAAGTATTGTCATTGCACATAGAGTTAAGGATTCATTCAAATGTCTGTGAGCCAGGGAGATTATTCTAGAGAAGGAAGTGCAGTCATTATGGTGTATTTTCAAGAGATTAAAGCTGGAGAGTATCTTCTCAGTGATTTCAAATAATAAAAGAATTACTAAAAATGGTGAGAACTTGGCAGAGGAAACATATGGCACAAAGAATTTTCTTGAAGCTGATAAAGTATAAGAACAACAAATACAATTTTCTGTGGAGCCTACAGCAAGGAAACTTCAGTCAAGCCCAGGGGAAACACTTGAAACATCAGAAGTCATGAATTATATGATAATGTATTCTTGTTGATTGAATACCAGAAGCTTTGGATGACTTTTATACCATCAATATGAAGTAAAAACAATATTTGTGAAAACAACCTAAATTACTAATGAACATTTCCTGAATTTTTCTATATGCATGTTAATATATGCTTATATATTAGCATAAATATATAAAATCTTTGGAGATATATATAGATATACATTTGTCTTGTGCAGGAAATAGCAGAGTTTTATGAATAGCTGTAATAATATTCTCTAATCTTGATTAATTATTATTAATGTATATATGAAGGATTAGTATTTTATTCTGAGCCATGGGTACTATGATTTAACTATCACTGAAAATATGTTTAATCTATTTATATGGATTAAAGGATAAGAAAAATGAAGTGTAGTACTAACCTAGTGAATTGTATATAGATCATTTCTACATGATAAGAGTTAGAAATTCTTATTTAGTAAACTCATTTAGAATTGGACATAACTGCAGAGACAAAGATGAGTAAAGTATTTGCTATGTTTAGTACAACCTAAGTTCTGAATACAAAATGGATGCTAAAATTTAAGGAAAGAGTATACTCCATAAAGCTATCCTATGACATCTACATGTGCACCATGGCAAACACATGATTCCCCAAACACACACACATACACACACACACACACACACACACACACACACACACACACATGCAATAGTAATAATACATTAAAGTATATTCCATAAAGCTATCCTGTGACGTCTACATGTGCACCATGGCAAACACATGATTCCCCAAACACACACATACACATGTAATAGTAATAATATATTGAAGCTATTTTTGCTATGAATTATACTCAAAATTAGTACTATGTCACACATTACAATTATAAAATTCTCATGTACTGTTTTCATATTTATCAAATAAATAAAAATAATTCTAAGTAAGTTTAGCAAAATTTCTATATATTTACAAGGTCTAGAATTTAAAAGCTACTAACATATTGCTTACGATATTCCATATATAGAGCAGATTGAGAGAATTTGTTCAGTAAAACCTATTTATGTGTTCTTTCTGCCCTCGCTACAGCTCTAATTAAACCCTAGAGGTAAAATAATAAACTGTGTCTGATTAATTTAACCAGCAGCTATGGCTGCAGTCATCCTCTCTGACCCCTGATTTAACATATTGACCCTTTCTATAAGTAAAACCAGAGGAAGCTAGAATTAGAAAGACGTTATTACTTCACTTTTTTTCTTTCTTTTTTTTTTTATTTTAATATGTCTTACTTGAAGCATTATAGAGACCAGAACATTGGATTCAGATAATTTATATTGGTAATATCAGTGGATGAAATCAAGTTAGAAAGATACAATTATTTTATGGAAATGAACTATAAGAAAACAAAAGTATGACAATCTTAGTAAGGAATGAGGTTTACTTACTATTTTCTCAGGCACTTTTCTCTACCCAGAATTCCTTATTCATTAAAAATATAAATATACACAAGAAAGTCATATGACTACATTCAAACATGAACCTTACAAGGCACTACATGGCCATGTGCTTTGTTTTTAAGACCATAATACTAAAAAGAATCCATTCTCCTAGTGATTAGTGATTATCATCCAGATTATACTTTTACTGATTCCAGCTTCTTCTTCCTCTTCTTCTTCCTCTTCTTCTTCCTCTTCTTCTTCTTCTTCTTCTTCTTCTTCTTCTTCTTCTTCTTCTTCTTCTTCTTCTTCTTCTTCTTCCTCTTCCTCTTCCTCTTCCTCTTCTTTCTCCTTCTCCTTCTCCTTCTCCTTCTCCTTCTCCTTCTCCTTCTC
>JANHMN010000015.1:2059881-2096036 GCA_030674055.1 Rhabdomys pumilio | reverse complement strand
CTCCTTCTCCTTCTCCTTCTCCTTCTCCTTCTCCTTCTCCTTCTCCTCCTCCTCCTCCTCCTCCTCTTCCTCCTTCTCCTCCTCCTCCTCCTTCTTTTTTGGTAAGGATTTTTATTTTAGTAGGGTGAGTGTTTGTCTCTGTATTGGTGGTGTGTGCGTGCATGCGTGCATGTGTGTATGTATGTGTGTGTGTTTGTATGTATGTGTGTGTGTTTGTATGTATGTGTGTGGTGTGTGTGTCTCTGTGTGTGTGTGTGTGTGTGTGTGTGTGTGTGTGTGTGTGTGTGTGTACGTGCACATATGTGTGCCTTGTGCATGCAGTATTCATGGCAGCCACAAACTGCACTGGATTTCCTGGAACTGGTATCATCTACAGTTGGTTGTGAGTCACTATGTTGGTTCTGGGAACTGAATCATGATCCCTTCCAAACTTTTAATCACTAATGTGTCACTCCAGTCTCCCAGATATATTTTTTGGAGCCTAGAATTTAACCCACAGAATAAGAACATGGAGAAATTTAAGTTAGTAGTACAAGGCACCTAAATTTAAATTAACTGATTCATGTATCATTGAAAACATAGTTTACATTTAAACAGAATTATTGTATTGCACAGTGCATTCTTTCATATCCGTGACTTTACATTTACACAACACTTCAATGTATATGTACTTAAGTGAATATGAAAGTATGCACTTAGCTGCGTGTTCACAATTCACAAAAGTAAATGAAGTTTATGAAGATTTTCTTTTTCTAAATGTGGCCCATCACAATTCATTCATTAAACTACAGAATGCGCTCATATCAGTTTCTAACTTCTCTCAAATCCTTCAACACAACACAACCTGCTAATGTATTATTCTAATATTCCAATCAGATTTGTTTGTATCATTGCTTAACAACCAAGAGCTTCTTCTTTTTTTAATCCCAAGGGAAATTTGGGTGTATTTGGAGACAATTATTTCTTTCTTGTTCTAAATGTGGTTGGAGACTGCACCGTCATTGAAAGATCAAAATCACAACGATGCTACAAAATCTAAAATCTGTAACATCAGATTCCTACTAAAATGTGATGCGAGTTTGACAACCTTCACTCCGTTTACATTGCAGTAAATCAGTCAAGAACTTTTTTTAAAACTTTAGCAAATAAAACACTAAAGAAGTGTTTTCAAATAAAGTTATTTTTGCCATCCTCATTGCCTTGCTAAACACAAAATCAAGCAGAGAGGCTTATGTAATATATCTAATACAGTCATTTCAGGTTCAGCAGTTGTATTGCTTACTTCTAACTTAAAATAATTCAATCTCTTGCATATGCAAATAGCTAGTTTTGTTTTATTTTTCCAAGCAGAAACTATCATATAGGAAATCTACTTAGGCTTTTATTCTATTCCACCATGTTCACGAGGAGACAGAAAGTTCAAGAGAGGGCTGGAGAGATGGCTCAAAGGTAAAGAACACTGACCACTCTTCCAGAGGTCCTGAGTTCAATTACCAGTAACTACATGGTGGCTTAGAACCATCTGTAATGGAGTCCGATGCCCTCTCTGTCTGAGGATAACTACAGTGTTACTTGTGTACATTAAATAAATAAATATTGAAAAAAAAGTTCAAGAGGGTCTTATCACATGCCTTCACTGAGCAGTCACTGAGGAACTCAAATAATTGGACATTTTTTTTCAAATTTCCCATTGGGTATAGTATTTCTTATATATAAATAAAATTTGGTCATACAACACTATAATAAAGTTGGTGTTAGTCCTTTGTTATAATGTATTTTAACATGTAAAGTAACTCACCGAAACTCTTAATTAAAAGAAATATCAGGGAGTTCATTCCTTCATGTTCAGTTCATTAGCCTGTAAGGCAGTCTTTGGCCCTCTCTTGTTTGTCTTTGTAATGTGTCATTGTTGTTTTCCTGATCTGCGTTACCATCTGAAAGCATTTCATGGCATTTTCCATGTGTGTAACATAATACAGTTTGAAGGAGACTGAAATATTATATGCTTCCACACTCAGGAAAATGAGAGGTGGGATTCAGAGCTGTGTCTCTTGTCTAGGTCATTTGGTCGTAGGTGTTAATTTGTCAAGGTATTTCTCAATTACTTCTCAGAGCCTAAGCATTGTTCTCTCTTATTGGATAAGTATTTACGAAAAGACTTAAAGAAAATACATCGCTGGCAAGTGTTTACTCCCTGTTTCATGTTTGATCTTTTCGCTACAATCTCCTCAGAAAAGCTGGAATCTATTTTCAATGACGACATATGAATGCAGCGCACGTTCTGAGGCCTAACAGATGCCATCTGTAAAAGCATTTACTTTAAATTAGTGGGATAAGTAATCAAAAGGGCTTTGTACTTAATGCAAAACTTTTGGTGACTATTAAATGCTCATTAGAGGGTGTTTTTGCTGTATGACTGTCAAAATCAGCAGGACGTTTATGTTACGTTTCCTGAGTGGGTCAAGATTGAATATGATTTTACAGCCTAAATAACATAAATGGATGCAGGTTATTTCAGCATCTCCAGATGTTTTTTAAACTCGTTACCCCTAAACACAAAACTTAGTGCCATGTCAAATTCTGCAATGCTATTTTAGTGAGGATTAAAAAAAATAGGTATTTGTTATCTTTAGATACACATAGACTGTACCTTCTTGCCTTCAATATTTGAAAATGAAGGAATAGATGCCATCAACAATGCTAAGTGTATCGCAGCCAATATTTTATGGAAATACATGGCCCAAGAACCCAGTAATATTAAATCAGCTTAACTATGCACTTATTACAATAGCTAATTATTTAGAAATTTTAATTATTGTATGATGGCTTGTTTACTAGATTGTGTATATATTACAATTTGATTGAATCTCTGGAAATATGTCTTTATTACCACTTTGTTTTTAATTAAACATTCAATTGCAGTCTTGTTTAATCTGGAAAGATGCATCTATTAGTCTCACATTGTTATTTTTGTGGCATCATTCACGGGAACAATACCGCAAGATAAAAAAAAATGCAAAAAAACCCTATTGTTTAACTTAAATAATCATCTTTTTACCTAGTCAATTGCATCTAATATCTTGTAGTGAATGTCAATAAATGATCTTCATCAAAAAGATTTGTTTGAAGTTCCTTCCTGCAATTGTAGAAGTGGCAAGAAAAACCTTTGTGGTTGGGGGAAACACTCAGCTGCTGTATGGTAGCAATGAGGGTAAAGCAGTTACATGTTGGTACCAAAAACAGGCAAAAACCAATGTTAACCTGAAGTGGAAACAACAGGTTTGAATAATCCTATAATATTTGGAACACATTTTCTTTCCATATTCTGAAATTGAGAAATGTACATATTGGCAGAGTAACTTGTTTCTCTCTTTTCTTTGAAAATTGTTACTATGCACTTTAATTATATTACCTCCTACATGGTGAAGAATGAGAGCTACTTCTTTTTATTTTATAAAGCTGAAATTGTCTGTCACTTAGCCTCTGTGGTCTCAAATACACAATAGGAGAAGTGGGGTGGCTTGGCTCACTGTGTTCTTCTCCAGTAACCACTTTCCTTTAGTCCAACCCAAGCAGATTTTTTGGTGTCCAGAGTTTCTCTAAAAGCACTTTGTTTCAGAAGCAAACACATCCAGTGTCTTCTTTGAACTGAGCCCATTTAAGAGAAGCTTTCGAGGTAATAGGACATTTTGTTGTAGGTTCTAGAAACTGCAGGCTTCTACATCTGCAGTGACTTATTAGATAACCCAATGTAAGCAATATAGAGCACTGAGATGAAATATTTTCCTTTCAGTCATTATCATAGGCTGAAAAATGAATAAAGTAGCATCGAACCAATTATTTTAACTATTAAATATTTACAAAAATTTCAAATGTCTCTTCAATTAAATTTCATTTTTATACAATACTTTAAAAATTTATGTAGTCTCCATTTTCAGCCCCTGGGAAACATTTTTGCAGTGATGATGAAATAAACTAATAATGCTGGGTTAGTGAATGAGAAGAAAGCACAAACAAAATTATAGAGCTGTGAAAGCAGAGGCTAGGCACTCCAGGAAGATGGCAGTTAGGACAGTTCCTTGAAGGGTGACCAGGGACAGAATTGAAGGATAGGATATGAAGGATGACTTTTTCCAAAAGGCTCACTGGGAACTTGGAGTGAAGATGTGAAGTCATTAAGTTCTGTTTTTTGTAGGGACTTATTCTCACATTTTTGTAAATAAATGTACAGATATGATTGATTAAATTATATTAATCTCTGAGGCAATTAGGCCAAAAAACTTACTCTTGCTTTACATGGTGGGACCTGTGGTAGATTATCTCTATAATGGTTTCTTGGTAGATGTATATGAGAGTAAAGAAACCAGATTAATGAAAGATAAATGGAAAGAGAAAAGAGGAGAAAGAGAGAATTCACAAATATTTTTGTCTTTGATACTGATATTATTAATATCAGTACCGTATTAAATAAACTCGTAAGGAAAAATATTTTTAAACTTAAGTATCTTAAGTAATAAAACTGTAATGAAATTGTAGTTATTTTTTAGAACTCGTTACTCAAGGATTACTGTCAAAGACGAGCTTCAGCTTGGAGACAGGTTCTGAAGAAGAGGTGTCTAGGAGAGGCAAAACAAAGTCAAATTGTGAGTCCAAGCTAGCAGCCGATGTTCTTGTTGAAACAGCTTTCCAGATTGTTTTTGCTCTGTTCTGCTTTCTCTGGAGGTCTCCAGATAGCTCTCTCTATATTTTCTGCTGGAGACAGTTCTCCAAGCACTTCTCTCTTGCTATCCTAAAACATTCTCTGGGTGCACCATATCTTGCAGATCACAAGCCCAGTCTTGTATTTTACACAAGGACCCTGTTATTTACTCCAGGTTCCCTTTTAATCATCCTATGAATCAGCATTTAGTGACTCTGGCCCTTTAATTCCTAGGAGACAGCAAACATACATTTTCATATAACAGAGCAAAAGAATTCAGAGACTTTCCTGCCTCTGTTAAGCACAGAGGATTAACTAGCTGGGTGTGGTATCCCTAAATTACCATTGCTCTGTCCCAGGTCTGCCCTAAATTCAGGAATTTGTCTGCCTTTGTAAGCATAAGCAAAAAAATTTAGTTGGGTGGGATTCTGCCAACACCACTGCTTAAGTTTCTTTATTTCCTTCCTTAGTCTCTTTCTGACAAGTTGGCTCACAGCACAGCTTCTTTTGTTCCTTTAGATTAGTGAAGCCCCTCATATAATTCATATTGCATCCCTATTTTTTGAGAAACCATTTATTTTTGAACCTATATTTTCCACAGTCTTAAAGGCTGTTCTGAAGGTTTAAGCATTTATCATTTTTTTTTTTGAGACATTAGCCATACCTTAGCCTCCTTGACTCCTCTCCAAATTACATGGAGTCATTAACATTAACAGGGAAGGTGTTCTTTGAAGGAGGAACATAAAATATGTGCATTATTATACAAACAAGCCTTATGCTCATAGCAGCCATTGACACTCATGGAGGCTCAAGCCTGCTGGCCCTCTCCCAGGGTCAGGAATCAATGTCATTCTGTCCCTTCCAAGGGAATTTTGGACCTTTCAGATTACTACCATCAAAAAACAATATATTTTTTTAAAGGGGTAAAGATATAAAACAACACAGTAAATACAGTAAGGTCATTTATTCAACAGATAAAATTAAGGCTTACCAACTCTATGACCTTACGTTTGCAGGTTATATGCAATAGCATTGTGTTTCATTATTTCTTTGATTTTTGAAATTACAATAGGATTACATCATTTCCCTCCTCCTTTTCCTCCCTTTAAACCCTCTTCTATACTCCTTGCTTCTTTCAAATTTCTAGCCAAGTACCAGGGCTAGTAGAGTCAGAAATCTTAAGAGTACCTACAACTAGTGTATTACAAATTACATTTTAAACCTTTATCTTTATGTTTACAGATAAAAGCTTCTTACAGTCCTGGTTTCTTTTTTCTCACTAAGAGAAAGAAATGCTTTGACAACATTGATAAAATTAGCTTCTCTATCAGATCCTCGTAGGTAGACAGAAGTTATTGCCACTTTGTACAGGGAGTTACCTATTTTTGTAGAGCTCAAAGCCCCAGATTCTGAATGTGACATCACACACATACAGTCTCTCAGTGAAATACAGATCAGCAAACCATCTCGTTCTCTTCATAAAATCACTGAAAGGGAATCAAAATGTTTTATGGCAAAACAATGAAACAAAGCTATATTAGCAATAATCCTTTGGCTTTTTTCCACTGAGGAAAATCGTACTGAACTAGTTCTGTTGGTGGTATGACAAAGACTTTTATTTAACTTTAGAATTTCTTACAAGGTAACATAGTCATGACTCTGTCAGTGTTTCCTACAGTGAGACGATCCCTCTACAATCAGCTGTTTCTTCACAACACACTAGAACATGAACTATCCCTTGTATTCTTTTGCTTTTTTGAGCAAGCATATTTCATGTGATAAAAGTTGGCCTTAGGGCCTTTTGTTCTATCTGAGTAATATTAGTGTTCAGGAAGTTCAGAGGCCTCAATTCTGACCTGGATGAAAAGAGACACTGTAAAAATTTATGTCTCATTCTATGTCCATAAACACTTACCTGGAACTGCCTTTGTGCTGACTTCTGTTTGTTTGCGAGCAGTTACTGGTTGTGTACAACCTCTTCTTTCTGTGATTTATGTGAGGTGCTTCCTAAAACTTTGCCATTTTGCCCCAAACTTCTTTCACAGTTGAATATTAATGATTCCCCTTCTGTCTTCAACTCATTTAAAAACCCTTAGTTACTAAATGCACCCCAATGTCCTTCATTTTTACACCAGTACCTCACTGTGGCCCAAAGACTATGGCAGCTGTGAGTTACACACTTATCAGGTGAAGATAAATGTCAACTTGCTCTAACTCTTGGTCAAGAGCCCTCATGAGATTTGTACCCTTTAGGTCTGGAGGAACATGTCAGAGGAATAATGTAAATCGATGCTTTTTCTAGTAATTGGACAAAACAAATGTATTGTGAAATATCAAAGGCCACACAAAAATCTAATATCTTGGAAGGAGTTGAATATCTCTCAAGTCAAAAAACACTTTTACATGTCATAATTGCTTCTTCATACTTTGTGTTCTCTGTTTTCTTCTGCTGTCATCTCAAAAGCTACAAAAACAGTAACATTACATATTACACTTGCATACATGTTCAAAAATTATTATCTGTAACAGAGTGGAAGATACACTAAAAGTACTTGTGCTCCATCCCAAGTGACAGTGACTATCTTGGATGATATTACAAGCTTGAGTTGCTGTGTAGCACATAGCTTTCATCCTGCAGCTCTTCGGTTTGCTGGACAAAGTACCTACCACACAGACACTGATAAACACCTCTAGTGTGTATCAGAAATTTTCAAGTTAAATGAGATTAAACTGTTGTTCACAGCATATCCACTGATCATAGTAACTATCAATTATAAAACTGAAAAAGTAAATAAAGTAAAATTGAAATTTAGAATTTTAAAATTTTAAATTTAGAAAATATTAGATCAGACACCAAATCCCTAACACTTACCAAACAGTGCAGAATTTTTTTCAAGATTGATGACATTATTACATAACACTAAAAAATATTTTCTATAGAAATGTGTCAATATTTGGAATGTTAACACAGCTAAGCAAAGCACTGTTTTTTAAACAATTAATGCATGATGTTGTGTAAAGGTTCTGTCTGAAATGCAAACTGAGCTTAATAGGCCAATGGATTACACAGAACAATTGTTTAATAAAGCAGAACAAAGTTTACTGTAAAGGTTCAGATTTTACATTGCAATTAACCTTAAGACAGTCTCACTTAATGAGCTTCAGTATAGCATCAAAGAAGAATGCTCACAATTATCTGAAATGGCTATTAAATAAATATTCCTCTCTTCCCACTTTGTATCTGTGTGAGGCCATATTTCCTTAATATACTTCACCCAGAACAACATATTGAAGCAGATTGAAAGCAGAAGTCTATAGTAGACCCCAGCTGGCTTCTATTAAGGGAGACATTAAGGAGATTAAAAAAAGAAAGAAAAGAAAAGTACAATGCCACTCTTCTAACTGAATTCTTGTCTTGAAAAATATACTTGTGTTAAAATGTCATTTGTATTAACATGCAGTATATAGATTATAATTTTAAAGGAATTACTATTTTAAAAATTCCTATCAAGTTTAATCCATGAAGTAATATACATTGGTAAATCTAGTCTATGAAAACAAACACCCTTTATGGAACTTCAATAATATTTAAGAATATAAAGGGATCCTAATGTACAATTTCAAGTCTCTCTGGCCATTGATTTCCTTGGACAGCCATAACAAAGTCATACATAACAAAATCATAGGATGAATTGTGTGACTGAAGACTTATCCTGTCCTGTCCTGTTGTTTAGAACACAAAAACAAAATCATAGTGTTAGATGCCCTGGTCTCTCTGAAGTCTGCATAGGGGAATATATCCCAAGTGTTTCTTTCAGACATTGCTGTGGCTTACACCACTTTCCCTTTTATGATTACTTCAATGCTCTTTCTATAATCCTCACACTCTTAAACTTTTCTTCACTTTGTGTTTTCTGTGTCTTTCTTTTATCCTCTGGATAAAACCAGTGTGACACATTGATGGCCCATCATTCCTATTGCAACTTCATCTTACTTTACATCCGTGTTCACGCCAGCCTAGTTCTAGGTAAGATTATAAAGTCACCTATCACAAATTAGATCTTATATACACCAATAAAACATTTTCAAAACTAAACTTCCACTGACAACACTCTGCCTCAAACATTCCCTCTTTTCTGTGAACTACTTATTTTATCTCCTTTTGTAGATAGTCTTTGCTACTTTGCAGGTTCCTCTTTTTCCCATCCTTTATCAGTGCCCTGCCACCAGCTTCACATCCTATCACTAGATATGGGAGAAAGGGGATAAAAGGGAGAAATAAAGAGATCTGTACGTCTAATTTCTTGAAGTGTCCTTAATCTACCATAAGTTGATTTTTCTCTCATTAGCTATCAAAAGCCGATAGCTCCTCAGCCGAGGGAGAAACACTCCTTTCATCAAACTGGGGCTTTTGTCTGGCTTATACTTAGAGGGTTCTTGTACATACCTGCTGCCACAAGTAAGTTAATACATGCAAATGTGCAGCTATCTCCAGAAAACACTATTTCCTTGAAGTCATCTCCCACTTGTGTTCTTACGGTCATTCTGGTTCTTCTTTGTATTCAAGGGAAACAAATGCATTAGACATGTATTTGAACATTTCCAAAGCAGTGAGATGAAGGCTGGAGCTATACATCCCTTCAGATAATTTCATAATTGGCATTTGAAGAGGAAAGAGGTTCTGAATACAATGCCTATTTTTCTAGACACAAGTTTGTCAGACTTTTAATAACTTTAATGTCTACACATTTTAGAAAAACAAAAAATAAACAAACAATAAAACAATTCTGCTTTCAGAGTTCAAAACATGGAATTTGATGGTGAGGCATTTGCCTATCATGTACAGTGCCTTGGTTCAATCCAGAGCACAACAACAACAACAACAACAAAAAAATAAATGAAATTTCAAATAATCTAACAATCCATACAATAACTAAGGCCCTAAATTCTTTTGGCTACTAGTGTAACAACACATCCGGGAGCTCATGTATACTGAGATTTTTGTTCATTTCTTATAGATAGACCTGTTTGTTGCTCTTAAATAAAAATGTGGAAACTGTAGAGTGAAAAATTATAAAGACCATTTTATAAAATATATACAGGCTCACTAGTTCCAAGAAGGCAGAACTGAATGTAGGATTTCAGGCCTTCACTGCCCTGGGTTACATCTCGGGAAGAGTATTAACATTCCTCAAGCCTCAGGGAAAAGAACCCACCTGTGGGTGGGGAAGGCCCAAAGCAGGAAGACACATTTCTGACAAAGAAAGATGCAAGTCATCTGGGTGGTTCTAAGAACTAACTAACTTTCCACGGTTCTTGGTTACTCCCCACCCCCACTTGAGGCCTTCCCAGTGTTACAGCCTACTACTGTTCAAAATTTGTAATGCAACCAATCTGTGTAACGATGCCAAATTTTCCCCCTACCTATAAATATCCCAAACATCCTGGGGGCGGGGTCAAAGCCTCTGTCCCCTGCATGGGATACGTTTCAACCCGAGGGCCCTTGTCATTAAACTACCTTTTGCAATTGCATCAAGAAGGTCTCTTGTGTGTCATTGGGTGGGCGCTGATCTGGATTTGAGTGAGGGTCTCTCTTTGGGGACCTTTCAGAAACATGGTATATTTTCTATATTGTAGGATGTTTAAAGTCTTAGTGTAAAGTGTAATCAGATTTTAAAGGCAGTATGAGCCCTGAAGGAAGAAGTGCCACTCACATTTTCAGTCACAACTAGATGAGCAATAGTGACTGACTACAGGAAAATGCCTGCTTGAGTTTACCAGCAACTGAAAATCAGTTGGTATGCAACTGCTCAACTATCTGCTCCTTTTTGGTTGCTCCAAAGAGCTCTGTAAATGCACTTATTTGTTTGATGCACCCATAACACACTGGTTTGTGTGTACGTTTATGACTGCAATAAAAGCAATGGCTATGCAATTGTCTCTTGGGAATTTCTTCAGGAACCTAGGGCTCAAAGGAAAGGCAAGTGCATATAACTCAGCTGGTACATTTTTATTTTGCTTTTCTAGAGTTATCAGGCAATAAAATTACTAAGAAAGAGTATCTTATTTTAACTGAAATAGTAAAGAAAGTAAAAACAAGGGTACCACATTCTTCAAGGCAGTTCACAGTGGAATTTCATGTAGGATGGGCTCTATATTGGAGGCCTTGTTTTCAAAGCCAACATCAAGAAATGAGTGCATGACTAAGTTTAAACTGCATAAAAATATTAAGCCTGACAATAAGCTTACATTTTAAAGTGACTTCTTTTTGTGTGTTTGTTTATAAGGGAGTACACATGTGGGTGCACAGGTATGGTGTACACCTGTGAGTATGTAGATCAAAGGTTAATAATGTCTTCCTTAGTTGTTCTTCACCTTTTTAATTGTTTGGTTGGCTTTTGTTTTATTTTGTTTTTTGTTTATTTCTTTGTTTTGCATTATTTTCATTTGAGTTAGTATCTCTCACTAAATCTGGAGCTAACCAACTAAGTTAGGCTAGCTAGCTAGTGAGTTTTTTAGTAATTTGTGTTTACCTCCCCAATGCTGGGGTTACAGATTCATGGTATTATGCCTGATTTTTTATATGGTGATGTTGTAGTATTTTGAAGAAGAATGGCCCTAGCCTATACTCCTGTTCTTGAATGTTGGGTCCACAATTGGTCAAGTTGTTTGGGAAAGATTAGGAAGTGTGTCCTTATTGCAGTAGGTATGTTACTGGAGTTGGGTTTTAAGATTTCGAAAGCCCTCCCCTTCCCAGTGTGCTCTCTCTTTGTCTGCTTTGTGGTTGTGGATTAGATGTAAACTCCCAGCTGCAGTTCCTGTGCCAAGTCTCCATGCCTGCTGCTATGCTCCCTGCAACGATGGTCATAGATTTAAACTCTCTTAAATCTTGAGCTCTAAATTATTGTTTTCTGTTATATGTTGTCTTGGTCATGGTATCTTATCACACCAATAGACAGGTATCTAAGACAAGTGGTAGTTATTTAAACTTAGGCCCTGATCTTTCTGAGGCAAACAATTTTTCATCTGAGCCACCTCTCCTGACCTTTAAAGTATCTTCTCTAGAAAACAAAAATTCAGATAACTCAACTATTTCAATGGATATTCTTTGATTTGTTAAGCTACAGCCCTTTGCTCAGTGCTGAAAAAGAAGAATGACTCTCTTTCAGAAATTATCAACTGTCCACAGCTCCTCAGCATGGGATGGAGGGACATGTGATTTCTTTATCTTCCTTGTGTATTCTCATAATGTTCTCATGGGTTTTCAGGCTCTCCCTTCTCCATGAAGAAATTTTAAATTCTGGAGGAAATAGCTGCACAGCTCACCTAATCTTGAGTTTAGTACAAAAATAGTTTATCCTCTAAATAAATTAAATTTAGAAATTTACTGAAATCTTATATTACTACCTTTGAGGGGGAGATGATAAGAAAAATTATGAAAGGCTGATATGTACTATTGTAGTGGAACAGAAAACATAGTTGTGTTAAAGAAATTATGGAGTTGCATTGTTTTGTTTTTCTAGCAATTGGATATGAGATAAATAAGATAACAGAATAAAAGCTAATGCTGACTGCTCAAGCAAGGATGACATAGAAATTAATGCAATTACTCTGAGTGGAAAGAAGAAAGAACAGACAGCAAGGTCAATGATGAATTTACAAGGACTGCAGAGACAGGGGGCTTCTTAAGGTATGCACAGCAGGCTCCCCGGGCTTAAACAATAGTCAATGCTAGAGGTAAAGATTTGTGCATTAACTGAAGAGAATTATGGTCTGATGTTATGAGATTGACAAAAAATTTTGGGGATTTCAGAAGAATTTGAAGGGTGGGGTTAGATCTCTGATTTCGGGAGACAGAAAATTATCAGAAATTATCTATTCTTTATGGTACTGTCCTAAGAACTGTTAAATTGTATAATCACAGGGCTTTATTAGTAGACACTGTATGAATGGGTAGGGTTTGAGGATTATAAATCAGTCTGATTCCAGCTAGACCTGAGAAGTGACTAGCCACCTCACAAGGTTCTGCTGTCATGGATGGAGAGTCAACTACTGGCTTTACATCTCTAAATTCTGAACTATGTAAGTTCTTACTCCCTCAAGTTGTTATAATCAATAATTTAATTTCAACTCAAAGAATGTCATTAATATATCATGGTTGTAAAGGGGAAGTTTATGGGGCATTGGAGTATTAGATTATAGTGTGGCAATGTCTTTTTCATTATATAGATAATTTATTATAAAACATTTAAAGTTGTTTCATTTTTTGTTTTAAGTCTTTCAGCTTTAATAGGCATGAAAAGTGTTCACATTAATTTTCAGACATTTTTATTTAAAATATTTTATCCATGCTAAATATTGATACATAGAACTACTTTTACCAATACTACACATTGATCAGTTTTGTGCTCCTGAATAGAATACAAAGGGATATAATGTCTGCAAAATTCTGAAGTAATAATTTAATAAAACCTGTCTTCAATTGAGTTTGACGAGATCTTAAAATATAAAGCATTTGAGTGACTTACTACAATATGATCAGGAACACAGACTTTCTTGGAAAAAGGGAATGGGAAGGTCGAGGATGCAGGCTGTGTGTTTCTGTTCAGAGAATCCAAGAGGCCTCCACGATTTTGATCCAAACCAAATAAATAGTATAGACTAAAACCTTGTTTTCTTCCAAATCCTAGTTTACTCAAACATACCTATATATGTTTGAAACAGACTTAGTTTGAATCAGGTTTACTTTACTCTCCACATATATTATACCACTGTATATGTATATACAGAAAGGTGGAAATTAAATCAGGGAAATAATTTTCTTGAATGTAATTTCCAACTGCTGTTTAGATGTTTTTGCCAATGCAACTGGTTTCAGATTTGGGTCAACCACATTTGACGCATTTTAACACTGTGACTCCAGTAGATACATATGTGTATATGTATACTGATTCTTTTAAAATTATTTTATTTTGCATATATATGTATATGCAAAATTATATACATATACATACATATATATACACATATATACATACACATACACACACACACACACACACACACACACACACACACACACACACACATATATATATGGCTGCATATCTGTGTTGAGTATGCACACATGCTTGCAGGTGCTGCTGCAGAGGCCAGAAGAGGCCATGAGATTCCCTGAAGCTGGAGTTACAGGCAATTCTGGACATGGTGCTAAGAATCAAAAACCTCTCCTCAGGATAAGAAATATCTCCTCTAACCAGTGAGTTCGTCCTTTAAATTTAAATTGCAATTTCCTTTCTTCTGGAAAAATGAGATAGCAGAGCACAATCCATAACATCGTGAATTGTGTGGTCTTCACTTCTTGCATCTAAGGCTGGTTTCCAAGGTCCTATTTTCTTCCTAATGACCTTTCTTGTGAAAATAGGTTACCTGGTTATCCTGAGTATCAGTTGCCTGTCCTTGACTCCCTCTCCATAGGAATTGAATTCCTTTTCCATTGAGGATAGACAATAAAAGGTTTATTCATCCACTCAAGATCATGTCATTTGAAATGGAGAAAGGAAGCATTTTCTTTCACTTTAATTAGCAAAGAGGGGAAAGATGCACTGGTTTTCCCTGACTTCTCATGGCCTGAAAAGATACAGCCCTGAAATTGATCTCCCTCACCTGCCTACCTAGGTCTAACTCAAACTCACTTTGCAGATAAAAGGAAGTTTCTGAGTTGGGAAATCTGAACTTCAAGATTCTTGGACTGTTTATGAAGCTGTTCCCCAGAAGAATATTCTTTTTCCTTGCAGCACACTCTCATGCCTACTTTTACCTACCAGTTAAGACTGGCATACGAGGAAAGTGAACACATGCTGTCTATCAAGTGAAACCAAGACTTCAGATTTTATGCTAGGAATTGTGTATCTTTTAGCGCAAACAAGTACTATGCAATGTCATGTACACAAACTAATGTAAGGTTAATTTACATTAGGAAGAAAGCCTTGCCTGCTCCCCCCCCCCAACCCCCCGCACACCGCTCCCCCCAAAAAATAGATGAAGGTAAATCTTCAATAACCCAATGATTTTTTTCTTAAGTATTCCAATCCCTTGGAGGATGCTAAAAATGCAAATAGATTTATTTAAGATTCCACAAAGTCCCAGTGTTAGCTGAGGAGCTATTGACAATTGATACCTGCTGGGAAAGGGAGAGTAAGATTTTTTGTTCAAGAATGTGTCCTCTGATAGGCTGCCCATGTTCCAGTGAATGGTCACAAATCCATCCATATACTGCACCAAAAAAAAAATGAACCCAGTGTGAAACAAAACCAAACAAAAAACAAAACACTGTGAAGTTGAGAAGAAAATGTGATGGGGGAATATGGGAGAGTAGGAAGTTGGTGGATGGATTTGATAAATTATATTATGTACATTATTATAAAATACTTAATAAAATATCTTTAACAAAATGTTCATAATCTTTCTCTTCCATTTTTACTTGCTTCCTCCCTTCTTTCCTTTTATTTGTGTTTTCAATAGTTTTTAGTTTTATTTTTGTTCTTTTTTCTTCCCACTTCCCTCTCCCTTCCTGCACCTTCTTTGCAAGCTTGCAGTTTACTTCACTTCACGAAAATTGATAAAGAACTGTCTCCTTACCTCCTGCCCTCATCTCCATTGAGCTCCCCACTTGGCCATATGTAGGTCTCCAGTCTCTCCTCTTGGCTTTGTAGGAGTGGCAACAGGGTAAGCTCATGCGTTGATTAGAACACTCAGTTTCTCCCATTCTGCAGCTTCCAGGGCCTGAAGAATCAAGTTTTACATTACAGTATTTAACACCATTTTTTCTCTTACCCCTAAACTATATCATGAGCTCAAAAAAGTGACTTTAGAGTCATATCATAGCCACCAAACTAGAAAAAACCGAATAAGACAGAAAGTGTTTGTGATGAAAAAGATTGGATATATGCACTCTGAGCTTCTCTTACTTGCTCTTCTTTTAAAAATGCATTTGTCTGTGAATGACTGAGACTCCATATTTTTGTAAGTACCCTGGTTTAGAACTTTTTATAAAATAAGAGGATTTCAGGAGTTTTAAAAAAGGAAAAATTTGGTATGTGTAAAATTTTACACGTTACCAATGCAGTCATATGTATTAAGGGCAGAGGAAAAGTGGTGTTGAATTCTTAAGAAGATTTTATAGAAAATATGAAGACTTACATAATAAGATTTAACAAAATAAATATAAATAATATGTTTTTATAATTGCATTATATGGGATAAGGCAGGAATATATCAGAAAGAGTTAGAATAACCACATTGTGTCTTCAGTGAGTAGAAACTTTGCAATCCAGAACAAATGATACTGAGTGTTTGTTATTCAGCATAAGTATTGTTTGGTGTTATCTACAGGAAAATAATGAGAATATTTGACGTGAATGTTAATATTTGTACTTTTCTTTAACTCTTTGAATTAAAGTAATTATAACAAATTTCAATGCCTATAATTCCTATGATGGTTACTCTTGAATGGACTACAAAAGATATAGAGTGTGATAGACACACCTCTACATGTACAAATAAAAGTATAGCCAAAATTAGGCCATATGAGCTCTGATGTAAAAATTCCTTAATGCCTTGATGGATTTGCAGCAAGATGGGTCTATTTGGAGATGATGAAAGGTAAAGTGTGAAACCTACTAGGAGGAAGGAAGTCACTGAGACAGGTTTGCTGTTGGCCATACCTTACTTAACTTCTTCCTGTTTGTCCTTCTCTCGATTTCCTGCCTATTCTTATAGGGTTCTATGGCCACATATTTTAATTACTATAGTGTTCAGCTCAAGCACCTGGATTAACCAACCATGGTTTTGTTGTCTCTAAGAGCATTATTTAAAATACCACCCTCTTCCTTAATTGTTTGCCAGGCATTTAGTTACAACAACATGAATAATAAAAAAATGATAAAATATTACCTGTAGTAATGGCATTACATGAAACTGCATATTATTGTAAGAATTTATTGGGGAACTGTAGAAATTCCTGATTCTAAGCACAACTCAGTTAAAACTATAGGAGACAATCACCAACTCCTTTGAAGTTCCATTGGTAAGATAAAATAAAGATATCAAGATCACTGTCTAAATGATTAGGTACAAGAGAGATAAGGAACATATTCTTCCATGCCTTTTGCTTAGACTTTGTCATGATCCATCCATGACAGTAGAGGAGTCTTTCATTAACTGCCAATAGTATTTTGGTAAATTCCCCTCCATGCAATGTAGACCTTCATTTTTTGCCCTGTGCATTCAATTAAAAAATAAAATATTAGAATGATTAGAAAAATATCCAGTCTGTTAGAAACTGTAGCATTAATTCTTCCAATGACAATTCTGTAGCCTGTGTTAAGTACTTCAGTAACTGTGGATTGGAGACCATGCCTACTAACTTCATGAGGTTTGGAGACTTCTAAAATAAAAAAATAAATAAAAAAAAATGCTGCACATAAAATCACATAGTGTAATGACCATACTAAGTATATAATCTCATAATTCCTATGGAAAGCCAAATTCTTTCTATGGCTGGTGCAGTTGTTCTGGCTTCTGTGTTGATGCTTTTTTTTTTTAAACCATATTTCTGAATGATTTCCCAGCAAGTAGTTTCTATCATGTTTTCATTTGCACCCAGGAGCTTTAAATTCTAAACTGGCTATAAGCCTGGAATTCCTCATTTGGATACAACAATGTAGAAGCCCAGCTTTGAGAAGTAGATGCTATCATGTTTATCCCGAGTCATGAAGATAGAATGGTGTCCAACTCTAGAATGGGATCTTCTCTATTTCTGGTCTTTCCATGTTTTCTGATAAATCGAGGAAGGTGCTAGGAGTAAAAAAGGTAACTTCATAGGCATAACATATAGGAAGAAATTCATAGTATAGCTAATAAATCCCTTTTTTAAAAAAATGACTACTCATATGTTGGGCCGTGGAAGGGTATCCTGGTTCTTGGGCTGTGGGTTAAGCCATGTCCCCAGAACCCAGGCTCCTGACATGAGGCCTAATCTCCGGTTCCACCTTTACCATTCAGTCACAGTACACAAGTGGGCGTGATAAACAGCCCCCAGGCCCTTGAGAGATTTACATACTAATGAGCTACCTGAAGACCAGAGGGTGGAGCCAACTAAACATTCCTCCACAGCCCCTCCCCCCTTTTTCCCTTCCCCTTTTTCACTCAGGCATGGCCTGGGTTTTTGTGGGGTATGAATCCAGATCCATCCACCATCCGCCATGCCAATAAACCGATTTTGGAAACCCAAGGACTTCCTCGTGTGTTGGGGCCATGCTGTGAGGAACAGTGAGGAACCGTGGAGAGGCTTTTAGTTAATGAGCAGCCGGGCCTAACTTCCAGCTGGAGAACCCAGATCGTTCCCATACCCACAGCATGGCGGGAGGAACCCTGGGTTCCCCAGCCATATTTTCCCCAGCCATATTTTCCCACACTCATATTTTAATGTGAAAGAACAATATAATTCTCAGGATATATGTAAAATACACCAGGGGACTATGAAAAGATAAGCTGTCACAATAATCAAGTAGCAGATTTTAATAAAATTAGTGGTAGTTGATTTTATCTTTCAAATTAGCCATTAAAAATAAATGATAAATTGCGTAGGCAGTCGATTACTCAATGATCTCTAGGAAAAGAACACTGGGTAACCTAAGGTGTATAAAAGATGGAGTTTATTTTATTGCACATATCAAAGAATTGAGGAGAGCTAATTGAAGAACAATGTCTACAGCAAACCTTAAAACAAAATCACCCCAAAACACACCTCAGAACTGCTTTGAAAATACATCATTAGTAACTGAAAAAGCAAAGAGAAAGCCATCTTCCTTCTGCATTTTATTCTTTGTTTTTAATTTAAAGCACTTTTTTTTCTTTTACAGTATATCCTGATTATACTTTCCCCTTCCCTTTCAGCTCTCAGGTTCTCTCCGCCTTTCCTTCCCTCCAGATCCATTCCTTCTCTGCATCTCATTAGGGAAAAAAATAAAAATAAAAAGGCTTCTAGAAGAAAACAACCAACCAAACAGAACAAAAATAAGATGAAGCAAACTTTTATGTGAAGCTGGACAGGATAACCCAACAGGAGGAAAAGTCCCCAGAACAGGCAAAAGAATCAGTGAACCACATGTCCTTGTAGTCATGACCCCAGCCCTAATCAACTAATAGCTATAATATATATGCAGAGGACATGGAGTAGATCCATGTAGACCATAAAATTCCTACTTCAGTCTCTATGAGCTCATATGTGCCTTGCTTAGTTGACTCAGAGGGTTTCTGATATCTTTCAAGTCTCCTGAGCTCTGAGGCAAGGAGTATTTTGGAGAATTTCAATGTATAAATTTTTCCTCATAATGTCTAGTTCTAGAACTATGCGTCTGTCCCATTTGCTGCTAGCAAAGCCTGTCTGATGACTGGAGAAGACAATGATCTATGAGAATACAAGAATATCATTAGAGATCATTTTACTGATTTTTTCAAAAATCTGTAGTGTTTGTTTGTACCTTAGGTCTCTGGGCTATCTTGTCTCTCATTCTTAGTTAGCCAAGCAGTGTTGTGTATGAGTGCTTTCTCTTGGAGTGGGTATTAAATCAACTCAGACATTGGTTGGTTACTCCCACAAGTTCTGTGCCACCACTGTCTTATTATATTTTTTCAGGCAGGAAACATTGTAGGTCAAATATTTTGTGGCTAGGTTGGTGTCCATATTTCTCTTTTTGTAGCCTGCAGAGTACTTTCCCACACCTAAAATGCAGAGATGATTAGCTCACGTGCACGTGGGCACGGGTGCGGGCTCCTGTTGGGAGGAGTTATGGTCCCTGCACTATCTGTCACAGCTCAGAGTGGCAGAAGCATGAGAATTTAACTGAGTTTCCTCCACTCGGCCATGGGCAGATGCTGTGAGACTCAAACCAGGGAGTGAGAGAATCCCAATCTGCAGTTCTGCTATGGGGTGGGGAGGGTTGTGGGGCAGGGCTTTTGAGTGGGCCCAGAGGCCGGTGGTCTCCATTCGGGGCCCCTAGATGCTGTTGGGAGGGGGGGCGTAGACCAACAGGCAGTACTCAGGAAACGAGGGGAGAGGGAGAGCTCTAGAGGTGTCCTGTGGACTAGCTTAGCAGACTTGGAGGCCTGGCTAGTTTGCTTGAAGAGGCAGGCCTCCACATTTTAACAGAGAGGTCTTCCAGGCAGAAGTTAGGCACAGCGGCTTCTGCTACAGCAGCTTATTAAAGGCTTTCTCCGTGGTTTCCTATGATGGGCCCCAGAAGACATGAGGGAGTCTGTGGTTTTTACAAGCTTTATCTTCATAGCAGATGGTAGTTGAATCTGGATGCACCCTCTCTTAGATCAGGGCGGACCTGACTTAAATAGGAAGGGAGGAGGGTCTGGGAAAGGAATATGTAATTGGCTATGCACTCTGGCCTTTAAGTATCTCATTAATATAGAAATCTCTACCTGTGGAGGGGCTGGTAGAGGCGTTGCCCTACGTGATTGCATGGCACAGGTCAATGGAGATCTTAGACCGCTTGTCAGGACCCTGGATTCTGGGGGCATGGCGGAACACCTGCTGTTGTCCTTGATTTCTCCCATCAGGGTCCAGGGTTTGAGACCTGTGCCCAACCAAGAATCAAGCTATTCTTTCGCGTTCCACAGAAAAATATTAGAATATAGTGGTAAAGACTCTGTGTAGTCACCAGCTTGACATGTACAATGAGTTTTGTCGACGTTTTTCTTGGCATAGACAATCCCGCTGGCAGTTTGAATAGAACAATTCTTTGTCTTAGCAACAGCCTGAGTTATTTGAAAATTTCCATGTGAACCCTCTGGCAAATAACTCAATTAAATGAAACAGTTCCATCAATGGAAGCTTTGACCAATTATAAGAGAGTGCCAGTTGTGATTCTGTATTTCCATTTCTAGGAATCATCTGTATTAAATTTTTACACCGCCCTGGAAATGGGTTCTCCAATTCCAGTTGTCTCTTATTGAACTGTGTATCTTCATCACATCTCCGGCCTTCCTTATCCCTCTCAACTAATATTCCCCTCCTGTCCTTACTAGTTCTTGGTCTTCCATTAAAATCTATTTTAATTCCTCATCGAAGGGCAATTTATATGTTCCCTATAAATCTCTCCTCTTTAACTAACCTTTCTGGGTCTACTGATTGTAACTTGTTTAGCATTTAGTTAATGACTAATGTCCACTTAGAAGTGAATAAATAAAATGTTTTATGGATATGGGTTACCTTACCAGTGACAATTATTTTCTAATTCCAACCATCTGCCTGGAGATTTTTTGATGTCATATTTTAGCAGCCAAGCAATGTTCCATTTTGTAAATATAACACATTTTCTTTATCCAGTCTTTGGTTGAAGGAAATCCAGATTGTTTCCAGTTTCCTGATATTATAAATAAAGCTTCTATGAACGTGGTTGAGAAAGAGTCCTTGTGGTAGGATGTGGCACTGTTTGCGTGTTTTTGCAATACTGGTATAGCTGTGACTTACAGTAGATGGATTTTAATACGCTGATGAACTGCCATATAAATTTCTATAGTGGTTGTACAAACTTGCACTCCCACAAAAAATGAAAGAGTGTTCCCCTTGCTCCACATCCTTGCCACCATGAGCTGTCATTTATGAGATCGATCTTTGCCATCCCTACAGGTAGAATCTCAAAGTAGTTTTAGATTGCATTTCCCTGATGGCTAAGGATATTGAACATTTCTTCAGTCGTTTTTTAGCCATTTGACATTCATCTATTGATAATTCTATGTTTAGACTTGTAAATCATACTTAATTGGATAATTATTTTTGAAATCCAGTGTCTTGATTTCATTATATATTTGAATATTAGCCCTCTGTCAGATGTGAAATTAGTAAAAATATTTTACCATTATGGAGAATACTACTTTATCCAATTAACATTGGCCTTTGCCTTATAGAAGCTTTTCAGTTTGATGAAATCACATTTATTAATTGATGATTATAGTGCCTATACTATTAGTGTTCTGTTTAAAAAGTTGATAGTGTCAATGTGCTCAATGGCTATTTCCCACTTTCTTCTTTCTGGTTCAGTTTATCTTGTTTTACATTGAAATCTTTGATCCATTGAACTTGCGTTTTGTTCAAGGTTAAAACTTTGGATGTATTTTCTTTTATCTACATGCAGACATTCGTTTTGACCAGCTCCATTTGTTAAAGATACTGTTTTTTCCCTAGTGTGTGTATCTAGCTTCTTTATTAAAAATTAGTGTCCATAGTTTTGATTATTTATATCTTTTTCATTCTTTTTTATGATAAAAGTTTTTTTTTCTACATCAAATATAATACCAATAATGATCATTGGGGTCCAGGAGTCACCTCACAAACCACATGAACATTAATCTCTGTCACATAAGGATAGTTTATTGAGCATGTGCCCAGGACTGATAGATCAAGGCTACAGTCCAGACTCAGACTTGAACTGTGACTTTGAGTTAAGATCCTACAGGGCACTTAAGCCTAAAATTCACAAATATCTGTGCTTAGTTACTCAACCAATCAGGATTTGTGGACAGAGTTTCCTAAGGAACCTATCTTTCTTGTACATTTGCTCCCATTGGTTGGGGTATTCAACTGTGGGAGGATGTGCCTTGTCTAACATTCATGTCTTATCAACCAGAATAGGACTTGTCTAACATTCATGTACTCATTTGCCAACCAGGATGTTAGTTACTCATATACATGTTTCTTTTTGCCAAGTAGGATGTCAGTTCTCAGAAAAGACTTGGGAAATAAACTTTACCCAAACACCACTCACAATTGAAGTCTTATTCCAAATAGTTGCAGGTGTCTCCTTTATGTTGGGGTCCTTTCCAAAGGCAGCTTATAAAAGCAAATACCACAAAGCATACACAGGTGCAGGAAGTTCTGCTGGGTGATTGGTTCAGGTCAAAGCTTATTGTAGCTAACTATACAAAGTAGTTCTAACAGACTTCTGCCATGATTGGTTTGCATGATTCACAGAATATGCAATCAACTTGCAACTTCTTAATAGCAGTGGTAACAACAAGTGAGAAAAACTCTTTGTAATATCAGTAACCGTACAAAATGGCAAGCTAGATAGGTAACAGTTACCTAGTCCTTAACAATACATAAATAAATAATGAAAACTTTCATTGAAGGATTGAGGAAAAATGCAGAAGGTAATATTAGAAGAAAATTTAGAAATTTAGAAGAAAAGAAACTAATGATCTTGCAGCACTAAAGTAAAGCTTGTTTGCATAGAACTAAAAGACTCTTCTTTTATATCCAGATTTACTATAAGGGCAGGGAGAAATTGCTAGTAGGTGTCTTTCCTGTGATGACTGATCAATCTATCAAGAATTTCAAGTAAAAGTACAGTGAACTTATCAGAAGTTGGAACTGCACATTAGAGAATAAAAAGATGATTTGAGTGCATATTATCTCTATATTACCTCCCCTGCTTTCCTGCTGCATCTTTCCACTTCCTAGGTGACCATTTCTGAATGTCTTCTGTTCTGTAAACATGGGGGAACTTGTAGAGCCCACCTCCAACAGAAAGACAGGGCATCAACTGAGGGATGAGGTTGCCATCCCACAGTCAGAACTCTGACTCATAATTGTTCCTGTCTGAAAGAACTGCAAGGTTGGAAATGGAGAGGAGTCTGTGGAAAAGAAGGTCCAACGACAGGCCCAAAGTGGGATCCAGCTCAAGGGGAGGCCCCAAGACCTGACACTGTTTCTGAGGCTATGGAACACTCACAAAAAGGGACCTATCATGATCACCCTCTGAAAGACCCAACAAGCAGCTGAAAGAGTCTTTTTCATTCTTATGTCTCTTCTGGGTCGGTAAGAGTGAATTAGCTTAACCTAATACCATAAAACTGGCTCTACTACTCTTACCAACAGAGTTAATTATTTAAAGATTTATTCTTCAGGGTTTTTCTTTTTCAGTATAAAATTTACTTTTCATGTATATACTTGGAGGTATATCCAAATATGTTTGCCCATTTATAGACATAGAGTACAGAGAAGGAGATGGAGTCTACCCATCTATCATTCTTCACCATTATCTTGAGACAGTACACATTATCTTTGTTGGTAACCCACAATCCCCAGAGATCCTTCTGTCTCTACTCATTGCAGCCTTGGGGTTACATGGAAGTTTATGTGTCCCTAATAAGCTTTTCATGTGGTTTCTGATAATTTTACTCAGGTCACAAATTTTGTACAAGTACACTTATTTATAGAAATATATCCATAGCTCCACCAAACAAACAAAAAACAAACAAAAACCGAATTAAACTATTTTTCAAGTTTAAAATATGTGCTTATTGAAGACAGATAAGTCAGTCACAGACTGTAAAATACATTTGTAACTTATTTAACAAAATATTTATATAAAAACTTACCAAGAATTATAACAAATTAACAATTAAAAGTAAAATAACAAATAAATAAATAATAATCTGAACAATAAAACATGCCTCCCTCTTACTGTTAATAAATATCAGAATTTCTCATTTTTTTTAGTGTGATCTACAGCATAGAATGCATGTTTGTTCTGACATATGTCATGGATGATAGTGTCTTACCTGTTTCTTATTCTGTAAAAGGTTTTTATACTACGGTTTGAATGTTTTGATTTTTTCTCTTAGAATTAATTTATTAACTATCATTGCTCTGTCCAACCTCATTGGTAGGCTCAAAGCAATTCACTTGCTGATTTGTCAATCTGTGACATAATTCCCTAAAGCACCACCTGCTTGCAACATACTGCATAGATCCCTTTTCAAAACCTTATGAATATTAAAGTGAATGTCCTTGCCTTCTTAGATGTATTTGGCTTCATATTTTAATCTGCACATATAACCCAGGTGTTGATTTAAAATTCAGTGACATCAATGATTATCATTCTAAATGATCTTCTGTTCTTTCAGTCCTTGATGTATCTAAGACAGAAGCCTGGGAAACACATTCTCTCCCATTGACCATATTGCATGCCTTGTCAATGAAGGCTGAAGCCTCATCATTGGAATTTCATTCTAAACAAAGATCCACAGCAAAGCCTCCCAGCAGCTGCCTTGTCAGGTTTGTGAAAGGAAAAAATTAAATCTACTATATTTATTCCAAGTCTCCTCCATAATAGGTCTCATATGATAGCTTAATTTTATTTTCTGTTTATCAAAAGTAAGGCCTACCGGAGACCGGGTGTGGAAGTAATTATGTGAAGCCATCCCACAGATGGTGGGTGATAATAAGAAATTTTTGATGGGAATCTGTTCATCTAACAAGCCAAGAGAAATGACATTTGACTTTGCTCTTTATAAATTGTAATACCTAGTGTCTTTTAAATTGGATGGCTCCTCTACTTTATCAGAACAGGAGATCTAAAAAAGATAATAAATGATACTGAATGGGAATGAGGCAACTCCCAGTCTTTATTCTATCTGTGTAGGCAGGAAAGTCAGGCAGATAGATAAGTGGAAAGATGGGTGGGTAGATATTATTTTAAAATGTCTAAAAAGATGCCAGGATCATAGTGAGGCTTTTTATGGATGATAGATATTTTTTTTCATTAATTATTTAATTCCATCATCAATGAAACAAAGTATAGTGTATTGTTTACATTTGTATTTATGAACACCTTTACGGTTAAGATATTATTCATTTGAAACATTTGTTCAAATATTCATTTTCATATACATATAGGAGTATTTTTAATGAGACTGACATTTTCAGGTACTGTGAAGACAGAAAATTGTGAATAATAATCTAGTATCCACTTCACACCCTGTGAATGTCCTCCAACATAAGAAAAAGTTTGTTTAGTCTATAGATCTGAAATGATATTAAATTCATCACACATTTTCTTTTGTTTGTTTTGAACCAGAGTCTCACTCTGAATGCAAACATGACCTTGGGACTCACAGCAGATTATTTAGGCCAAAATTATGGCAATATTTATGCATAAGCTTCCACCTTATGTAGAGAAAATGATAGATATTAGTACTAGGCTTGGATTTTCATACAATATTAATCCTTGTATTGTTTGGATATTTGGATATATATTCCCTCAAAGTTTCCCAATTAAATGGCTAAGACAAAAAAGACTTCAACAAACTTTACATAGAGAAATGCTTTGATATTCTTCAGCCCCTTGAGACTTGAACTTATTATTAATATCATTATACATTTGCTGTTTATTATACCTGATATAATCTACATCATCAATGTTAGTTACAATCTGAAATGTGAATTTTGTTGTCCTTATTATTATAACTATTAGCACACTACATGCTAGTTCCTATGTCTTCCTTTTGTGTTAAATAGGTATACTTGAGCCCTCTTGTATATTGGAATAAAGTCTAATGATCAAAAAAAAAAACTAGACATGATTAAAATAGTTGACCATGTTATCTTGCTTTAAAGTTTATAATGAATACTGTTAGTAACATCAAGAACAAATTATGAGATTAATTATCAAGAAAATATATATGATCAACATGTTAGGCTAAAATTTTCTGTTAATATAAAGTCTTATCGTTTAATTTGTAATATTAATATATTCACAATCTTTTAGAACATGTTTATATCCTTAGTTTGTTTTTATTTTAACATCAGTTTTGATAATGTTACACATACAAGGTGTTGTAATCATATTCATCTTACACTCTCTTCTCTTACAAATTCAGTGAGGAGGCTTTCTCTTCTCAGTTATTCTCCTACATTCTTCCCCCATATTCATTTCATACCCCCTTGTTATTACTCTTTCTTTTTCTTCTCTTTCTTTGTGATTTTTAAACAACTCATTGTAGGGGCTGGAAGGGTGGATCAGGAGTTAAGAATGTATACTTCTCTTCCTACTAGAATTGGGTTATCAGCATGCAGATAGGGTGAGTCAGTCACCTGTAACTCCAATTCTAAGTGATCCACTATTTTTTTTTTCTTTTTTTTCCCCTAGACTCTGTGGGCATTTGCACTTCAGTCTTCAGACAGACTCATAACAAACACATATTTAAAATCAAAATCCATATTAAAAATATCCTACTTGATTATGGGCAGCAAAATTGAAGGGAAAGAAGAAATCTAAATCAGTTAAAGGTAAAGATTTTCAGTTTTCATTTCAGAACTACGTATGGTGTGCTGTCCTAGTGTTAGTATTTTTGGTATTATGTCATGTAATTCTTACTGAATAAGCTGCTTTGTGCATAAGTTAGTGGAATCCCTGACTGCTATCTGGTAAAGATATATAATAAATATCCCAAGACACTGGCAATGGTATACCCATGGGGACCTTACATAACCTGTTGTAGATGCAGAAGAAAAGACTAACACTCTCCTATAACTTATAGAAGAATATCTCTGACAGAAGACTCAAAACTTGGTAGGGCTTATGTCTAAATAACACTAGAGACAAATAAAATGTTAATTATTCAAAGACTTCTGTGACTGTTTGTAGGCTATTAAACAAAAGAATACAGAAAGATATGTTAATAAAATAAAATAGTAAATATTTAAAAGATGGGTAGATACTTATCTAATTTTGTAATGAGAACAATTTATATTTGTAATCATTGTTTATTTCAACATTTGTTTAACATTTTTGGGTTATGGATACAAAGTGAAATTAGCAGGTACTAATTTTGACTGAGTATGAAACCACATTTGGATATTATTTTTAAAAGATGAGAAATACTAAATGAGATATCATAACTTTCCTCAATTAACTAAACAGTAATTATCTCCAAAGACTAACCTTAATGAAACACCTGGAGTCTTTAAGGGATTGAAGTAATTTACTCAGAGTTTTATCAATAATTTCAACTAATTTTAAATGCTAAAAATTTGTAACTTGTTAAAGTTTATTTATGTTAAACATGACTTTCATAAAATATTTTAGAAATCAAGAATGATTGTGTAGATATATTAACAAGTGCTTAGTAGCTTTTGTTATTTTTAATATATTTTATTTATGTATTGATAATTTCATATTTGTACCTAATGGATTATTAGAACAAAAACCCTTACAAATTTATCTTGTTCTTACTATATCTCAAACTCCCTTCCCTGTGGGTCCTTTCCTTATTCATTGCCATTATTTGTTTTTTTCTGTTGTTGTTTTTAATAACCCACTGAGTTTAATTAGGGACTCCCTCGTGTATACATAAATGTGAGAGTGTTTACTCAATCATGAGCAGCTTACTAGTAACTACATTCTTGTAGAAAACATGATTCCCGGCAAGCAGCCCCAAAAGTTCTCCACATCTCTCCCTTTTTTATTTCATAAACAAGAAGTAATTTTAGGTAGGAATCTCAATCTTAGGCTAGAAC
The DNA here is from genome assembly GCA_030674055.1 of Rhabdomys pumilio. Taxonomy (NCBI): domain Eukaryota; kingdom Metazoa; phylum Chordata; class Mammalia; order Rodentia; family Muridae; genus Rhabdomys; species Rhabdomys pumilio. The sequence goes on along the minus strand of JANHMN010000015.1, from coordinate 2,067,960 downwards.
AAAGAAGTAGGCTTCAGGCATAAAAATGACTCTGGGCAAGGACAGAAAAGTAGGCTCAGATATTTTGGTCATCCTGATAAGCTCTTAGAAACAGTGATCACTGGAGTGATCACGGGACTTTGTTTATTGCCTTGCTTATTTGACTATTTGTGTTTATTGTCTCACTTGCTCTTTGACTATTTGCATCTATTGTATTGCTAGTTCCTCAACCTAGAACTAGCCTCAATGCTTGCATGTAATTAAAATGGTATAAAAGCAGATTGAGAAAAAATGAATTCTGCACAAAAATAAAAAACAAAAAACAAAATCCAACCAATCAACCAACCAAACAAACAAACCAAAAAACCCTAAAACTATGATTCCCTCTTTCTCTAGCCTCTATCAATAGCTGCTTAGTTAGGCTTGAGATCTCATTTATTTTTCTTTCATCCACGTGTGACTGTTGGAGGGTCTGCCCTGTAGGTCTTACATAAATAGCCACAGGTAAGCACTCAGCTTAAAAAAATCAATCATAATAATCTTTCCATCAGAATTTTTAATGTAAAGAGAGTCAAAGTAATGCCCCGAATCAAAATTGTTTTGTCTCTCTATGATACACTTAAAGCATCCTTACATTTTTACTGTAAAAATAGTATTCATAAAAGTGTTTTTCCAATTTTCACTGGTAGATAATGGCTAAGGTTCAGGCATTTTTTTATATTAAGATTCTAGGGCAAGGAATGAGACTGAGAATGGAGCTGGATGCACTTTTTATATAAGTAACAGTACATTAAGAACTGGCCCACATTTGCCTAACCCTGAAAATACAGCCTAAATTTAACTTGGCGAATTTTATTCTTCCTTGGTCCTACAAATCCTTTTGGATCTCTTCAGTTCATCCACATGAGTCCCAATTTCCTCAGGAATATCAACAACAACAAACAGTGGAAGATTTTACAAGGAGAAAAAGAGCTTCCCCTGTTTAAATTACATTGGGGAATATCAGATTGTACTAAGAAAAAAAATTTTCAAAGAGAAAATGATTTGATCTCTCTTCAGAGGAGTACTAAGCTGATAATCCATGGTTAAAACATTAATGATTCAAGGTATGTAAAGAATTTGAACATAACATTTTCAGACATGGAGTACTAAGCATATGGAATGCATTGAGCAAAATGACCATCAAAGAAAATAAATAAATGAGCTTAAGAAACAGATGTTTGTACATGAGGGAAAGGATTAAAGGAACAGAGAGCAGTCAGTGTGAGGAATTATGATAAAACTGGACAGCTTCTTTGAGCCACATGCTACTTTCAGTCCATCCATCTAAAATATAAATTGGTATTTTTAATTAAATATTCCTCCCAAACCCAGTCCCTATGTCTTAACATACTTATAAGTAAGCAGGGCTTGGCTTAGGGCATAATTGACTTAGGTGTTCTAATCTTTTGCTCATTAATGAAAAACACACATGCAATACTGCAAAGGAAATGGGGAATACTTTCTATAACTCATGCTATTCCTGTAAAACCTAGTGTCTTAATAATGAAGCTGATGGATTAGCTCATACTGCCTAAATATGCAGATATCTTACTTGATTCAATCTCTATAATGATTTATCCACCTCACTAAGTACTTTGAGAGATCTGATGTTTTGATTCAGAGCAGGGCATCATGGAGTCTTCATTACTTTCCTTGTGTTTCTCTTAGTTGTGATCTAATAAGGTTGCTACAGCAATGGTTTTCTTCCCTCTTTAAACCTTGCTTACTTAAAAGGAAATCTATTGCTCCAGCTTACACATTAAGCTCTTTACTGAAACTGAGAAAAGGACACTCTGCTTTTGGCTTTTCATCAGGCAATAATAATTCTAAGAAATTAATACAAAGCAGGCACTGCTGTTTTCTCACATATTGGTACATTTATCTTAATGAAAATACATAATAGTCTGTGTCTTTGGCTTCCTTTGGCACATAAGGGATGTGGGTGTAGACTTGTACAGTGACCTTGACTATGCTTCAGAAGCTGTATCAGCACATTCTGTAATTTAGCACATTTATCCTTAACATTTTGAAAGATTATTTTTAATATAACTGTTAAATATTGAACTGTGCCCTTTCTCACAGTTCATATACTGAAGTCCTAACCTGAGGTTTTTCAGTAAGTGGTCATATTGGAAAATAGGTTAATTGCAGATGTAATTAGTTAATAAAGATGATATTGCACTAGAGGAGAGCCTTAATTGTATGTTACTATTGTCCTTACAGAGAGGAGAAAACTGAGCAGAGACACAGGCATGGAGGTAAACACGGAAACAGGAATATGCAACTATTTCTTATCAGTCTCCAAATGACAAAAAAACTATCATGAGAAGCATCAGAGAGACAAGCACTGGACATGGTCTATCTCTGTTGTAGCTCTTACAAAGAATTTCATGTCAATTTTTTTGATCTCAGACTTTTAACATGATACACTAGAAGACAATGTCTTATAAAAAAATAAAGTAAGGCCTCCTACCAATCCTAGAATAGATTTGAAGTAGTTATGTGGCCCAGTTTTGCCAAAAAGAATGTTCTTCTTGACCTTTTTTAGTGCTAGGATTACATGTTTAGAACCTAATGTCAGTACATTTGCTAATGTTACAGGTTAGGAAACTTTATCATGTTTGCAACTTTAAAATGAATGATATAATTTTTTTATTAAAAAAAACTTGGCATTGTTTATCATGGTTGCCTTGACAGAGTTCAGGTAGGAAAGTGAAAGTGTCCACATAGAGTTTATCCTGGCTCAATATTCTCCTCTAAAAAACTGGAGGTGCTCAACTCATACAGTTAAAAGTGGTTTTGTATTTCATAAAATTATAATTTTAATTTACTAAAATTATATTATACATTTATTATTCATGTCTTATGGTCTCTGTTGCTGTGAACAGACACTATGATCCCAGCAATTCTTAAAAAGAAAAACTTTTAATTGGGGCTAGCTTATTGTTTCAGAAGTATAGTTCATTATTTCATGGTGGGAATCATTAGAGTAGGCAGATAGACATGATCTTGCAAAAGAAACTGAGAGTTCTAGATATGGATCTGCAGGCAGCAAGAAGAGAGTGATACTGGGCCTGACTTGAGCATTTGAAATCTCAAAGCTTGCCCCCCAATTGCAAACTTTCTCCAACAAAGCTATATATCCTAATAGTGTATATTATATATCTCCTCTTGGGCATATAGGGGCCATTTTATTTTCTTTTTTTTTTCAGTTTTTTTTTGTTTTTTTTTTTTTGTTTTTTTGGTTTGGTTTGGCTTGGTTTTTTCGAGACAGGGTTTCTCTGTGTAGCCCTGGCTGTCCCAGAACTCACTCTGTAGACCAGGCTGGCCTCAAACTCAGAAATCCACCTGCCTCTGCCTTCCAAGTGCTGGGATTAAAGACATGCGCCACCACTGCATGGCCCACAGGGGCCATTTTCATTGTAACAATAACAATATCATAACAAACACAATATTTTTTTTAAGAAACAAGATTAATTAGCTTCTTCAAGAGCTAAGAGACAATTCAGAATCACTTAGTTTTGCTAAATATTTCTATCTGAAGATTTTATGAGAAAGTGCATGCTAAGTAAGAAACTAATCTTTGTACACCAGTCATATTTACTATCAGTGACAGCTAATGAAAGGGCTAGTGAGCCTAAGGCTTGATAGATAACTGGACTGCTGTCATGAAGAGAATAAAGAGATAACTGAAAGGTGCTATAAATGGAAAAATGTCTAAAGTCAAAAGCAGAAAATAATTGAATGTGAGAGTGATCAGGTGAACAGTATTTGTTTGCTAAACACTTCTTAAACTTTGAATTAAATTTATATTCACTTTATACAAGCATTGTTTCAAATATTAGTAGGATTCTATGTTTTATATGAGGGTTGGGTAGTATTTAAAACAGATTAACCAACTCTATTTTCTTGAATATGCATCATTCATTTAAACCCATTTACTGAGTCAAAATGCTCTCCTTCAGTTGTCTGAGATAGTCTACACATTGTCGGTTTCTACCACACCCTTTTGGATAGGGCCACTCCAGAGTTTCTTTTCTGATTTTGTAGTCTATTTCCCCTTCACCAGTCTTTTCAAACACTGGTTTTCTATTTGCTAAAGTTTTGATCAGTATCAACTACCAGAGAATCTTTCCATACTATCTCTATCTCTAAATAATCCTGCCTACGTGTTTACTTAGTCACCATTACATCTAATAAAAGGTACCTCTATGGATTTGTTGTCCAATACAAAGTAGTTATACTTGAAGTATTATACATGAGAATAAGAATGAACTTAGTGGGTTGTATTTGTATATGTCTGTGTGTCAATAGTAATCAAAAAGTAGTAAGAGGTGTTAGAGGAGGGCATTATGGGGTAGGTTGGAGAGAAAAAGTGAAAGAGAATAGTGACATAATTATACTATAAAATATAGATGCTTTGTACAACACAAACTGAGAAAAAGAAAAAATGACTTAAATCAACAGAGTTGAAATAAGCAGGGAAACATTACAACAGTTAACAAAGAAATACAGAATATTATAAACTAAAAAAGTGTAAACTTCATTATTCATCTAAATTATTAATTTAAATCAATAAGAGAACAACAACCTAAACAAAGTTATAACATAGGATGACAAAGAATACTATCAAAGAATGGCAATCAAGTGTTTGTAATTTTTTTCAAAAGAAGAGAAATAGAAATATCACTACAAAACACAGTCTATGAAGCCAGGATTAATCTAATATTTAAACCATGTAAACACACACACACACACACACACACACACACACACACATACACACACACACACACACACATACACACACACACACACACACACACACACACACACACACACACAGAGGCGCACACACATTTCTCTATTAAGGAACTGAAAACAAAGATACAAACACACTCAATAAAATACTGGCAAACCAAAATACAAAAAGATCTTCCACAACAATTAAGCTGGCTTTATCCTGAAGATGCAGGTTTTTCTTAGCATATGTAAGTCAATAAATAGAGTTAATCATATAAAAATATTTAAAGAAAAAAATCACAAGATCATTTCAATTGATGCAGAAAATGCCTTTGATATACTTTCACATGTTTGCATGGTAAAAAGTCCTAGGGATACATTTATCTTTGGATTACTTTGGTCTGGAGATAACATACCTTAACATAATAAAATACAACAAATTTATATCCAACTTTATAATAAAAGGAGAAGTTGAACATTTCCCATTGAAACAGAAATAGGACAAAACTGCCCACTATTTCTACTCCTGTTCTGTATAGTTCCAGAAGTACTAGCTGGAGCAATAAGACAATAGGAAAAAATAAAACTATAAAAACAAGAAAAGAAGAAGTCAAGTACATGTGTTTAAAGATGATGTTGTATACAAGAGATATCCCAAAATTTCCAGCAGAAAATGTCATCAGATTAAAAGTAATTTAGAAAAATTGATAGCCTTTATGTATACCAAAATTAAACTCAGAGAGATCATGAACACATTTTCATTTTTGGTAATATTAACAACAATAAAATATTTCAATTAAACCTAGTCAGGAATATAAAATATCTTTACAATGAAAACTTTAAATATATGAAGAAAGAGACAGAGGAAGACATTAAAAAATGCCAAGGCATTATGTGTTACAGATTTGTAATATTAATAGTGTGGAAATGTTCATTTTAGAAAAAGTAATTACATAGTGCAACTTCAATCAAAATTCAGAAAATGTTCTTCACATCAATTGAAAAATAATTCTGAAATATGTGGAACCAGTGATGGCCCCAATTAATGGTTAGTTTGCTATTGTAGGCATTAAGATACATTACAGACACATAGTAATAAAAACAATATGGTACCATCACAAAAACAAACATGTAGACAAATATAATAAAACAGAAGTTGGAAGCATCTGTCATCATGGCAACAGTCATATGATATTTGACAAAGAAACAATAAATTTATACTGAAGAAAAAACATTGTTTTCTACAAATGTTGGGAAAAATGGGTGTTGTGGGGATAAAATTCTCCCTTTTACATCAGGGCATTCTGAGACAAGGATTTTGCATTCAACCCAGATCAATACATCATGTACTAGATCTAGTTGTTGGAAGAGGGGCAATGCAATGTTTTACAGTTACCACCTCATTTGGGGGCAGTGAAGAAAAGACCATGTGTTTGAGAAAGGAAGAAAATTGTGAAAGGAGAAAACTGAGAACAAAAGACTTGATCATGCCTGGACAAAAAGATGTAGAAGGTAGGGTCAGATGTCTGCCTACATAGTTCTGATCTGAATTTGCTGGTTAGTCATTCTTGCGTGAAATACAGATGTTCACATCCTAGTTTTCTTGTTTGTTTAAATGGGTAGGTATGACAATTCCTTCATTTAACTATTGTCAGAAATCACTGAAATACATACAAAATAATCACTTTAGTGTTTCATAGTGTATAATCATCAGCAGGTATATTTATAAATGTCACACATATTACTAGAATATAATCTTATTTTTTATTTATAAAGAAAGATCATCAATTATCATTTTCTATCCTTCTTCCACTTACTGAACCATTTTTACCTATTTTAATCACAGGAGTAGGTCAGCTTTACTTGAATTACCGTCCATGATAAACACTATCATTATATTTTGCTTGCTGGAAGATTTCATTGTCATATTGACTTATTTACTTGAATAGAAAACATTTAATTAAAAAAATGTTTTAGCTAATGTCAAATTTAGGGTGACTGTTTAAGGATAATAGATTATTTTATATCAAAGACAACTCAGAAATGGATTGGAAAGAAGATTGAATAGCTAGCCAAATGAATTTAATTTCAGGGATGGTTAAGAACATTGACATTTGAAATTGCCAGGAACTAGAAAGGGTATCCCCAAGAGTCACCAAAGGATTGATTTTATTTTACTTATTTAGGTGTTCCCCAAACATACTAAAACAAGTTATTCTGTATCCTTGAAACAGTAGCTAATTCCATGTGTCAAGAGCTTCCAGATGTGGGAATTGCTCACTGAATTTTGTATCTGTAATTAATTTGCTGTTGATTCTCGACATCCTAAATTTTCATGTGAAGCCCTTGAGGTATCTCAGCATTTCCAGAGAAGATGCCAGGTAGTCTCCCAGCCAGCCTTACTTCATGACCTTTCTTTTATTTATTTATTTATTTATTTATTTATTTATTTATTTATTTATTTATTATTTTTATTGGATATTATATTTACATTTCAGATTTTATTCCCTTACACCATTCCCCCCACTACCCAGCAACCTCCTATCCCATCCCCCTCCTCATGCATCCATGAGGATGTGCCTCCACCTACCCTCTCACTCTCACCTCCTCACCCTCGAATTCCCCCCCATTAGGTGTTCAGCCTTCATGGGACCGAGGATCTCCTCTCCCACCTATGCCTGACCTTTCTTGAGATTCTTTTCCACTTTTAGCTTCATCCAACTGTCCCACTACAAATGCTCAAAATGTCCTCTCATATTAAAACTATATTCTCTTTGCAACAGATGGAGAACATTAGAAAAACCCAAAGCCAATCACAATGAATAGTGTCAGAGATCAAAGGATACATCTGCAAAACACTCCTGTTCCTAAGTCTCTGGGGACATTGTGGAAGAGGTGGCAGAAAGACGGTAAATGCCAGAAAACCAGGGAGTTTTCAGTGAGAGTGTGTCCTAGTAGTGTCAGACGCTACACACATAAACTCCCATAAGTCTATCCAAATATGAACATTCCAAGGATAGCACCAATAAACATTCTTAACAAGACAGAAAAAGCTCAAGAGACAGCAACCCTATATAGAGAACTACAGGCCACTGAAGAAAGCAGGAGCAACAGAACTTGTCTTTCCCAAGGAAGAACAAACCAGTTGGTTGTCTAGTGCCAAATTATCAGTCATGCAAACCAATATACAAGTGACATTGTACAGACTAAATAAGTTAATTTAGAAATATACATACATACATACACACACACACACATACACACACACACACACATACACACACACACACACACACACACACACACACACACACA
>JANHMN010000015.1:2013978-2047360 GCA_030674055.1 Rhabdomys pumilio | reverse complement strand
TGTGTGTGTGTGTGTGTGTGTGTGTGTGTGTGTGTGTGTGTGTGTGTCTGTCTGTCTGTCTGTATGTATGTATGTATGTATGTTTCTAAGTGTCAATGGGTGTCATACATGTGTTTGCACATGAAATTTGAGGATAAAAAGTTTATATTAGGCATACTCTTTGGTTGCTATTCACATTATATTTTGAGGAAAAAGCTCTTGTTTTACAACGGAGCACACCTGATTCTAGTAGTCTATCTAGCCAGTTTATTCCTGGAATCTCCTGTCTCTCTCTTCCGAGTTCTGTTATGTCAGGGGCTCTCACATCCACATGACATTTGCATTGGTGACAGTACTGAAATTTGTATACCTAGTGCTTCAACCACCGACCCATCACCCCAGCCCATAGTGTAATTTCACTTGTATTATTACTGTTCAATTCAGTGAGTATTATTACTATTTACCTTTTCTGAATTTCTGTCTGGATTTTCTAGCCTCCCCCCACCCTCTCACACCTAACTAATACAAAACATTGAATATTGAATGACCATCTAAAATTAGACTTTTTGCCAGTTTCTTGCCAACATTTCTTCAGTGGAATTTAGTCTTTGTTGCATGTTATCCCAGATGCCCACCCTATTTCAGCTCTGTTTTTAATCACATATTATTTGTGATTGTTTTATCTCTTAAACTATCAGTTTTAGAAATTACATTTGTATTTTTAGGCTATCTGGGTTACTTTGATACTCCGTTCTCAGCATATGCACTGCTGAGAATCTTTATTACTTAGTATGCCAAATCTAGAATTCTCAATTCATTAGTACAGCTTCTCTTATTGTTAGAGTTAAATACATTCATCTATATATCCACATAGTATCTCCATATTTTAGATAAATATGCACCAGTACATATTTACCTCTTCTTTTGTTGTTGTTGTTTTTCTTCATTAGTTCATTACCTATGATATTCTTGACAGTGTGGGTGCCGGAAATTCATAAATGATGTATAATATTCTCCAGGGGACTTTGGAGCAACATAGATTACTAATGAAAATTGTGAAAATACTGAGTTAGTCCAGTCAACAAATGTACAAAGACATGCTTGAAGTCTACTTAAAGAAGAATGTGGGCCTTCATGCATTTAATAATTTCTCTTAAGTGTTTAGAGTATAGACAAATTACTAGGGAGTCAGCGCTATCTTAAAAGTTTGATGATAGCTTTATATTTTCCAATGAGGAATCTACTGAGAAGTGATAATTTAGTAACGTAAGAAATTTATTTCAATTCTAAATAGATTAGACAAGTATGAGCAACACAAAATTTCACAGTGAGGAAAGTAGAGTCCAGGAAGGGATAAGAAATAACATTGATATACTTCACTGAAATTGTTGTTTCAGAGATGTTAACAAATACACATTTATCAATTAGGATAATGTTCAAATCACGAGACTAAGGATAATCTGCTCAGCAAGGTCAATGACTGACTTAAAACAAGTCTGTGATATAAAAGTTTTAAGAAATGAAGTAAAAGAATTCAAGTTGTCCTAAACTTTTTTTTCTGTGAAGAAAGAAGACAGCCATGATTATGAAGCAGTTGACAAAAATATTAAAACAAGAACTCATCTGTAATGGATTTTATTCAGAGCTTCATTTCTTAAAATGTTGCCATAATTCAGGCGATCTTGAGGCAGGAGACAGCTGGAATTGATAATAGGACTGCCCGAGCCTGTCATTAGTTCTGCAATATTAGCTTAAAATTAGTGTGGGGAGAATGCAAAGTTCATGCAGATTTTTGGTTCAATTCCTTACAGCACATAAAAGATGAAACAACATCTTTTATAAATTACAGAAACTTGTGTTATTCAGAACATAGCAGTCTCCATTTCTAAAAGTACTGGTAGAAAGTATATTTTAGTAAGCATATAGAAATATGCTAGTCATATTTTAATCTAATTATAAAACATTAATTCCACAAGATAAAAACTTTCTCTAAAATAAATATGTTTTTACTAAATTATTATACAAGGATTCACTGCAGAAGTGTTTATGTGCCTTTAGGAAAAGACAGATTCTTTCTTCTTAGCTTCCTCTCAGGTTGCTAAGGTGAATATCCTTACTGCAGCAACTCAAGGGGACTCAAGGGGTCTATTCTGGATCATAGTTTTGCATGTCAGGCAAACTCTCATTTTCATACCAGAGAAATCAAGTCTTCAGGAGCATTACATGTAAAAATAGAGACAGCAAGGAAAGAATGAATATTAATTTTCAGATTCTTACTTCTATTTATATACTACTTGGTACTCTGCATAGGGGATAGTCCTTACTACAGTTAAGATGTCTCTTTCAATACCAACCTAATCAAAGCTGTTTTCAACCATATGTCCTAGTGCAAACCACCTCCCAGGCAACTCTGGATTTTGTTAAATTAACAATTAACCCTAACTAATAAACAATCTGCTGCATAAATAAAATAAATTAACTACGTGTAGCAACTTTGACTTTCAATAAATTATTATGTTGCCCATTAGATATCATTCATTATAACCAGATTAAACATCCATTAGGACAATATCACTCCTTCATAGGAACATCCACTCAGAGTAGATGCACCCAATGTGGGGAACACCAGACAAACATTTATATGCAAACTACAAAGGCTCAACAAAAGATCTTAATTAATCCAAGTCACACAATCACATCTGATAGTTTAGGAACAGAACAGAAAACATTAGATGTTCAATAAAATAAAAGCAACATATAGGCACTTTCACATTGCTTTTTATGTTTACACAAATTAATAGCAATATGTAAGCTGTATTGAAATTTCAAAGAAAGGCTTTTAATAAATCATAGAAACAAACTTACCCGTGTGTGTGTGTAAAACTTAAACTACTTAGTTATATAATCATCCACAATAAACTACGCTTACTTTTCTGATTTTTATCTTATATATTGTCTCCTTTTCTATCTATATCCTTTTTATTGATATTTAAAAAAAAACTGAGAGAGTTAAAAATATTGCTGAATTAATTACAACTCTATGGCTACAGTTTTACTTATAAATTATTCATGTATATTTTTAATGCAGCATTTCTGTTGGAGATTGAGATATTCACAAATATAGGGTTATAATGATAAGTCTTTAAGAATCACTTTGATTCTATATTCATTTAGAAGAATAAAAGTGGGATGTTTCTCTTAGAGACTATGACCTGTCAAGTCACGGTTTCTTAGCCCTGTTAATAATGCTAGGTATGAAATTATTCTTGTGGATTCAGACTGAAATCCAAGCAGGAAGTGGTTGGTTCTTCCATAACATTTGTGCCACTATTGAACTTATGAGTATGTCTTGCCAGGATAGTCATTATTGTAGCTAGCAGGATTCACAGCTTAGAGGACTGTTCTTTTTTTTTTTTTTAATTTTTTTATTGGGTATTATATTTACATTTCAGATTTTATCCCCTTACCCCACTTCCTCCCACCACCCAGAAACCTCCTATCCCATCCCCCCTCCTCATGCTTCTATGAGGCTGTGTCCCCACCTACCCCCCACCCCCACTACCCCCATCCTACCCTCATATTCCCCCCCACACACTCTGTGTTCATTTTTCACGGGACCAAGAGTCTCCTCTCCCACCTATGCCCAACAAGGCCATCCTCCCCTACATAAAGGTTTTAGATACAAAGTTTGGTGTGTAAGGAAGTGGGTGGATATAGGAAGATTTGGTGATGGGTGGCATTTCATGATGAATTCTAAATCATCTCAAGGAAATGTTCTACACTCATCACCTTCCTTCCCTTAGCGCAACATTACAATGAAAAACTACATGGAATACTAATAATTCAGATGAACTCTATTAGAATTCAGTAGCACAAGCATATCTGGAAAGCCTTGTGTCTTTGAAGCACAGGAAAGCTATAGCTGGATGTGAGACAATAGAAAACCCCAGAGCTTCAGAGCTTTGCTTCAAGGTGGTCTCTGTAACCTCAGAGTGTATAACATATTTTTTAAAGATCAAGGTGGTCCAACCTATGTCTACAGAACATCTGCGCATGAAGACCAAGCATCTTCATTTTCAAGAGCACAAACAGAGGGAAAGTTGAAACATGAAAATTGGGAACCAGTAAATGCAAATAAAATACTACAAGAAAAAGAAATTTTCGTTATCCAAAATAACCAAAATCTAAAAATAGGTAAAAGGGTGAAAAGTTACACATGCACATTTATTGAAAATGAAATTATACAAGTTGAAATGTCATCTGACATGGAGTCAGAAATTACCAAGAATAGTATAAAGTCTGAAGACATAATCCCTGTGTTCCTTTGCCCCTGTCTTCTTTCTCTCACTCTCTCTCACTCTCTTGCTATCTTGTTCTCACCTTTTCCCTCTCTCCACAAGCAGCTGCTTCTATATGCCATGTACTCTATATTTCCACATGCAAAATATACTATATAAAATGTATTGGTTATTCACAGTTTAACCATTTAAATTTCAAAATAGAAAGAAAATTGAACAATTAGACTTGAACAAAACCAGGAAAGTACAATATGCAATTAAAAATCAGGATCACAAACAAACAAAAGTGTTGACTGTACATTGGGCTAGAATTAGTCAATCTGTCACCTCCAAGAGGCAGAAATAGTGTAGAAGATGGAAGCAATATAATATGTAAAGATAAAATGGCTAAAAAATCCCTACAGGCTACATTGAAAATATGAATGAAAGGAAGAAAAGCATAAAAGTAAGTAAGACTTTATTTTTTGAATATCAACAGTAAATTTTATTATTTAAATTTGAAATGCTTTTCAAAATTACCTTAAACACTAAAAATATGCTCTCTTTCTGAATTTCTGATAAATTTTATACAAAGTGAATGGGATGATAAAAGTTCAGAGTGGATTTAATAACCCATGCAAAGAGTATCTGTATTTTGAATTCTTTCTTTTTTATTCTATATTTTATTAATTTACATTTCAGATGTTATCCCCTTTCCCCATTTCCCCAGGGGCAGTAATATATCTAATTCTTACTTTGTTGGAATCATATAAAAATAGTTTCAGAATTTCTTTTTTCCTTCCTTCCTTCCTTCCTTCCTTCCTTCCTTCCTTCCTTCCTTCCTTCCTTCCTTCATTTATTTTTTCAACTGTAAGTAAGGCTTTTTTTTTTAAGTAAGGGGACACATCACAAATAGAAGCATTCAACCCATCTGAAACAAATGGGTTTTCGGGTGGGGGTGTTGGAGTGGAGTCGCAAATCAGTCACAAAATTGCCCTCTTCCTCACCCAAATGACAATAGGGTCCTGTCAGAAACTGAGGGAACAAGTCTGTCTTGGTTGTTTGTTATTCCTGGGTTTTATAGTGATTTCCATGGCACTTTCCAGACTCGGCCATACACTCAGGGTTGAGACTTTGTAGCAGATGCCACGGCAACAAGATGGCTACGACCATGAAAAGTTGCTATTGGTGGCTCCGGCTGTGATGGAAGCAGTAAAGGCCATAGGTGAGGGCAGCCACTGTACACAGACAGCCTATAGGTCCCATTGGGTTCTCACGGCGTCTTTTCCTTGAAGCTCTCTGGATTGGTGTAAACCCTGAGGCTGAAGCTCTTGATAACTGGGTCTTGGACCGATCAAAAGGCGCCTCTGGACTCATAGGAGCGGGAGCCACCATGCCCACAAGCACAGAAACAGGTAGGACAAAAATCCGGACGCTGGACCCCGCCTCCTGATTTAGTATTGGAATTTCAATGCAAAAAAAAAAAAAAAAAAAAAATCTCAGTGTGTTTTTGCTGAAATGCTCTTGCATGGGAGCATAGATATTTGCTCTGTTAAACGAAATTACATCTACAAAAACTGAAGGAAATCAATTCAAGTTGTGTCATCAACAGTGAATCAGATGGACTATGTCATATTCTCTCTATTAGTGAAATTAGCAGAAGAATTAGCAGAGGTATCCTCTGATACCCATGCTTAGGTCTAAAATATCATCTCAATGTCACTTGTAAACTGCTTAGCTAACAAATAATGAAATAATGTTGAGTTATTCATATTAGTGTGATATTAATTAAATGATGCATATATTTTCTTTAGAAATCAAGCTGAAAATGACTTTGAATACTTACTTGGCTGTTTTCTATTTAAAATAAAACTATAAATAAATCTGGCACAAATTTTGAAAAAATATAGATAATTGCTATAAATATATGAAGACTCAAGATAAAAATAATTAATTGAGCATGGTGATGTAGTTTCTATAGACAATAAGTGTCTTTGACTCAATAATGTCCTTAGCTGAATATCAAGACATCAAATTTCTAGCCTGATATAGCTAATTCAAAATTCTCACATGAACTGGATTCAAGCCAGGTTCTTTTTCCCTTATATAAAGACAAATGAGGAAATGAAAAATACATGTTTTCTTACAGTTCAAAAATATGTTTTACCTGCAGGTGTTTTGGGAGTAGCTAAACACCAATAACAAACTGATTTCCAAGAAAACCAGTTGGTAGAGAAATTATATAAGAAATATATCAGATTCCCCAATATTTCTATCTGCACGTCCAAAAAACATGATTCTGATTGAGGCAATTATTGAAATTCAATAAGACAATTTATACCTATTAAAATATTACGGAAGCCTCAGATACCATACTTTAGTAATTACTAGATGATGTGGAATAGGGCAGACTACTTACATATTAAAACATATATTTTCTTCTAGAAACAGATTTTGACAGAGCTCTGACTTTTAAGGCAACCATATTATTACTTTGCCTAGTGTAACTGTCAAGTGTGTGTAAAATCATGAGATAATTTACATTTTATTTCAATGTAAATTCACATTGTCTTATTTTTTTTTTAACTAGGATACTTTCTCATGTAACTTCAAAAAAATCTAAAATATTTCTCCTGGAAAACTGTTTATTTAATTTAATTATTATATGTCTATTATATGTCTTTTTGATAGGTAGACATTTTGACAAGTTACATTTACACAGAGAAACATTGAAACACATTCATTAGTCCTTTTTAGTATAACATCTAATCACTGAAAATATATGAGCTCACTTCAAGATGTCAGTTTAGTTTTTTTCTCTTCTGTGTCTTTGGCTGCCTCACACTGCCCTATTTGGTTTTATACTGAATAGTCGTATGTAGAGAAAAAAAAACAGTTTTTATGGTTAGTGATAAAACAATGACTTTAGTCTTGTATATACTTTGTGTCTCATTCTGATAGCTATAGAATGCATGGAATCTCCTGTCATGGTCCTTTAAGGATTGACAAATATTTCATGCAGAAAGAATATCCAGTACATGGCCATAGGCAGATAGCGAGTTTTCAGAGCACATTTACTGAAGTGATTACATTCTGTTAAAATGTCACAGACACTAATAATATCATCTTTGGTCATCTTTGCACTCTAGTGTCCTATCTTTTTTCTTGTTATATGTATCTATGTGTAGTGTGAGTGCTTGTGTTTCAGTGTAGGTTCTCGTGTGTGTGCATGTGTGTGTATGTGTATGTTTGTGTGTGTGTGAGTGCATACATGTATGTGCTTATTTGTGCATACATTAGCTTGATATTATGTGTCTTCCTTGATAATCTCTATCCCATGTATTATGGAAGCCTCGCTATCCTAGAGATCCTTTACTTCATTATTTTTCTTGCCATGTTATTTCGGGGGACCGTCTGTCTCTGTCTCTGGCATACTGCGGTTACAGGTGGGCCACCAGGCCAATGAGGCACTTAAATTGATTCTGAGGATCCAAATTCCATCCTTTGCAATTGCCTAATAAGTTATTTACCTCCCTGACAAAATGCTCTAACTTTATTTTTTTTTCAAAAAATGTGCTTAAGTTTTGTAATTTAAATGCAGGTAAAAGGAGATATGAACTGCCTTTGAGGTATCTGCCATGTTATTCTTGATTATGATAATAATGTTGAATATGTAAGAAAGGAAGGTTTTTCTGCTGTTTTGGTAGTAAATACCTTATTTTCAGTACTTTAGAAGAAGCTAATGGGGGAGGATTAGCCTTCCAATGCATGTCTGAATGAGCTATACAGTGAGTGGTAAGGCCACCCTGAGTCATGTGCTGAAAACCTGTATGAAATAAAAGAAAATAAAACAAGTCTTTTAAAGTTACAATTGAAATGAGTGAACCCTCTGTGATGGCTCTTCTTGGTTGTCAACTTTACTACATGTGGAATGAACTACAATCCAGAAATGGAGGATACACCTGTGATCCAGATTTTGAAGCTGGAAGACATATGCTTCTGAACCAGATATTGACATGGAGATCTTTAGGTATAGTTGGCATGAAAAGCTTAGGCCCAGGCAAGGTAAAACAAGCCTTTAGTACCAGAAGGCTATAACAAGCATATATCTATGGTCAAGGCCAGCCTTGGCCAGAGCAAGTTCTAAATCCAGGAATGATAGTATACACCTTTAATCTGGGCTGTACCTTCTGCTAGAGGCCTACATAAGAAGATTGGAGGAAGGAAGACTCACTCTTCTTCATTGGCTTGCACTTAACTTACCAGCACATTTGTTGGAAGCTACTTCTTTAGGATTCCAGCTTATACAGAAGACCAGCAAAAACAACTAGCATCATGAAACTCAGGAACTTCTAGATTCTTGGGCTTCCCATTCATAGCAGTCCACTGTTGGTTTAGTTGGATTGCAGCTTGTAAGTCATTATACTAAATTCTCTTAATATATAGAGACATTCCATGAATTCTGTGACTCTAGAGAACCCTGACTAATCCACCACCTCTTTTTTCTTTTTATCTTCTATTCAGTCTGGTGTATCTTTACATCACTTGATCATTACTTTCCAAAGAATATATTTCTGCTACAGAGTGATTATTAATAATTTATGATTATTAAATTATTTAATTTTCTTTGGCATTATAGCCTTAAATTTGCATATTTGAAGATAAAAAGAATTTATAATGAAATAATTTGAAGTGAAGCCCAGCAGGTTGCAATATAAACAAACTCATAATGTTACTACACAAAAAAATAAACCTAACCTCAAAACTTTATAATACATAAGAAATGCATCAATCAATGAGACTATGGTTTAAAACAGGACACTTAAAGCTGTGGATTCTTTTTCAAGTGAATAATTCATTGCCCTATATTTTTATTACCTTGTACCTCCCTGGTACAAATTGGCACAATTATGCTCTAAATGTATTTTAAGAGAAAAGTTTTACTTTAACGGGAAGGGTGATATGTAGGAGGAGCTAAGGTGAGAGGAATACCGAGAGGAAGAGAAGGGGTAAGGAGAGAAGGAGAAGAAGGAGAGGAGAAGCTAGGTGATGAGAGAAAGAAAGAGAGAGAAAGAGTGGGGGGAAATGGAGGCAGTTGTTCACATGTCTCCACCAGTCAAAGATAGTTGATATATCGAGACTGGGTATTAGGTTACACTTCTGATTGAGCATTATCAAACTTATAAAGTCCTTGATTAACATTTTTAAAAAGTGTATAAAAGCATAAAGAAAAAGGGGACATGGGATAGCGGTTTTCTGGGGGGAGGGATGGGGAAAGGGGATGGCATCCGAAATGTAAATAAAATATCCAATAAAAAGAAAGAAAGAAACTAATAATGAAATGAGGCAGATAGATGTCATTAGAGTAGACAAACTTTAAGAGCAGGAACAAGCTGATTTCTGGGAACATGAAGAGAAAAGAAAATAATAGAATTTCATCATGAGTCAAGAAAATGTGAGCTGACCATTATTTTGTGTTATTCATTCAAGTCAACATAGTTTGCAAATTCTTCCTTTACTCTTCAAGATACCGTGTATCTGTTATTATCTCACAAATTAACATGCGTAGTTATCACCATGCTTTCATATAATTTCTTGTATTAGTCCTCATTCGTTTCTTTTTCTTTTCTAAACATGATTTTATTTTTTGTTATACATATGTGCATATATGAATGGGAGGTGTATGCATGCTGCATTGTCTGTAGAGTGCAGAGGCATCAGATATCTTTGGAGCTGGAATTACAGGTAGATGTGTGTTGCTAAATATGAGTGTTGATAATCTAACTCAGGTCTTCTGCCAGAGCCACTATCACACTTACCCACTAAAGCATATCTCCAGCTCTCCCAGAGCTTTTGTATTAACCTATAAGTCAATTTGATTGAGCAAGATATTTGTATTTTGGGACAGTATCTAAAATGAATAAATATATAATCATAAATACATATTAATATATGGAAAGTTATTGACATACCTAAAATATATATTTTATATAGATAAAGCTAATATACTCCCTTAGCAAGTACAATAAAACTTTTATTATTGGAGATTTATTTTTAAATTTTTGCACATACATTTATTGTATATTGAGCACGTTCTCTTTCATAATCTCTATCCTCCATTCTGTCACTCAGATATTGAAATGAATGTTTCATAATTTGCTTCATGATACTTTTTAATAGGAAATAAATACTTTCCATTGTATGACACTGCATTCGTATCCTGCATATTTTGTATTCTGCAAGTTTTTAATGTCTGACAGTTGCATACATTGTTTTATTTTGTGATTAAGATATTTCATCATTGAAATGTTAATAACAAGCCTTCATTAAAACCGTTGGAATGCAATCAACTTGTTTCCATAAAACTCTGTGGATCTGAATATTGAGATGACTTCTTTCAAAAGTATGCACTTACTTATACTGAAAGAAGGGAATTTTTGGCAAACATGACAAATGAATCAAAAATAAGAACTGAATTTTGATAACTTATTATCTCTCCCAGAAAATGGTTTCTGAATACAAAATACAATTACTTTAATGTTTGGCTCTTTGCACAGCTTCTCATTGTACTATCCAAATGATTTTATATACAGTGATTAATTAGCCTCTACTCTCATGAGACGTTCTAGAAGAGATCAGAGAATCGAGTAAAGAAGAGTAATAAATGCCCGTTTCTCTTGTTGCCCTAGTACTATTCTGCGTTAAATTGTGGAAAACTTGAACGGCTCTTTGTAAAGCAATTGTGCTGATGTGGAATGGTGTGGCATGGATTGGACACCGTCTGTTTACCTAGTGTCATTCAGGTCAGCCATACTCATCGGTCAGTGACTGTCCTATTGCTTCTGTCTCTCATATAGTTCTTTTCTACAAGAGCAATCATGACGAATAGTTAGATTCCTTTACTATGTGTGTCTCGACATTTGCACAACAGCTAAAGAGAGAGGAATGTTAAGGATGTCTTTAGTAGGAAAGAGTAAAGGGTAGTAAATTATGTAAATACATTTTAATCTCATAAAATATTAACAAAGATTGAATGAAAATATATTTTTTTTTCATATATGATTTCTGGCCAACGATACAGACATTGTTCCAGCAACTTATACATTATGTCATAATCAGTTGAAAATAAGGCTGAAAGAGACTTACAGCCATTCATCTAAAAAAGCATCAATGATATTTCAACATGGCTTGCGATTTAGTGACTACTAGTAGTTTATTGATGTGGTTTGAATGTGTCAAATGTAAAACATTAGAATATATTATAACACAACCTTCTTAATCTGCAAGTGACTTTCAATTAAATATCCACTTATCACAAGACATCTGAGACATTTCTGAACCTATCAATTTAGATGTCATCTAAGAAAAATAATACGCAATCAGTTATTTTTCTCATATCCATTAGCAATTATATTACATATAAATTATAGTAAGATGACATGTTAATGCTCAGACAGGGTTCAAAGGGGAAAATGATATTGCTGCATTACTAACAAACATGATAATATTATCTGAAGACTGCGAAATTATCTAAATGGGTGTATTTCTTTGTGTGTGTTCATTTTGTACAACTCTCATGATGGATTCTGGTCTTCATTTTAAAAGGCACAATTTTTCTAAGGGTCTGAACTTATGTTTTATTTTGTCATAAAAGTGCCATTGTCCTGGGTTATTTACAGTTAATTCATGCCATGGATAAACATATGATTTTTACTATATCTATGTTTATGGAGATCAATTTAATAATGAGGCACTTGAGAAAGTTTTTTGCAATCTAAATATCAATAGGGTTTATTTATGTTTCTGTTTATTTTAATTTTTGTAATTTTATTATCTTATTAAATAATATAATTTTTCATAGATTTTGTATGTGAGACTGGGTTAATGTGTGTGCACCACATTTATTCAAGATTCTGAAGGTGGTATTTGATGCCCTGAAAATAGAGTTAGAGACGACTGGGAGGGATAGGGCCTTTTGTTGTTGAATCTGAGCCCTCTAGAAGAGAAATAAACACACCTAACTGAGCCTTCCCCACTCTGCCTTTCCTTTATATTTTGAAATCACACCCACCCACCCACACATACACACATACACACACACATTATTTTTCAATGAGTTATAAATACTGATAGATAAATTATAAAAATTATATGACACATATGTATTTATATTTAATTATCTGGAAGAAATACTAAATTTTCAGAATATACATATAATTGAAAGTAGGTATATAATAAATATATTTATTAAATTACATTTATATAAACTGTGTGTGAAATATAATTAAGAAAAATAGCTACATAGCCACAGTTGCTGATCATTAAAAGAAAAGGATTGATAAAATAATGATAGTAAAATATAGTTATATATATGAGAAAACAAACCAATATAATCTTTAAAATCATCCAATAATGAGTCCTATTAGATAACTTGTTTTTCCTTTTATTATATCTCCTGATATTAATATTTGTCTTAGATTATGTCATGAGTTAGATTTGAGATTTTTATAAAATACTGTCAAAATGATAACAACCAATCTGGAATTCAAATTTAGACCAATATAAAATTTTAGTTGAAACAAATTGTTAGATTTATTTTAGTATTTCCACAAATTTGTGATGGTTGATTTTTCACACAGTCACCTAATTGACATTTAATCAAGCATACAGGAGTGTATGTTAAATATGAATTAATTACTATGTGCTAAAATACTGCAATTTTATGGTGTGCAAACATATAAGAACATTTCAGTTCCCATTTAATTAATCATTTCATAGATTGTAAATGTATGTTTACCTAACTAACAATTCATTACTTGTCTATGGAAGGAGATTTTTTTATCTGTTTGTTTGATATGTATAATGTAAAGTTAATTAGACGTCACCTTACAACAACATGTAGAAAGTTGTACCTGAGTTAGCACATCTATGTCACTTCTGATTTAAGTCCTTTTATCTGTAATGCATGTGAATATTAAAATGTGAATAATAGCTACTAAGAACGCATGTACATGGACATGGTTATAATTTTATTAACATCCAATGAAACAATATGTGCATGGGAAATATTTTTAAGTTGTGGGTTAAAATTGAAATGACCTTGTTATAAAATTATTTTTGATAAATAAATTTGGTTAAATTACTTATGGGATGTTCTTGGTAAGGTACACTTCTCTGAAAATAAATAGCTGTACTAACATAACAATAAACACCATCACTTTCTTTTTAGAAATAACTTCCAAGGAACATGAGAGAAGCAGGTTTCCTTTGAGCACCTTCTGAATACAGAAAAGGAAGTCTCTGTGTCTCCTAATATTTGCAGTTGAATGCATGATTTTCCATAATTCCCATTTGACTTCTCTGTGAAGACTTTCTAAATACTAATTTCTCCATTTGCATTTTCCCTTCTGTGCACAGTCTTTGGTATATGTCTTCCTCTAATATTTTCACTTCCTGCTACATATTTTGTACATATTCTACATTGGACGAAACAGCTTATTATTTCACATATATCTAGATGAGTGTAGCCAGTGAAAACTACTCTGTCAGTGTTAGCAGAGGAAAGTTATCTCCAACAGGTGAAGAATCACATAGAATCGATGCTGATCATATGTGATTAAAAGCTTAGTATAAAAAAGAAATCCTTTTGTATTTCACTGGTTAGGAGTACATCGGAAAGAGACTTGCTCCTCTGCCTTCAGCGTGGGATACAGTAGTGCTGATAGGTGGATGTTCTCAGGGAGCTAAGGCAATAAGTGTAGTATGCTAAAGGCAGAGCTAGGTATCCTAGCAACAAGATACATATTAACTTCCAACTAAAGTCACATTTTGTGGTAGGGAGTTCAATTTTCCACGTTAGGTTGTTGCACATCTTCATCCCAAAGCATATAAAGTTTTGGCCTCAAAAATGACAATGCATCCACACTACAAAAATATTCAGTTTGGCCAGATACAATTTCTAACCAATGCATAGACACTAAATTCCAAGTCTAGGTTTACTAGAGAGCTTACTATCAAGCCATTTCAAAGTTATCAAGAAAAAAATATTTACAATTTTTTCAATAGCAGTTCTGGGATCTTAGTTCCCAGTTGCAGTTTACTATGTATGTACCATATGTACATTTCAGATATTAATACATATCCCGTAAGTGCTGGGTTCACTGATTAATACATGTGAATATCACAAACAATATATATTGATAATTTGGAATCAAATGAACCTTAATGTTGCAGATATATAATAATATCAGAATTATAACTGTTATCATGTAGAAGTAGTGAATTTTGGTTTCTGCATGCAGTTTACAAATACATGAATTACAATCATGTGCACTATGCATATTGGTCATGATAGAAAGCAGTTTTAAACTACCAAAGTTTATTTATTTATACATTCATGGTGTTTTTGGCTGCTGGTACTTTCTGTTTACAATTAAAGACTAACTGTTGTTTTAGTACTTTATGGAAACAAAATACTTTTGAAGGTATTGTGTCTTCAAAGGAAGATCAGACCATGATTTATTCTTCTGAGTTCATTATAACACAACTTTGGAAGCAAGAACCATAAAGTACTAAGATTCAGGGGAAATTAAAGTTCCATAGTGAGTAATAGATATCCACATTTAATTAAATGCTAAGCTACCACATAGAAAATAAGCCCAGAAAATTCACAAAAGGAAAAATTAGTGTTTAGAAAGTCTTCACAGACAAGTTGCAACAGTAATCATGAAAGTTCACATAGTCAATTACAAATTTTAGGAGACACAGAGGTCTGAATCCTCCTTATTCCTAGGGTGCTTGGAGGAAGTGTGGCTTCTCTCAGATTTCCTGGAAGCTAAAGATACAATGAGAGGAAGGGAGTAAATTTAACCTCTTGTTTATTCATCTCCCCCAATGCCTTTTTAAAAGGACATCATCTCTTTCCTTATGGCTAGTTTTCAAGGTCTTCATATTCTAAACAAGTCTGAGGACTTCAAAGAGCTTTGCTGTTACAAATTATATCTACAATGTTTACACTGATAGAAGTGAAATAAGAGAAATGTTAAAATTGTCCTTTATTGTACTAGCAATATAATATGTACTTTAGAATATTTCCCAACTGTGGTTAACCTTACTCTCTGTCACCTTTTCTTTCACGTTCATGTTACACTCTATGAAGAGAGGTTAACGTGACTCAGAGCTTCACAGATGTGAACTTCCTCCAGAAATGATAAATTTCTGGCTTATGGATGACTGGGATTAGACACATCTACAAGTACCATAAAGAGACATGTACTAGACAGCTCAAGATTACTTAGTACAAGAAACTTGAGGTGTTTCGGAGTTGATTATAATGAGAGATGGTACTTACATTTGTCTCTAGTGAATTGGTCCTGACAGATGTTAGCAATATGATTTACCCCTTGGCTTCCTGGTACAGGGATATATGCAAATATACACACAATGGCAAAAGGTAATAATGAGAAATTATTTCTATGAATGTTACTTTGTAATTTAGAGTCCTTGGAAGTTATTTAGTAATTGCCCCAGAGTTCCAAATCTCCCATTGAGAGTCAAATGATGGAAGAAAGAAGAACATGAACTAGAATTGCCATGTGTATATGTGAACCCTTTAAGTATGTCTTCAATAATATTATACTTGCTTCCATTTTATGCATCTCTGTTTTAATACAAAGAAAAATATTAGCTTTTTAATTTAAATAAATACTGATATTCAAATGAACAACTTGTTTAGTGCTTTGGATCAAGCCTCATAAGTCAATAATTGTCCATTTATATTTTTCCCTGTTTGCTTGCCTGATATTTTGTGTTTCTGTGCCTTTTGTAAGTTTTTGCTTTATATATATATATATATATATGTGTGTGTGTGTGTGTGTGTGTGTGTGTGTGTGTGTGTGTGTGTGTGTTTGGAAACAGTTTTGCTATGTAGTTTAAACGGGCTTCAAATTCATGATCCTCCTATCTCAGCATCATTAGTGCTAGGTTTTATAAAGTAAGTTAATAAAAGACAAAACTCAATAATATATTAAGTTAATTGTTTGAAAGTACAAATGTAATTACTATATTTGTAACAAATCTCTATATGCTACTTCCAAGAATTTGTAACATTCTGTCCCCAGAAAGATAGGTCAGTGGATAAGAACACTTTCTATTCTTGTAGAGGATCTGGTTTTGGTTCGAGATCCACATGCATGTGTACAAACATAAGTAATTTCAGGGAATTTCTTGCCTGTGTCGCTTACAGACCCAAGACATACACTTGGTACACATACATAAATTAATTAAATCAGCCCAAAACATAACAAAATAAAATAACATTTAAAAGATGTATCTTTAAAGAAATCTAAGTTTTTTATAATAACATTATTTA
Source organism: Rhabdomys pumilio (assembly GCA_030674055.1). NCBI lineage: Eukaryota > Metazoa > Chordata > Mammalia > Rodentia > Muridae > Rhabdomys > Rhabdomys pumilio. The sequence goes on along the minus strand of JANHMN010000015.1, from coordinate 2,030,734 downwards.
GACTGATTGAACAAGTTACATTTAGAAACACACATACATATGAAATGTTTTATATATATATATATATATATATATATATATATACACACATATATAACACATATTAGAAATGTATGTTTGTGTGTATGCATGCAAGTAAACACAATGAAAATGAGTAAATTTTAAAGATAACAAGGATAGTCATATGCAAAAAATTATAGTGAAGAAAGGAAAGAAGAAATGACATAACTATTCTATAATATCTAAAATAAAAAATAAAAAATAAATAAAAATTTTTGACATCTTAAAATGTGGCCACATAGCTCAGAAACAATGATAGAGACACATCTAGGATATTTTCTCCTTCTCTGAGGGTTTTTTATTTCTCCACTCAACACATTGATATGCACACAGTAGGAATGAGATGTAGTGAGTGCTGATTGAAAAAATAGCTTCCAGGAGCCAACTTTGGCAATATAAAATTGGCAAGTAAAGTTACAAATATTCAAGGAATAGACCATGGTACTTTTTACATTCATTGTAAATGATTTCTATGATCAAATTGTACATCATATTTATTCCCATGACTCATTGCCTATTTGTATGTGTGCATGCAAATTTGGAACTAACTTACAGCCATTTTAGGAGGCCAGTACAGGAATTGCTATAAATTAAGTCATCAACAACAGAAAACAGATGAATGCAATCACACTCCAACTTTTCCATGCTCTGGTCTTATTCCCTTTTTGTTGCGCAGGGATGGAAAAATTTTAGACTTTGGCAATGTGTCTTTCCCTTCTTGTTTTAGATGCTGAAATAATGGTCCATTATATTACAAAGGTCATGACCAGTGTTTTATTTTTGCTGTCAACTATTCTTAGGCAACACTAGACACATGGAGAACAAAGAATCCTAAATATATTGTTTTTCAGAAAGTAACATGAAAACAATAATCAGTGGACAGGATGCCACATGCATGTGACATTGTGCCAAGAATCTTATTAATGTGAAGTTAACAGAACTTCACCTTTGAAATAATTTTTATGAAAGCAACTATGGCATTTTCAATACTGTAGAATCCCCAAATAATCATGTGTATAGGTGTTCATTTGAAAGGTGAGGTATTCAAATGTTTGCTGTGTGCATGAATATATGCATTCTTTGAATTCATCAACACTAGTGATCCAGTTATAAGTAAAATTAGTTCTTTGATGTATTGTTAATTCTTAAACCCTCCTGCTTTCTCTAGACCACTTAAAATTATCAATGAATCAAATCTTTCAAAGGAAAGGAAGCATGGAAATGAATAGTACATGGGAGAGTAGGTCTTAAACAGCTGTTTTCAGAAGAACATGAAGATACAGTTATAGCTAAAATCTTTAAATAGAAGGATTTTGGAGTAATACTAAATTTAATTTGTCAGAAACACCATAAAAATGAATATTAAAATGGTAGGCAATAATTTGGCTTACTAAAATATTTACTGTCATTTTTAGAGTTCAATATTTTTATGTGGTATCAATTTTAATATTCTTTGGGGAAATTTGCCCCCTACAATTTTATGTGCCATATTCTTGCTTTCCCTGAGGTGTTTTCTCAGAATTTCTTTGTGTGTAGATACTATGGCATTTATTTCAAATGCTTATTTCATGTAGCAAATACCAAACTGTTCATGTTTCAATTGGATTCAACTCTTTTAATAAAAATTATATTTTTATTTCCTATTAGTAAAATTATGAAATATATTAAACTCTTTCAGTTCCCCTGTGCTGACTGATTTTAATTTTTAAATTTTTTAAAATCTTTTTTAGTTGTTATGTTTTTATTTATTTTTTACTGAATATTTTATTTACATTTCAGATGTGACCCCCTTTCTCCATTCCCCACCAACCCAGCAACCCCCTATCTCATCCTGCCTCCTTCTACTTCTGTGAGGATGTACCCCACCCACCCTCCCACTCCCACCTCCCCACCCACTATTTCCCCCATACTGGTGGGGGTTCATCCAGTCTTCACTAGACCAAGGACTTCCTCTCCCACCTATGCCTGACATGGTCATCCTTCCCTACATATACAGCTGGAGCCATGGGTCCTTCCCTATGTGCTCCCAGGCTGGTGGTTTAGACCCTGGGAGCTCTGGTTGGTTGTATTTTTGCTCTCCCCATGGAGCCTCAAACCCTTTCAGCTCCTTCAGTCTTCTCTCTCACTCCTCCATTGGGAACCCCATGATCAGTTCAAAGGTTGAAACAATCCTACAGGTATCTGGGAAGTTGAAATCTTAATTGAAAAAAAATACTTCCACAAAATTAATTTAATGTTTAGAACTTTTCTTTAAAGAATTTGTAATATATTTTTCACAAAACAACCAAAATTATTATTGGTTTTCAATGTTGATAATATAACTCAAAACCTTGATTAGAATTAATAACTGAAGCCGGCTGGTGGTGGCACACGCCTTTAATCCCAGCACTTGGGAGGCAGAGGAAGGCGGATTTCTGAGTTCGAGGCCAGCCTGGTCTACCAAGTGAGTTCCAGGACAGCCAGGGCTACACAGAGAAACCCTGTCTCAAAAAACCAAAAACCAAAAACCAAAAACCATAAAAAAAAAAAAAAGAATTAACAACTGAGTTGCATCAAAACATCTCCATCCCTAGTTCTGTACTGTGCACACACACACACACACACACACACACACATGCATGAACACAGGCATATGTATCTATATATAATATAAACATATGAAGCACTTGCTGTAATCAAAATATTATTGTGGGTAGGGTACACTAAATGCAATAACTAGATAAATATCATATGATCCCTATTGTCAGAAATTCTTTTTCAATAATTGCATTGTACAGAATTGTAAACAAATTAAATGATACTGGAGTTCTGAATTGAAGATATTTATAATATCAGGAATTATTCATGCAAAGAAAACAGTTAATGTAGATCCTGAAGTTGGGTAGAAAGAAGCACTTCATGAAATGGCTGTTTAAATAAAGTCCATGTTGTAAAAGCCCAAGGGGAAGAAAAGTGCCAAGTATGTGAATTGTATTAAAAAACAACAACTAGGAAAGCACAAATTTATATTGAGTCTATTTTCAGAGGGATCAACAAGGGTGGTGGGTTGAAAAAAGTATTGCAGAATAGGTCTTGAACCTTTGATAAATGTTGAATTTAGTTCAAATTTAATTAATTATTCAATGGGAAATTATGAAACACTATTGATAAAAGTGTTGATATCACCATCATTTTTAATAAGATCACTTAAAATTATGCAGTAACTTTTAAGGCCTACATAGACTCCCAAATCATCATAAAGAGACATGGATCTTTTTTATGACTTTTTTTTTTTTCAGAGCTGAGGACTGAACCCAGGGCCTTGCGCTTGCTAGGCAAGCACTCTACCACTGAGCTAAATTCCCAACCCCTCCATGACTTTTTAAAATACTGGTATCATTTAGAATCCCCCTTAGCACACCCAGATTTTCTGTGTCTCTGATTCTAACTCAAACATATATGAAAACAGCTTATCAATGAAGAAGATATGAGCTTGGAATAAGCAGAGTAAGGCACATACATCATTGCTGTGTCTGTGGTTTTCAGGAATTTATACTGAAGGAAAAAAGTGTGACAGGAAAATGGGTGATGTTTAAATGGGAACACAGAAGTGAAGCTTTTTCACCAGCCAGGTATTTAATTGGACACATAGAGCCAGATAATAAGGGGGGGCTTCATCTTCTTTGTTGGTTACAGATATCCATCCAGCACTCCAATCTTCTAGTCTATGGGATGGATTGGTTTAGCAGAACAACAGGTGAATTTGTATGCTGACAGAAGTTCAACAGAAGATAATGGGGATAATAAACAGCTGAGGAAGAACTGGAAATAGGGATAACTCAGAAGACATGTCCTAGATTGTTTTTATGGAGATCAATACCACAGTAACTACTGCAGGTGGAAAGGGTGCCAACTAGCACAATCACCAGCTTCTGAGCTTACTGATGAGGGTATAATAGGATGGGAGAGAACAGATGCAAATGAAGACCAGCATCATTAATTTGTGTGTGTGTGCCCTGTGTTTATGTGTGTGCTTGTCAACCTAAGAGGTGAGCACTGAGACATAGCTTCTCACTTTTTCTCAGACAGGAACTAATCTCTTTTCCCTTCACTTATTCAGACATAAATCGTTGTGTTATGCTAGGTATGTAGACATGAATAGGACAGCTAACATCCATTAGTATCAACTTCAAGATGTCCAGTGCATGTATGCAATTTGTAAATGTGAACCTGACACTACTTACATCCAGTGGTAAGTGAGGGAATTTGGAAAGTTCTCTAGTGTCTGGTCTGCATAGGAACTCACAGAAGTTACAGGAGCTTAAACAAGAATACCAATAAGAGAAAATATCTCAGGGAATGTTTTCAAAGCAGTTCCCCCTTCTCCTTTTCCTCCTCCACTTTTTCTTCTCGGCATCTCCCCTTCTTCTTCTTCCTCTTCCCAGCTTTCTTTGAATAGACCTGAGGACTCTTCCTTGAGAGAACCCTAGGTAGAAAGATAATCACATGGCATTGTGACCCAGCCTTGAGAGAAGAAACTAAAATAGTATAGTGTCCTTTATGTTGGAGATTTGGGGTAATAAAGCACAAAATGAAGGTCAGTAATGTCTCCTTTCAATCAGTTCTCCATCAGTGCACACTCCTGTGCAAAGGCAAGTCAATACTGTGCTTGCTTTGTTTTGCCTTTATTAAATGCCAAGGGATCTTTGAAGTCAAGGAATCCATGTACAACTTCAAGAAAACACTTTCTCATATCTATTTATGCCTAATTAACCACATTGTTGCTTGTGTAGGAAGCTAAAGCTCAGACATTTATATTTCCTGAAAAGCAACTTACAGTTTGTTTTTTGCAGTTTGTTTACTAAGTTTACAAACTTTACAGGGTTTCAGTTTTCAGATTACAGATACAGTTTTCAGATACATGCTACCTTAGCAATGTAGTTATCATATTTTTGACCAGCATATAGTGAATCTAGTCTATTTTACTAAGATATTAGTATGAAATTAAGAAACACTAATAATATAACCTATATGTAATTATTTTGATTTAAATATAGTAATAATAATACAATGTGACCAATGTGGTCAGTGAGAAGTCAAATATATATGAATATGACACCAATCCAAATCCATTATTCCTAATTCAGATCTCCTTTATTCCACCAGTAATCCCCTTCACACACATCATCATGTATCATAGAAAGAAATTCTATTTTTTTTGCTCATGCTTCCCCTTAACAGCAGTCATTAATTTACTGATACCCTGTCTATCAGCCCACATCATCTTGATTAGAGCTGTTATCCTAATCAAAAGGCTGATAATTAAGACTATCCATCTGTAGAGTTCTAAGTGCTAAGATGAGTTGAAGATCCTAATTAAGATTATTTAGGTGTTACTTAAATGCCATGATTTGACTCAGCTAATCATACCAGCAGGTACATTAGATTTGCATTAATGTTCTGCTGAAGCCAGCAGCTATTTAGGCAGATCAAAAATGTAGATTGCAGATACTATTTCAAACGTCTTTATTTGAAAGTGATATTGAGACAATACATTAAGATAAGCAGGGTGTTAGAGCATCTTAGGTTATTTCCACATTGCTTAATTTACTTTATGGTAATAAGTGGAGTATTTAGAATAAACAGCCTATTTACTGAATTTGCTGTGTATCACTCATCATTTTGCAGTCTCTCCAATCGTAGATGTACTCCCTGACACTGACACTTTTTTTAGCATCTATAGCTATGTCTGCTATACTGACAGTGGCATAGAACAACCCCTTCCAACTGAGGCTCCTAAGCATAAATATGTGGGAGTGTACAGAACATACTGCAACCCTCCAGAAGTCCATAGTACTCTGTGATGAGGAAATTAATTGGCATTTATTACTATTCAATTGAAGTTTAGCTAGTATGATCAAGATCATAATTACAGAACAATGTAATCCATTTATGTTTATTTTTATTATTTTACCTTTAATGACTATAAACACAACTATATTTGGTATTAAATTTATGTGAGTAAATGGATTCATAGAATTAACCTGTGCCAGGTCTTCCTTCTAAGAATTTCCCCTTTAAATTCTAAGGAAATCGAATATTATTGAGATATGGATGGTACATTTTTACAGGATTAATTCTTTAAAATATGCAAACTATTTTGTAGTCAACCCATATTTCATGCTGTCACTATATACCTGCAGCAAAATGCTTAAGAGAAGAGAGCATATATGGGCTCACAGTTGTAGAGTGCACAGTGTATCATCCAGTGAAGACATTAAAACTGGATTGGACCCTTTGAAAACTGGAGCTCATGATGTGGCACTTGTCAAGTCTAGAAGGTTCAAAAAGCTGGAAGCAGGAAGAGAGGAGGGCTCAGTTAGCACCTGCAAGATCCATTCTTATTGGCCTACACCTGTGAGGTAGGCTCCATGTTCAAAGGTTCCACAAGCTTCCAAAACAGTAGCTCCCACCTCAAAAACAAGTGTGAATCTTTGGAAGAAATTTTATAATCAAACTATAAAATCATGCTTCTACCCCACATAGATTTCTGGATGTCTCATAATTCAAAATCCATCTGGCTTTATTTCAAATGTCTACAGCGTTTTCAGATCCAGAACCTTACTTAAAAAAAAGAAAAAAAAAATGTTTTTTTTTTTTTTTTACAAAAGCTGAGTGCAAACATTATGAGATTGCTTCAACTTTAAAAATAAGTTATAAATGTATACTTTGTAGAAGTACAGAATGAAATAGCCCTACAAAAGGCTATGTATATGATATGTATATGATATATAGGAGGAGCTAAGGTGAGTGGAGTACCAAGAGGAAGAGAAGGATTAAGGAGAGAAGGAGAGCAGAAGCTAGGTGATGAGAGAGAGAAAGAGAGAGAAAGAGAGGGGAGGGACATGGAGGCAGATGTTCACATGTCTCCACCAGTCAAAGATACTTGATATATCTAGTTTGGGTAATGGGTTACACTTCTGATTGAGCATTACCTTCTATTAACATTTTAAAAAATTGTATAAAAGCAAAAAGGAAAAAGGGAGCATGAGATAGGGGTTTTCTAGGAAGGGGAAATGGGGAAAGGGGATGGCATCTGAAATGTAAATAAAATATCCAACAAAAAAAGGTAAAAAGAAAATTTGGTCTCTTGGATATAAAGTAATTCATAATATTGTAAAACTATGATAATTAAAGTTACAAATCAGTTACAAAGCTTTCTTCAAAGGATAAAAAGCCAAATATTTTCCAACTAAAAGAAATAAAACGACCAGGACCACAAACTCCTAGGAGACAGTGAACTTTTCGAAAACTCTTGATGACAGTCCTCTTCGGCACCACTGATGATCACGTACCCAAATAACTAATGCTTCTCACAGTTTTGTTTCTTAATACTTTTGTGATTGGATTTTTAGCACTGTTTGTGGTATCTAATATTTAGCGTCCTTTATTTCTAAGTGATGGAGTGATACTAATCTTAGATACAATGAAGTTACAAACGGAGACATATCACATCCTTTTGTTTGATCATGCCTTCTTGTTGCAGCAGGTTGCTTGCCTTAAACCCCATTTGAAAGTTTCAAGTTTTTTCATAGTTTTTTTTTAAACAGACATGCATTCTCTCTCTCTCTCTCTCTCTCTCTCTCTCTCTCTCTCTCTCTCTTTCTCTCTCTCTCTCTTTCTCTCATTATTAAATATAATTTGGATAAAACAAATTTTAAAAACTTGTTTTTAAATACCGCCCCCCCAAAAATGTTATTTTTACAAAAACTGAGTGCAAACATTATGAGATTGTTTCAATTTTAAAAGTAAGTTATAAACCTGTATAGAATGAAATAGCCCTACAAATGGATGAGGAGGGACAATAACAAAGGGAAACTCACAAAATCAAGCCTGAAACTCCAAAAGACAAGCATCAAACATCTGTATGTCAATTTCCAATATCTAAGTGTCTTAGAGTTTTATTGCTGTGAAGACACAACATGACTATAGCATCTCTTATAAATTAAAAACATTTAATGGGGGCTGGCTTACAGTTTCAAATGTTTAGTTCATTATCACAGTGAGAAGGGCAGCATTGTGCGGGTAGAATGATGTTGGAGGAGCCCAGAATTCTACCATTTGTTCTGCAGGCAGCAAAAGGGCAACCCTCTGCTGCAATGGACATAGCTTGAGCATAGGAGACCTCAATGCCTGACCTACAGTGACACACTTTCTCCAAAAAGACCATACAATTTTCAAGAAGGACAGTTCCTAACAGTGACACTCCCTATAGACCAAGAATTCAAACACATGAGCTTATAAAAGCCATACATATTCACACCACCACAATAGGTCTTATAGTGGCATCATCTGAACTCTAACAGGTTTGGGCAAACAACTCCAGAGAGCCCAGACCCTTGCAATACACCTGACATATTTCTTGTACCAGCCCACTCAATATCTTTTGTTTTCTCAGTAGACACCACACTTTACATGTATATATAAAACTCTTGGCTGCTCACTGGGATTTAGCCATCACCTTCAGAGTTCCACACACAAACTTTTCATGGGACTCTGTCAAGAAAATATAGCTCTGTTATACATTACCTGGCCTGATCCTCTAATCTTTAGAACCCTAGTGTAAACCTTGGTGAGCATCTGTATTTTTCATTTGTAAGGATTTATGTTACTTTTTCCATAATTTACTTGAGTCAAAGTAACATTTGTTTCTGTTTATTTTATTTTGTGAGGTTTTTCTTTCTATTTCTATGACAACTGTCATTGAAAGTTTGATGATGACAACACTGAATCTTTATATTGCTTTGAGTAGAATGAGTGTTTAATAACAGCTGTGTTTCCTCTCTGTGAATACATACTATTCACTCTGAACTATTTAGAAAATTTAGAAGTACTTTATACTTATATTATTTTGTTTGTGTATCTCTTTTTCTTCTTTGACAAAACTTTTTATCTATTTAAGTTCTTTTTCATGGCATCTTAAGTAAAATGTATTTCCTTAGGTTTTTTCAGGTATCTTATCTATAAAAAAAGGTGCTGAAGTTTCTACATTTATTATCTATTTTGTGATTCTACTAAATTTATTTCATAGATTTCCACTATAGTTTTTTTTTTTAAGAATTTGCATTCACGTGTCCCTGTCATGTACCAACAGAGGCAAATTACATATTCTCTTTCAATTTAAATCTATCTTTTTTTCATTTCTTTTCTATTTTTCTGGACAGGGTTTTATTAAAGAATAATGGTAAAAGTAGGTTCCATAGGTTGAAAAGATACCCCAGAGGTTAATGAAGTCTTCTACCATGCCCATGTCCTGAGTTTGATCCACAAAATGAACAAAAGGAATTTCCTCTTACAAGTTGTCTTCTGATTTTCACATGTGTAAATTGTTATGTTCCTTCTGAGTTTCACATGTGTAAATTGGCATATTCTCATACACATATTCATAAAAAACATATAATGCAATGCAGTATGAAAGAGTTATGTGTGTCTATTGCATTATTTATAATTTTGAAAATGCTTTATACATTTTATAACTAAGTATGATGCTAGCTGTAAGTTGTAATGCATAGCTTTCCTTATATTAAGGTATAATCCCTATATGCCTAGTTTGTTGGTTGGTTGCTTTTATTATAAAAGCATATTAAATTTACTTACATTTTTTCTAAATATGAAATGTAGTAAGGAGCTTGAATAATAGCTCTCTAGTAAAGAGTGCTTCAGGCTCTTCTAGAGGACTGGAGTTCTATTCTAGAATCCAGGTTAGGCAGCACACAACTGCCTGTTACTCTAGCTTCACAAGCTCTGATGACTTCTGTCCTCAGTGGGCACTCATGTATGCATACATATATACATGTATACATAAAATATAGAAAAACATTTTAAATGATAATTACATTTGTTTTATTTCAATTTTTGATGAAATGAATCTTGTGTGCTTTATTCCTGTTAAATTATCCATGCTCCACATGGAGAAAAATTACCCTTGATCATAATGTATGATTCTTCTAGAGTGATTTTCATTTATGTCAAGTAGTATTTTATATATGTTTATGTGTGTCTAAAGTATGTGAGTCCGTATGTATAATTATGTGTGAGTGCAGGTATACATGTTTCATTATATGCAGATTAATGTCAATGTGAACAATACAGGTGTTGGGTCCTCATTTTTCATCTCTTTAGAGACTGGGTCTTTTTATTTTGTCAGAACATTGGAATTATAGGCATGTGCAAACATAGTTACTATATGAGTTTCAAGGGTTAATTCATGAAACCAGTTCTCCAGCCCTTTGATGAGAAATTTTGCTTCAAGTTTATTGATCTGAGTATTCTTTATATTTTCTCTTATATCATTGTACACTGATATTAATGTAACTGTGAGTATACATCTTCTGAACCTGAAGTCCAGTGGGCCTTGGATCTAATGTATCAGTGTAACAAACTTGATCCCCAAATAAAACTTCCTTTAATGGAAACAGGCTACAGGAACCTAGCTTCTTTCACAATTCATAACCCCAATAGCCCAAGTATCAATGGACACATTGTCATTAGTGACTTTAGTTTTACCAAATCCAAATCACTACAGTATCTGGACAGAGAGAAATAGGCTACCAAATCAAAGTACTTCCCTTTTGCAGCCATAGGCAAAGAAGTGTCTTGTTAATTGACTCTCCTTAAAAAATGATGGAACATGCCTAAGGTGTGCAGAAACCACTGGAAATGCAAGAAAAACCAAATAGAGGTGTTACTATCAAAGCAATCCAATAGCTATCTAGTAATTTTGACCTTTAAGATATGAAAACCTAAGAGTTTCGAGAATAGAAATTCAACATAATTATTATAATGAAGTAGTAAGCACACTTTTCACACTTCATCATAGACACTGGACTGTAAGAGACAGTGCCTCGTATTCAAATTAGAATTTTAAGACATAACTAGCTTCATTATCCATAATTTACAAAGCAGCCCTTAAAACCCATGGTATTCATAACTTCCAAGCTTTTCCCTTCCAAGACATTGACACATCAGTTATTTGTCTAATGCTGGGACATCATTTTCTTATGCCCTTAGGTGAGAAAGGTCTGAGTTATTGAACTTAGAGGCAGTGCTGAAATTACAGATGAATAGAAAGAGCACGGAGGTATTGAGCACCCTGAATTTTGACTAGACTAGCACTGAATAATTTAGAGGCAAATATGTTTGACACTATTAAAACACTGAAGCCTCTGATGATGGCACTCAGTAATTTCACTTTCCTGGAAGATGGCCAAAAGTCCCTTGGTTGTGACTTATTTGTTTTATTGTGACCAATTCATATTTTACCTGAATGATTTTCATGGAGTTAATTTTATTATAAGGTAAATTTTTATCTAAAATTTCATATAAAATCCTAATCATTGTAAGTTATCCATAACTTCTCTTGGTAGATGGCTACTTCAATCATTTTGTTATAAGCTATTTTGTTTCATAAAACTTAACCAGTATTTAACAGTGTAATTGATTGCGAAGTCTAGTTTTAGGTACATGTTAATACACAAATATTACACAAATTCTATATATAATGCTTATTTATTAAGCACTCATTCTGGTATGCATGCAACTTATAGCTTTACTTTTATACTTCAGCTTTTTATAAACAAACTCATTTTGTTTCCATGGCAACACTAGGACATTTAAAGCATTCCTGGTAAGTCAGTTTTGAGGGCACCTGAAGAAATTTGTATCCTTCTGGGTACAGGAAGGAAGATTTTTCTGATTTGTAAGGATGTTGATTTGTAAGGATAGTTTCTCCATATTTTCTTTCAAAAAAGTGTATCCTGCAATCTTTTTCATCTCAGTAAATAACAACTCTTTTCTTTTATTCTCTTAGGTTAGAACCCCTAGAGAAAATGTCAGTGGTTATTTTCCTTTTTTTTTCTCTTAACAATCCCCACAGAAAGCCTTTGCTTTACATTCATTGTAGAGACAAATTCCTTCCACTCTATATCATTGCTATGTAGACACAAGTCAAAACTGTATTAGACTTTTCATTGTAAAGATCAAAAGGAGTGGGTTTCATAACGTATTTATAATACCTTAAAGAGAAAGAAAGATGGACACAGTTGTTTTCTACAACACACACACACACACACACACACACACACACACACACACACACACGATCTTAATTAAATTATAACACCTAGATATGGTTCTAGACTCAGAAGTATCTATTAATAATATCTCAGAAGACACTTCAAGACAAGCATACATGATATTAATTTTCAATTAATCCACTTAAGGACTTTAAAGTGTCGGTCAGCCCTAACATGGGAATAGGTAGTAAAGATTAGCTACACTTCTCTGCCTGTAGTTGTGCTCTGTAATGACACCTGTAGATATTTTGATTTTATGCATATCTGTGAGCTTCAATAATAATTGCAATGGTTCTACGAGTTTTTTAGTATCTTTAAATATGTTCTATCCTGATAACCTATCTACAGTGAGTACTGTGTCTTGAAGTCACAAACTCCAAATGAAATAAAGGTTTGATCTTTATTGTGGAGATAAAAGGTCAAAGTTTTTGAGTAAAAGTCTCAGTGTAGTAAAGAAAAACAGATTCTCTCATCCTAGTTTAGAATGAAGAAAAAATAGATGACTGATTATTCAGAGTCAGTTAAATCTTCATCCTTAGGAACACTAGGACTGAGTTGTACACCTCCTCTCTATATTTCAATGATGAACTTCAAATACCCTAAAACTACAAGTAACAGTTTGTTCACAGAAAGAATATTTAAAGAGGTAAATAAGGCAGACTTTTCATAGGAGTAAATTTAAACATAGACTCAGTGTGTAGAGATTGTGGCAGAGGAAGTAGCTTCCTTAGACAACTTCCCGACACTATTAGCTCAGGCATCCAGGCTACAGAATTTATCTTCTGGATAATAAACTCCAGTAGTTGAAGCCTACTTTCATTATGTTCTCTATTATGCTAGTCCAATCCACTAATGGAAAGAAAATAATGCTGACAGTTATTTAAGTTTATAGGAGATTTGGGAAAGGGACACCAGGGATATGAATAGAATACATCTAGAAAGTTAAGATTCAGAAGTAGTAAGATTAAAATTTTTTTTCTTTAGGCAAGGAGACCTACACTGTAATGCAATTAAGTCCCCTAGTCTCAGAAATTGAAGAGAGTTTGTACAGAATACAAAGTGAAAAAAGATAAGCATATTGAGAATGTTAGTAACATCTAGTACAATGAAGACTCAAATCAAGGCTACAAAAATTCTTTTTTTCTTCGCATTTATTTAACAACTCAATAATATGTTACTAACAAATTATCCTGGAGATACTTTATTAATTTAGATTTTAAAACATAATGCCAGCATGTAGCCTTATTGATAGTATATGTAATTTAAAAATAGGAATGTAAGCAATTTTAAATGTTAACTTACACGGCTTAGTGTAAAGGGTCATTTATTTGAATAGGCTGTAACCATGCAGTTGTGTTGAAGTGGGGTTATATTAATTCTATATTGTAATGTGTTTAAAAGTAAGCATTTGATAAACAAGAATGCACAAAAAGTTGAGTTATTAGTTGCAAGATTTTAACGACTAAAATTGTGTATTGCTTATTTTTTTTAACATAGGTTCAGCCCTAATCCAAACTTATTTATGCAGACATTGAAAGGCACAGTGTGTCAAACAAAACAACCATTCTCTCAGAGAGTTTGTTGATGATTCAGGCTGGTTGTTAGAAATAAAGACTCTCGCTTTGGAAAGCACTTATGAAAACTGGCATCCATATTAACTACAATAAATAAACTAATGTTTTCTTCTCTTGACCTTAGAAGCTCATCCTTCTGGAATACTCTTTGCATTTTGTTGAAGTGTTTACCTTCCTAATCACCTCCTGGTGTTTTAGTGAAGTTCCCCTTTGCTGGTCTAAAGAGTCCTTCTGGCCCTTGGTATTTGCACACAGAATCTAAATATTTGTGAGAGGAGTACTTGCCCCTGCTCTTTTCTCCTCAGTGAGCAAAGGCAAACATTGGCCATTCTCAGACTCCCACCAGCAAGAAGGAAATAATGTTAAGTCTCTCCACACAACGCCTGTACTTCAGCAAGGATCACAGTTTATTGGCTCAGTCATCAGTCATTGGCAGGCACTCACGTACAGTAGGTACAGTATTTCCTATGTGAATTTTGAGAGCTTTATTCACTGCTCAGAAGCAGATGTCAGTAAACACAGATGACTCGACATGCTGTGGTTCTACCACAGCTGAGGAGTAACAGTGATGTAGAAGTAGTCTGACCTGGAGCTAAGGAGAACACACTAGATAAAGAAGAAATGGAGGAAAATATACTGATGATGACAAAATTCTGAAATTCTTAATATTTCTTTTTGCTTTAGAAAAATAAGACATACCTAGCAAACAATAAACTAAACATATGAAAATGTAGAATGCTAAATGTGTTTATATGTATTAATTATTGGGACTGTGGTCTATAATCTTAAAGAGATTTTTTTTATGTTGTTAGTTAAAAATATGAGACGTCTGCAGGAAAACCCAATCAAGCAATAGAGACACCAACCAACCCACAAAACTTTTCTGTCTACAGGAAATGCAGGCACAGAAGATGGAAGAGAGACTGCGGGGAAACCCAGCCAATAACCAGCCCAACTTGAGACACTTCCCATGGGCAAGTAACAATCACGGACACTATTAATGATACTCTGTTATGCTTGCAGTCAGCAATGTGTTGTCCTCTGTGAGGATCTACCCAAAAGCTGACTCAGACAGATATAGAGACCTACAGGTAGGACCCGAAGAGGATAGAAATTCCACAGAAAGACCAACAGAGTCAATTAACCTGGACCCTTGGGGCTCTCAGATTCTGAATTGCCAACCGAATTTACAAAAGCATGATGGATCTAAGCCTCCAAACACATATAAGGCAGATGTTCAGATGTTCAGCTTGTTTTTTTTTTTTTTTTTTTTTTGAAGGTCCTAAACAATGGAAGGGGGTTTATCCTAAAAGTTGTTTCCTGTCTGTGGATTATATTCTTCTAGCTAGGCTGCTTTGTCTAGCCTCACTGGGAAAGAACTTGCCTATCCTCTAAGAGATAGAAGTGTTAAGATGGAAGGGTAACCAAGGGGCCTCAACCTGGTTGGAAGAAACGGGGAAGGAGATCGGGGAAGAATTGTGGGAGGGGGCAACCAGAAGTGGGTCAGTGAGTTGGATGTAAAATGAATAATTAAAAAATAATTAAATTAAAATAATTGAGACCTCTGGTTTTTTTTTCAGAGGTAGCCCCGACTCTTTCTATGAAATACTGATCTGATTAATCATTAGAGAAGACCTTGAAACTTCTATAAATTCAATAGAAAAATTATACTCTGTGCACCTTTTTATGAAGAGATTGGAGAAGTTCATTGTAATTCAGTAGGATAAAACCCTGTGAGATCCACCCATCTTGTTAGATGTGTTAATTCCTCATTTCTCTTTTCATTCACCATGTTCCGTTAGTATATTTATATATTCCAGAGACATATTTAACATGTGCAAATGACATGCACAGATACTAGTCAGCATTATATGAATGCAAGCAGCACACATTGCCATCTACATAGATATAAGTTATGTTATTTTGAACAACAAAGTCTCTGGTTTATTCAACATCCTTTTTACTAGGTGCCACTAACAATTAAAAGTTTTCATTTAAAAAATGTGCACTATGCCAGGCTTTGTATCAAAAGATGTTTGCACAATCAAGATTCTAAATGGTTTCCTTCTATCTGATTTATTGTTATATCTGGAGGCATCATTCACTATATGTTATGAAAAGATGTTTTTGTTCTTTTGTTTTATTTTGTCTTATCAATATACATTATTGTTGATTCAAGCATCATTCATTCATTCATTCATTCATTCATTTTTTTCATTCACTTTTGAGTCAGGACCCCATATAGCCAAGGCTGGCCTCACACTCCCTATGTATCCAAGAACTGGTTGAATTTCTCATCTCCTTGTAATCATTTGCTGAGATTACAGACTTGCATGATAATGCATTCTTTCTGTGGTCTGGTTCTGAAGCAAGAACTTCACAAATGCTTTGTACATATTCTGTCGACTAAGCTTTGACCCCAGCCCATGCATTACTTATTGACTTTAAGCCCACTGTTTCCTCACTTTACATATATATGTAGTTCTATATTTAAATATCCAATTTCTTTTTATTGACATAGGTAATTATGTCATTGCATCATATCTGAACTGTTTAGATCACTGTCACTTCATAATAGGTTAACAAGTTAGTGTGCTTTTCTTCCCAAAATAAAATTTCTTATTCAGTTACCTGAGCTACTCTAGATAATTTGTGCCTCTATATATTTTACAGTGAGCTCACAAGTTTCTATAAAAGACCTGCCAGGAGTATCATTTGATATACACTGGATTTCTATATCAATTTGATTCATATATTTTATCTGCTTTTTCTTTCTCTCAAACTTTGCTAGAAGCAGAAAAAGTACCATTGCTAAGAATATTTCACTTTGATGACGCTTTTGAAAATGAGGTTATCAAGGTAAATTAAACTTTGAACCAACTGATAAGCTTGACTCTGACAGCAAAGGGGCAAACTGAAGATAAAAATATGGGTTAAAATGTGGATCTATAGGCAGAGTCAAAGGCATTAGATGATTACTTGTTAGTTTGATAATTTGTTCAGTTCATA
>JANHMN010000015.1:1944517-2008978 GCA_030674055.1 Rhabdomys pumilio | reverse complement strand
CCTCCCCCTCCCCGTAACCGTACCC
Organism: Rhabdomys pumilio; assembly: GCA_030674055.1. Lineage (NCBI taxonomy): Eukaryota > Metazoa > Chordata > Mammalia > Rodentia > Muridae > Rhabdomys > Rhabdomys pumilio. The sequence continues at coordinate 2,008,953 of JANHMN010000015.1, read as the reverse complement.
GTCCCTGTCCCTGTCCTTATCCCTGTCCCTCTCCCTATCCCTGTCCCTCTCCCTGTCCCTCTCCCTGTCCCTGTCCCTGTCTCTCCCCCTGTCCCTGTCCTTGTCCCTCTCCCTGTCCCTGTCTCTGTCCCTGTCCCTGTCCCTGTTCCTCTCCCCCCTCCCCCTCCTTCTCCCCCTCCCCCTCCCTCTCTCTTCCAGTCTTCCTTCCCCTCTCCCTTCCCCTCTCCTTTCCCCTCTCCCTCTGCATCTTCCTCTCCCTATGCATCCTCCTCTCCCTCTACTTCTTCCTCTCCCTCTGCCTCTCCCTCTTCCCCCTCTCATTTTGCTAGAAAAATTGCAACACCATTGTACATTCATGGAAAACAATTCTTCCCAGAAATGTAGGTTTTATGTGGTCAAATGTCATATCTAGCACTCTAGCAAAGAGGTTTTAAATAAAAGCAGCTGTGGCACGCCAAAAATATATTCCTGCTGGGTCTGACTGGTACCTAGAACTCACCTCCCCCAGGTCCCCTTGTGTTCTTCTACCCATCACCAGTTCTTCTTCACACAGTTTCAGAAATTGGCTCAGAAGTCTTTGTCTCTACTTGAATTTAAAAAGTGTTTGGAATCAGTCGCTCAGAGGTATAGCTCATCAACTACTCCTAGAGAACTTTCTATTAGTGCTGGTCTGGATGCTTCACTCTTCACATGTGAAACAGTGAGATCCTGGAACACCTGCATCTCCTGTCTTAGCAGACAGCCACCAAGGAGATATAAATGTCTTTGCCTGTGTGTTCATTGCCATCGAATGATAGCATTACTTTCTAAAGTCATGGTATATAAAACAGCAGACAAGCAATATGCATCTGTAATTCTATAGTTTTTGAGGTGTCAGAACTAAATCTTAAGAAAAAATTTCCATGGATTTGTTCCAATCACACGGTGAAGTACAGTAAAATTTGAGAAACACATTAATCACACATGTGGAAAGATGAGAGATGGATTAGTCATTTTCCCTCACCTAAACATTGTGATTTGGGAAGTCTTTTTTTTTCTGTTGTGTAGTATGATCAAATATGCTGAAATGTTGATCAGGCATTGTATAATGCGTGTAATGTTGTAAGCTTGGTAATATTTTTTAATAATTTAAATTAGACTAGGCAATCTCATGCATTCTTTTGTAAAGACTATTAGAAAAAGCAAAGAAGGTTTTTAGCACAGAAAGAAAAGGTTTCTAAAGGAGAAAGCTACCATATCTAAAGGTCAAAGCAAGGGAGATTAGTGGCGTGATTAACTGAGGGTGAACTGACATTAATTTCTTGGTTGCAAACTGCTGTATCCCACTCTAAGAGGACAGAATGAAACCTGTAAATACACATAAGAAAGTTACCCCGGAGTAATGAGAGCTCATCCTCACAGGCTGTCTTTTAAGGCTTTCCTGGACCTGATCTGTTCTGTGTATCTTATGCAGAAACCTGTGATGAGCTTCCTACCTTACCAGCAATATCATCTACTCTCTGTTGCCCAGTCTCCCCTTCCTCTCTTTGTAAGTTCACAGAGATTTTGGCAAGAAGCATTTTTTTGCAATTCCTGTGATAAACAAGCAATTAAAGAAAAAAGGAAGCAAACACTCTCTACCTGTGAATATAGTTTTGGGAGTCTGAAAGAGGTCTCAACACATTTTTATGAAACCTCTATGGATTTGAGTTTGTTTCTTGCTGAGAAGAATTCTGGCGTTTCAATATTTGTACTTAATTACCTAAACAGATGGTGCTGAGACACACCAATACTCATTATAACACTGTAAAAAAATGTATATCACATGTATTTTTTAAATTTTCCCTTATACTGGAATTTTGTCCTTGTGTGGCTCCATCCTTTCCAGCTAAACAAGGCAAGATTTTTTTCATCGAAAAAATATTTAAAGAATGCATATCAGGAGCTAAACAGATTTTTACTTTGTGGGTAACCATATCATCATGTTAGTCTCTTGATGTATAGACAAGATGGTATGCCTGGGGACATGTCATATTTAAGCCCACATGAAACATTTGTGCTTGCTAGCATAGCCATAAAGAGCTCAGGTAATCATTTTTATGTGTATTGTAAAGTAATTTAAGGTTCAAATAAGAATGTTTATTGCACAGAAATAATGTATTCTCATAATTCTTTAACTCATAAGCATTTTGTATTTCATCAAACATTCTTAGCAGAAGTCTGTATTCTATATAAATTTGGAAGTGCCTATGTATGTGACTTTTCCATGTGATGTAGTGACGCATTTTTGAAGCTTAGATATGTAATTAAGAAAGCCTTTGACCTTGAACAGACAACTGAAGAAATAGAGTTGTCTTGTGGAAAACCAACAACTATTGAATCTGGAAAACACCCCTTTCCAAATCTGAATCAGGCTTTCAACAGTCTTGCTTCTCCAGAGAGCTTGACTATCCTATTGTGTGTTGGTCAAAAAGAAAAATCAAAAACTGAAAATTTTGTCACTCATTCTTGTTATTATTTCCTATGTAGTTTTGTTTCAGGGTCATATATGGAGATTTTTATTTTTGTACTTTGTGCTGAGTCCTGCCATGTCATCAATATCTAGCCTTCTGCTTTATCCACTCCCCCACTCCATACATCTTTCAAATTATCCTGTGGTTAAGATGTTAGACTTGTTTGTAGGATGACACAGACCAATAAATGGCCAGGAAAGGAAGTCCACAGACAGGCCAAATATATATTGTGCATATGTTTGAAGTCATCTGGACAAAGATGACATTTTTTTATCAGGGGGAAAAAGGATAAATTATTGAACATACAGAGCTGGGCCAATTGGCTATCCATGTGGAAAAGGAAGACAAACTAAATCCATACCTCACAACATGCAGACTAATAAAATCCAGATGAATTAAACATTCAGATGTCAAGAATGAGAACCAAGAATCTCTGAAGTGAACTGTAGTTGGATATATGCTGCTGGCACAAGCTGGGGAAGGCATAGACTGCAAGGAAGGGTGTAATAAACTGACTGCATTATATGGCTTTTCTGATAGTCATAAAGTATAACTGTTGGCAACACTTTGAAGCATGTAACACATAATATTTATATGCATTTCATAAATATCTCTTAATATTAAAATGAGTATAGCAGCTGAAAAATACATAGTATGCACAGTTGTTATTAACCATTGAAAGTAAGTAACCAAAATTCAGGGGAGAAATAATGGACTAAAAAAACAATGAAAAGAAAAGAAAAAATGTGAGACAAATCTTAATAGTTTGACTTACATATTATTTGAAGAAATATAACTGCTTTACAACACCAAGATTACACTGATTGTTGATGGTGAATATCTCAGGAAAATATCTCAAGATAATAAGAAAGACACATATTTAAATTTAAATAGTATTCAAGTGCTTGCTAAAGATAAAATTTACAAGCACCACATTGTTTAATATAGTTAAATGTTCTATATCCCCAATGTTGTGAGTCAAAACTTTGGGTACCTCCCTTATACTGGGTCTCTTTCTTGTCCTGGAGATGCCTCACCTTCTCACCCCTGTCAGTTTCAGATTTCCATTCATTTTCTTGACCTTTTGGCCATCTCTTCTAGAACTTAAAGAGACCACCTCCTGTAGTCATGCAGAAACCCCAGTGGAATGATAGAGACACCAACTAACCCACAAAAGTTTCTATCCAAAATTTATCCTGTCTCCAAGAATACATGTATGGAGGATGGAGCAGAGACTGAGGGAATGGCGAATCAGTTACTGGTCCAAATTGACACCTATCCCATGGGCAAGCACCGATTTCTTACACTAGTAATGACACTCTGTTACACTTGCAGACAGGAGCATGTTGTCCTCTGAGAGGCTCCACACAGCAGCTGACTCAGACAGATACAGATACCTACAGCCAAACAGTGGATGGAGCTTGGAGACTCTTAGGGAAGAATAGGCGGAAAGATTGCAGACCCAAACTGGTTAGGAACTCCACAGGAACACCAACAGAGACAGCTAACCTGGACCCTTTGGGCTCCCAGAGTCTAAACTACCAACCAAAGAACACACACAGGCCAGACTTAGGCCTCCAAACACATACGTTATAAATGTGCAGCTTTGTCTTTTTGTTGGTCTCAAACAATTGGAGTATCACAAAAGCTGTTACCTGTTCTTGGGATATGTTCTTTTGTCTGGACTGCCTTGTCAGGCCTCAGTGTGAGAGAAAGCACCTAGCCTCAGAGAGACTTGAAGAGCCCACTGGGAGGATACCTGTGTGTGGGGGTACCCACTCAGAAGAGAAGGGAGGAGTGATAGGGTTTGGATTGTGAAAGGGGGTTACCAGGATGAGGCAGTGAGTTGGACATAAAGTGAAAGTTAAAAATAAAGTACATTTTAAAAAAGACAAAGATCATAAAGAAAATAGCATGGTTTAATGTTAAATTTATACATATATATTAGACAAAAACATAACATCCAATGGGAATTTGAATATTCTATTTATAGTGATTTGATGAGCTTTTAAAATCATCTTATTAATGTATATTATTTAAACATATGTAAGTCTTAAACTGAAAGTTATTACTGGGTATTCTTAGTCATATTTAATTACACAGCAGGCTACTAGTTGTTACCATATTAGAAAAGTGAGAACATAGAAAATTTCCATCACTGCAGAAATTTCATTTAGTTAGGCTGTTAAATAACGATCATCACAAACTAGCAGAGTTTATTAGATTATGTTCTGGTGAGTTTTAATGACAACTTGACTAGAATTACCAGCAGAAATTCTCAAATGAGGAATAGTCTAGATCACCTTGGCCTCCAGGCATGTCCGTGTGAAATCCCCTTGATTACTAATTGATTTAGGAAATCCCAGCCTGACTTGGGAAGCATCAATCCTTAGGAATGTGATCCTGAACTACATAGGAAAACTAGCCCAGTCTGACTATGAGAAAATAGCAGCATCTGTGGTTCATGGAAACATTATTTGGCCATGAAGTGGATATTTTGGTCAAAGGGGTAGCAGGATTGCCTGCCGTGGCAAAATAATGTCTTCAGCTTCATTATTCTTAACTTTTACATCCCTCAGTGGTTGCCTATGAATTAAAAATTTAAGCCAAATCAAAGTTTTCTTACCCAAAGTTGCTTTTTTCGGGTTATATTCAAATCAATAGAAATTAAAATATAACATGTAGACTCGTGAAAATAATAAAATTTCTGTACTATGAAAATACTAATAAATAGAGAAGAACTAATTTACATATATTGACTTTACTTCATCAAACCACCAGTAAATTTTGAAAAATTCTTAATAAAAAGGAGTAAATAGAAAGAATGTATAATTTAATTGTAGAAACAACTATAGACACAGTCCAATTGAAAATAATTATTTACGAACTGGTAAACTAATTTCAAAATCTTCTTATGGACACTTCTGGTTCAACATTCTATCCATAATTTGCCCAACACATGAAAAAAATAGCTATTACATTTTCTTTAAAGTTTTTATCAGAGTAGTAAGGACAGAAAAGTTTAAACAAACATTTAAATTTTGACTCTATTTTGTCACTACATTTATAGATTAGCATATTTCTCAGTCTCTTTTTTTTCATGACTGAGTGATTTAATTCTCCACAACGGGGTCATTTCTACAACCATCATTGTTGTCCTACTAGTGAAATGAAGTCTTCCTCTGCAAGCCTAGAAAATAAAATGTTCTGCTTCAGCTCTTCATTTGCAAGGTGAAACTACTGCTGGATTAGATGATCTAGAAGGGCAGGCCTCATATCTCTCTAACATCTTTGTAGTTTAGGAAAATAAAGTTGGCCCACATGTCTATTGTGCTGTGAACTAGAATCATCTGAGAGATAAGCCTTTGGACACATCAGTAAAAGGGTTTCTAAATTAGGTTAACAGACATGGGAAGATACCCCTCCCCTTGAAGATGGACAGTACTATTTGATAGGTTAGGGAACTGGACTGCAAAAGAGAAAATGAGCTGAGCATCCATCTCTGTCTGTTTCCTGAAAGCTTCTTGCAATTGGTAATTAACACAGAGACCATCATCAGGACGTATATGAGAATGGAAGACTTTAGAGTGTTGAGCCTGAAGTGGGGTGTCTTTATCAATACCTTCCTTTTGAGCTCATGGATCCATGTAGAAAGAAAGAGACAGAAATATATAAGAGGCAGCAGTGATGGATAACTCCAAGGGAATAAAATTTCCAAACTACAATTACACTTTATTCTTAAGAGATTAGATGGGAATCTCAAGGTCTAGAACACCTCTATAGTTTCACAAGGATCACAATTCATCTTGTTAATAATATTCATGAAAATGGGATAATTCAATTTTTCCTTAGTCAAAAATTTATATATTTGCTTTGCTAGAATTTATGTTTTAAGTTTAACTTAGATTCTTGGTGCATTCAATTGATTGATAACTCCTTCTATTCAGTTTGGAATTAGATGTATTATATTTAATTCAAGGAAGTTAAAGTGCCTTTGACTGTTTATAAGGTCTTAAGAATGCTCTAACGTACAGGATTTGGAATGAGAAAACACAAATCTCTACCTCAATATCCTTATGCGTTCCTTGTATAATAATGACCAAATTACCTATTCTCTATAAGATTTAATTTTTCTTCTCTTGTAGTAGAAGACATCTACAGAAGCTATGACAAACAAATATAGTAACTCATAGGAAAGAGATGATAACTTTTCTCTAGAGGAATCATATATATACTTCAGTCACTTTAAACAAATATTTTTATTCAAGATACTAGTAGAATTATATTTTTGTAATAATTTAAATAACATCATCAATATTATGTGCAATGGTTCTGCCTTTGCTATAGCAATGCAGTGTTTCTTTAATTTATACGAATGGTGTATTTTTCTGGTCTCAATATAACCCATTAATTCTATTATCTTTTACTTTTCTTCTATATGTATACTGATATCAGTGAATACTCAATGAAATCTTAACAGATTCTTTCTTTCATCTCTTTGTTCTCCAATTTGTCTTCCTTGTGCCTTCACTTCCTGAATAGAATAAGGAGGAACTCTCATATCAGGCCACTTTCGGCTTGAATTATGGTTCAGTTGGCACCTGCCTCTGTGATTACTTACATAAGACATTCTTAAGCCTGATTTTACCTATCAAATCAGTATAATACTAACCTTTCAGAGAGGCTGTACTTAATGAAATTATCATAACAACTTTTCCTGTACAAAATATTCAGACTTCCATTTTTATGAAATAACATTCAAGATTATTCAATTCCTCATTAGAATAGATTAACTACTCTACATAACTTCATCTTCTTTTTATTTTCCCAGCGTTGTTTTAAATATGTGATTTTCCACCCTGAAATAGAGACACAGAGGTTACTTCTGACTGTAGCTTTTTATTCAGGGTAATTAACTGTTTAATTTCTTAGTTTACAAGCAAATGCCTGAGTTAAATCACAGCATGTGCTATAGAATTGCTCTTAAGAAAAAGATACCAATCTATGCTCAAAAATATGGTACTAGCTGGTACTAACTATTCAGTGCCTTCACTTTTATGTATCCTTTTATTAATTATTCCACTGAAGGAAACAAATATATGATTATAACTCATCACTCAATCTCGTTAAAATACAGTGACGGACTCTCAGTGGGATGAGGTACTTTTCTCACCATCATTCCATTTCCACTAACAAGATTAGAAGAAAAACAAAATATACAATACACATTCACTGCTTGAATCAATGCTTATGAAGCTCACCAGACAGTATCAAAACCTTATTTTTCTAGTTTCACTTGATAGTATAAGGCTTGAAAATATTATTTACCTGACATCCACAAGAAAACATAAAATGGCACGAGGGAAATTGTAGTACTTTCTCTTGTATAAAATGTGGCTATTTGGAGTTCATACAATAATACAAACCTCAGCAGATGGTTCTACATATGTGGTTAATTCTTGAGTTACTATATATTGTCTCTCATCTCCAAGTGCATTACTACTTAACTGATCCCATTAATACAATCAGTATTTATGTGGCAGCCTTGATTCTGCATTTTCTTTTGAGCAAAGAGCTCAGATCTTGAGCGCATCTAAAGAGATGGAAACGGCATGTAATGTTCACAGGACTTGCCTTTCCTGGGGTGATTTTTTTTAGGTCTAAGAAAGAACACAATTGAAAGGAAGAGTACTTCCCTGTAGAACTCTCTCCATTTAACCAAGGTCAGAGAACAGACACCACCAGGAAGAGCATGGGAGGTTCACTATGAGTCATTTACCACTTGTCACTGGCAGAACAGGTAGTGGAACAAAAACCAACCAGGGAGAGATGAGCATAGATGAGATGTCAGAGAAAATAGGCACAAATCACAGAGTTATCCATGGGGCTGGAAAGAAAGACAAAGCAGTTTAGAGACCAGAACATCCCATAACATTTTGGAGCCTTTTGTGTGTAGGAATAGAGTTCTCAGAATGCTATAGATGGGAGAATTTCCTTGATGGGAACAGATTCAGAAACATCTCCATGCCTAGCAGCTATTTTGAATTAGTTTCTTCCAATTCATCCATTCCGGCACATAAGAATTCAAAGACATACTGAAATTTAACATAAAAGCTAGAGGTTTTATATGACTAACAATTTCTACCTGCGAGATCCTGGATGAGGAGCCTCTGGCTGAAATGTGAAGGCTGTGCATAGAGAAATGTAGCAGCTAACAGTGGGAGCATAGGCACATCCACGACTTTCTTTTTAGTTGAATGGCAAAAAGTGAAATTGTGATGGGAGCTATCTAAATTAAATCCCCAAATCAAAGTCGGCTTTGTTAGTTTGTTCATGGGCCAGCCTTGTTTGGAAGAGTCTATCTTTTTTGAATGAAATGCTTATCAGCTTAATCCTATTGAGGAAGCTTAATTGTTTCTGTGTTTGTTGTTCTTCACTTTATTGTTTAATTCTCTTAGCAAGTTGCATGTTCTTCAAGAAGAATAAAAAGAGCAAGAACATTCTCAATTAAAGCTAAACCTTTTCAGCCATTAGCCCAATCCCCTGATTAACAAAGGACATTTTTTGTCTTTTTTTAATGAGTTGTCAGTTTTACCATAGGGTAGGCTTATGAATTTAAATTAAAGCAAGAACAAATGGAATTTCATCTGTTGTAAAACACAAACAGTATGGTAGTATGGGGACTGTTGCCAAAATGGTGTTATCCAAGGTTCGTAAATGATCCCAGTGGATACACAGCAGAATCTCCCTGTTTGAAAATTGCAATCAGACTTTGTGAAGAAATGCCAAGGCAGTAAAAAATCCAAGATATATCTTATTAAATCCAGATTTTTCTTTTCTATGCCTTCTGACCCACTTTTAGTACAATATAATATTGTATCACATTGTATGAACTTGTGAAAGCAGCCTCTCATTATTTAAAGATCCAAACATAAAGAGTCAAAATATACAAATCATCACATCATGTTCTAAGTCAGTGTGGTGCTGACTCCCTTAGGATTTACAGGTGGATTTAACTATACAAAAATAAATTGAGTCCACTGAAGGCTGGATGTGATAGCAAACTTCCCTAATATAGTTTTTTAAGTAAGACTATTAATATATCACTTTGACAAGGTTACTAAAAGGAAATAAATATTAAGCAGTGAACATCTTACTTGGCTTGTTAAAAAAAAAGCTGATTTCATAATGCTGAAATTAACAAATTTCATAATGTATTCTTTATTTTTATTTTGACCAGGCACATGCCTAAGCATTAAATATAACATGTTAATAATCAGAACTCAAAGCAATTTTTAAATTATACCTCCTGTATTACTGTAAGAATACTTAATCATATTTCAAAGTATCTTTGTCACTTATAACTTAAACTCACTCTGTATAAGTAGCTAGTTTTGGTACTTTTTACTAACAACTTATCTGCAATTTATCTTATATTAATTAGGTTTGTCTTTTTATGATGTACAAGAAACTATAAAAGAAAAAGCAGTGATGATGAAAAACATAACTTCAAAGATACCCAAGACATTTTTATAGGATGGCTTTAATAAGTGACTCATAGTCATACAAAACATTTTCTTAACATTTTATATTATTAACAATTTTGACTATTGTCACTTTATTATAAAAGAAGCAGATATTTTTGCCTAACTTGATGTATGTTTTAAGACAAATTCGTATTTCCTAGCTATACACATACATACAGATACACACATAAACATAGTCATAGCCATATATATGTATATATACATATATATATGCACACATATATGTGTGAGTATGTATATATGTATATAAACATATATAGTCATAGCTAATACTATATAAACTATATGTATACATATATATATATATACATATGTATATATACATATACAAACACACACACATACACACTCATGACATAGATTTGCTTTTATTTATCCTAGTATTGTAATAGATGCTTAAAGATATTTGTAAATACTGAGAATCAGAAATATAAACTGGAAAGACTCTTGATGTCTGTCTTATTTTGTTCTCCTTAAACCCATCTAACTCAGGCAGGTATGGGAAGGGCTGGGAGGATAATGAGTGTTCTCAGACTTTTTTTATTTTTATAATTTTAATTGATTGGAGTGCTCATGGAAACTTTCTTACCATCATAATTATAAGGTTTAACAAAAATAAATTAAAAGTAAATTTTGTAATTTTTATCTGTTACATGACAATCTACTGCCCTGAAAACTTATGTGCTCTTATTATTGTTATATCTTGCAAGCAGAAGAAGGGTTTAGAATCTTATTCTCATTTTCTAAAATTATTTTATGATTTAGAAAAGACCCAGATGCACAAGGAAATGCCTGAAGCAATCACAATTTTTACAATGGGAGTTTTAATACAAAGAATAGAATTTAAGAAAGGTTTTGAATACAAGGCTGTATCTGATCTCCAATCTATCAGGAGTGGGAGGTACTTTGGTGGGTCAAGGCAGCATTTAATTTTTAGGAGTCTAAATTTCACTTTTGTTGCTGTAATAAAACATTCTAATACCCCGTACCCCCAAAAAATCAATTTAGTGGAGAAATGATATATTTGTCTCACAATTTCAGGTTACAGTCCGTCACTGTGGGGAAGTCAATGCAGAAACTCAAGCAACTAGCCATATAGTATCCATCAAATCTATAACCAGGAGTAAAGCATGAATGAACCAATGCACATGTGTCTACTTGTGCTAAGACATCCAGGACTGATGCTTAGAAATTGTAGTGACAAGCCTTCCAACCTCAATTAGTGCAATAAATACAGTGTTATGAGTTATATAAAAAATAAAATCCATAACATGTAAAAAAACAACAACAATAATTTCTAATAGACCAACCTAACTGAAGAGTCCTTCTTTGCAGGTAATACTAAATTGCACCAAGTTGTCACTTAATGATCAGAAGACGTGAGGCTTATTGATCTTAATTTACCCTAGCACATGACTTTATGCACAGGGGAGGCATATAATCTCTATGGTTGAAGGCAACTGCATCTTATTGGCATTTTGGTTTTTTGGTTATAAATTCCTGATGTGCAGATAAACATTTTACAGAATGCCATCAGGGGTGACACGGAAACAATGTCAAGGTCAATCTCAATACTATAGCAGTGGCTAGCAACTCAGAACACAGGAGAATGTGTTCAATGACTCACAAAGACAAGGAAAAAGGAGTCCTACCCCAATGAAATCTGCACTTGTTTTCCTGACCTACATGTTTTCCCTAAACAGTAAGTGATACACAATTATTCTTTTCAACATAGTTCATCAAATACAAAGAAAATATGCTTAGATCTCATGGTTTGCTTTTTGTTTTGTTTTGTTTTGTTTGTCCATATACAGATAGATGAAAAATCTATTATCAAGGTCAGCTGCACTGACAAGGACATCACAGTGACCAAGTGGCTGGCTCTGCAGCACTTTGCCTTGATGGCATTTTGTTGCTCAAAATGAAGATAAATTTCACTATTTCCCTTGCTTGCATAATCTTAGTGTCACATTCCAGACTGCTAGTAGCTTCTCCATATATAAATTATTGGGCTATAGCTTCACAGAGTCTGGTGTGCTGCTATTTTAAGCACACTGTGCATCTTCTCTGCCCTCTCCTAGGAAGCATCTCTGTTACAGACCCATTAGAGGGAACAGAACTGCTGTTAATGCTCAGTATCTGTGGTCCACTTTTGGAATCAGATTGCTAAAAGCATGCATATTTGATGAGGCTAGCCTAAATAAAAGGTTATGATGTTTAATAGTCTCTAAAAGGCAGACAAAAAATATGGAAATGTCATCTTTGTGTTACAAGATGTCATACGTAAAAATTAGGAGAAATATTTTGTTAGGCTAATAAGAATTATTCTACAGCATTTTCCTGTTAGAAGAGTGAATTTTTTTTAAAAAAATTTATGTGACAAAAGTATTAATTCATAGCTTCAATTATTAGCATTACAGTAGTTACAATTAATTAATTAATTTTATGCCTCAAATTGATAATAAAAGCAAATACTCTCTACAGTGTAGAATGAATAATGGCTTATACACAATATATATTTTTAATAATGTCATATTTGTTAGATTTTCTGCTTTTAGCATCTGAATAACTGAGAATTTGAAGTCATCAAGCAAGCAAACAAATTGGTATCCTTTTCATTTGCATATGACCTTAACTGAAAGTGACAAACAGGGAGTGGAAGCAGGTCTGTCCTCAAGGCCACAAGTCCAGATATCCTCTCTTTTTCAAAACTCTGCAATAGCTTATATTGAATTTAAAGTTCAAATGATAATATTAAATGAAGGTCAACACTTGTTCTTGTATCTATCACTTGCTTCTGTTTTTCCTATTTGGGAATAGTGTTTCTGCCACACCCGTAGCTCTCACTAGATGATTGCATTTCTTGAAACGTCAATGTAATGTCTGATAAAGCCCAGGACTGGCTTTATGCAAAACCTTTATGCTTCCTTTTAAGGATTTATTTGACATTTTACATGTAGATGACATTTCAGATAAACTAGACTGTATCCTGAAGAATTTTTTCCCTCAGTGTAAATTCAATTGGGTTATTGGATAAAAGATGATGGTCCTTCTGGAAGTGATTATCGCTGAGTGTGGAAGATACCAATGATCATAATAACACTTTGAAAAGAAGAAAAATAAAACAGGGTTAAATCAATTTGCTCAGTGTAAACTCATGCTTCAATATGACTAAACAGTCATTGAAAACTGATATTTTTGTTCTAACATTTTAGAATGAGTCAATAATGAAGCCTTGATTTTAATAAAAGAGTTTACTACAATCCACTTTTTCAAATAAAGACCTTTAAAAAAAAACCTTGCTGAAAGCCTTTAAGGAACTAACTGCGGTTTAAGAGTTAAGACACATTGGTTGAATCAACCATTATGACTTTATTTCTGTTTACATTAATTACATATATTTTTATTCCATAATCAAAGTCTTCTTATAGATTCTTGATTATAATTTTCAGTGAGAAACCTGCCCTAGCACAATGATTTAGAAAGGAAAAAAAAAAGTAACCAATTGTGGTAGGGAAATGGATTCTTCTCTAGCTGGTGTTTGAGATAAATGGGGAAAGTCGGGATTTGTAGAGGTCATTTGTTTAGAATAACATTTTAATAAAGTGCATTTGTCCTTATAATTTATTTCATTTCCCAGTGTATACATTTTTTAAACCAAAGATAGTTAACATTTACATTGCAATAAGATCAACATTCAATTAATCTTTTTCTTCTTCAAAGCCTTGAAAGCTAGCAATTTTTATGTTTCCTGTTTTACCTTCTATCATTTTTTATTTATATGACATCTATATGCAAAAAAAATTAGTGGTAAGGGAAAGAAAATCAAAAATAAGTTATCAAAATGATTATAATGTGGAAACAATCATGAGTGTAATTTTTTACTGAAAGAAATAGAGTAGATGCTTGTGAATTATTTTGTAGTTTTGAAAATGTAAAGAAACGATATGTAGTCTCTTAGTTATGTAATCTCAATATACGCGAATGTTAGTGTAGCTGCTGCTCTCTTTTGCTGCCCCTTCCCATGTTATCCCTTCTGTTTTGTTAGATAATTGACAATGGGGCTATTATTTTTATAAGATTACTCTCTCTTTCCTTTTCCTAAAATGAGCTATATACATTTGTCCACTGATCATGACTGGAGAAATCAGCCTAAGCAAAAGGTCTAGTGTTGAAAAAATATTTACAAAGATCATCATGTTAAATTATGGGGAAGTATTTTCCAAAACTGATCTATCATGTAGCATGTCTGTTCACATGTTCAACCTATCCAGTGAACAACCGCAGTTGCTGCACTTAACTGCTCTCTAAAATACATGTGAATGCATGCATTTTCAAGAAATATTTAATATTCTGAAGCCAGGTTTAGTTTTAATCAAGTATTGCAAGATAGAATACCTAAATTTTATGTATAGTATGTCCAAGCATGTGCTTTTCTCAATCTTTCACATAAATTCCTTCTCTTAATATTGAAGCTATCTAATGAAGCTGTGCAGATCACACATTTTTCAATACTGCCTCTTGAACAGCTTAAAGTAAGAGGAAGTTAGCTATTTCCTTTTGGCCAAAGGGATGTAAGATCAGGCAGAAATACCTCAGCAGAAAGCAGAGAGACTCTGCACACAGTTGTCAAACAGTAAATTACTGAGTACACTGACCACAGAGAAGAGAGTAGAACTAAGACCTCCTGCAAATTTATATAATCCAAAATAGCTACAGAGAGAAGGCACAGCAAGTTTAGTCATCTGGATAGACCTTCTCAGGTCTAATCTTGGGAGTGCAACTGGACTGTAGGTCATCTCTTTGTAGTAAAACCACACCAAAAAGACAGCTGCAAATGGATCTCATTTCTTCCACTTCATGATAGAGGTGCTGTGAAGCTCATATCTGTCACTGTTGGTTCCACAAGGAAACTGAAATTAAGGAAATTCTGTTCCTACTGGAATTAATTTTCTGGGTTTCTAAGAAAACTTTTGATAAGCAGAAATAAATTATGTGAAACTCTTTTATATGACAGAGTTAATAATTTGGTGTAGAAGTTTCCTTTATAGTTAAAGAATTTTGCCTTTCCTCTAGAAATGCTCATGCCCAAAATATTCTGAACATATTGATATGTCCTGAAGGAAGCTGAGTCACAGGTCTCTGGGAGCTTTCTATCTTAGTGTATTAGCAGGTCTGCTAGTCCATAGATCATGATACTTCAGGATAAGTAAAAGAGACAGGAAAGTGACTGCAAATGTCCAGCATGGCCAATCTTCATGTAGTTACATTTGGAAAGCCGATCCCTGACTAACAAATATTACCCTTGACATTTTTGTTTTCTACTCTGCACTTGATATATTTCATCAATGTGGAATTGCTTTCACATTGCCAGACAACAAAAGAAGCGAAAGTAAATGATTGTTTTAGTATGTTTTTCAACCCTATGTCTGGAGAATATACTACAGTAATTCCTATGAGTTTCAGAATCCCTCTTCAATCAAATAGTTATTTTTAAAATTTTCTTTAATATTTAAAATATATGTTTTAAAAATAATGTTTTCTAATGACACTATATTGTTCATGAACATTTGAAAGGATTGAATTAATATTTTGATACAGAAGTTTCCTTTACTGATAAAATATTTTGCACTTCCTCCAGAAAAGTCCATCCTTAAAATATTCTAAACACATTGAAACAACCTGGGGAAAATGGTGTCAGTAAGTATTATGTTATTATAGGCTATTACTTTTAGGTGGCACAGAGAATCATTTTTATAAAGCCAAAAGTTATAAAAGAGAAATATCCATTTACTGATATTCTATATTCATCCTTCAACACAAATAATACATTTTATATATAACTTATGAAAAAGTATGATATATATTCAACATTCTCTTGGATCTTTGGACTATCCTTGTATTTTTTTTTCAAATTTTCTTTTGGACTTAGTTGAGTGATTCTCTCACATGAAATTTTTAGACGAGGTATTTATATGTGGCAGAAAGATTATATCATCACCCAAGTATCCATTGGAGGAGAGACATGGCTACATCTCCCCAGATTCTTAAGGACAATGTGTAATCCATACTTAACTCGATGTAATAAATGTAGATTATTCAAACATTAAAAGCATTCAATGGTGCCAAGAAATTTTCTTTGTTTTTTTTCCTTCAATAAAGATAATAAAATCATTCCAGAAAGGAGATTAGTAGTGGAACTAAATTCCCTTACCTGTGAAGAATGTCAACACTCTTGTTTTCTAAAAATACATAGCTTTTAGTATCTCACTAACCTCAAAACAATACTTTATGTTCATCTTTATCAATGAAATCAGGAAAAGTGAAACACATCATTAGGATTCAAAATCTTATTATAAATTCATGAAAGAAGAGGATAAATCACATATAACTTAAAAGCCTGATAACTTAGTAAAAATCCTCAAGCAGTGTGAAATATCTGGATAGCTTTCACTACCTAATATGAAGAAAGAACTATCTGTAGGTTATTCTTAGAAATTGGCTAAATCTTGCAACGACGATTATGAAAAGTAGTGATTTTTACCATTCAAGACTACTACAAGGTGAGTGAGGTCACCGAAATTCTAGAACTTTTAGGACTCAAAGGCCATTGTGAGATGATGCAGTTCTGTGTAGGCTTGATAAATCGTGAAAGGGATCACAGCATAAAGACGGTTATAATTAATGTCAAACACAACCCACAAACTGAGTACCCTACCCTCTGACAAGTATGACCAGGAGACTATTCATCTTCACTTCTTGCTAGAAGCTGGGGTTCTGTGGTCTTCAAGCTACAACTTTGGATTTGTGTGAGGTGTATTGTATGGATGAATGGAAATGGCATTTACACAGCTGGGCCTGTGCAAGATAAGTGGAGCCAAAGTTAACAGCAGTTTGTGATAATGTGTCCATTAAAGAAGCTGGCCATTTCTATCCTATATGGAGTAACACAAATGAATGTGATGTTTAATTATCTGTAGCAATTTGACAAGAAATTTAGGGGGAAATGATCCAATAATTACTATATGATTAGTATTTTCAGTAACACTAGGAAGAACAATATTATCCTGGAAAAGTTGATGTTCATAATTGAAAGACATTTCTCCTTATTAATCTGAATAATACATATTATATTCCTCTTTTAGGCTGTTTTTTATTCCAATAATTGGGATTTTATTTTTATTTTGTAAAATTATTACTTTCATTTTTGACTTTGTGTGGTTTTATCTAGTAGATAATATGTAAGCTGTGTGTTTTACCTAGTAAATAATATGTAAGCTGTGTGTTTTATTTTTGGATTCAGTATCCTAAACATGTTATAACCTATAGGTTTGTTCAAATTATACTGTAGCTTGATATACTTAATTTTATCTTTTGTTGTAAGAAATCAGACAAACCTGTGTATCTACAATAGCTTGTCCTGCTGCTCTGGATTTGTGCACACATTATAACCCAAGTTCTTTGTGATATTTTAAAAATGTTTTCTTCAAAATTATCATTGACTATAAAATATCTCCTGGAGCCAGATGATTTTTATATTTTATTTTTATACTTTTATCATGTAATCTATTTTGATTGTATTGTTTTCCCTCCTTCAGCCCTTCCCAAGTGGTCACCTAACCACCCAAATTTGAAGTTCTATCTTTCTTCAAACAAATCAATAAAACAAGAAAAAAACAGATACAAGGTAATATGGAATCTGTTTTGTATTAACCAGCTACTTCTGAGCATGAACCCTGTCCTGGAGCATTGTTGATAAACCCAATTTCATTCTATTGAAACCAAAGAAATAAAAGAAACTGACAGACAGACAGACAGACAGACAGACAGACAGACAGACAGACAGACCTAAAGACAGACAGACAAGTTAAAAAATTGATTTTTACTCTTCCAGTAGCTATCAGTTGCAAATAGTTTCTGGGTTAAAAGAGAGACTTAGTGCCCTCTTCTTTTTTCTACCATAGTGAGAATTTGTCAAGCTTGAACTTGCTTATGTCTTGTGCATGCTGTTACAGTGCCTGTGAGTTCAAACATTTACTATTCGTGTTATACCTATAAAGCTATATTTTCTTTGAGTCATTCACTACCTATGTCTATTAAAATATTTTCCTTATCTTCTGCATATATTCTGGAGTCATAACAAAGGAACACATTTAAGGTTGAGTACTTCAAAGTCTCTCATTTTTCTATACTCTGAATAGTTGTAGAATCTCTGTGCTAATTACTACCTATTGCAAAAAAAAAGATTCTCTAGTAAAGACTGAGTGATGCACTAACAGGTAGGTATAGCAATATGCTGTTAGAAGTCATTTTATTGCTACATCTATTTAATAGAATAATTATAGCACGCTTTCCCCTAGGGTATATGATCTATAAAATCTTAAATTCTCAGCCTTATTACCAATATCAGGTATGGGTTTCATCTCATGTGACAGGTCTTAAATCCAATCAAAAAGTGGTTGTTTACTTCCCACTTATCTCTTGCCACACTATTATAGTAATATATATGTTATTTTATAAGCTTTAGATATCTGTGCTTTATTTCATGTATCTACAGAGATTAATTAGCTAGACAGAAACCAAGAGTCACAAGAGGATCTTTCAAGAAAGGGGAAATAGAATATATTTTTATAGGAATAAAGATAAAATTTAAGTAGGAGGATTAAATTGAAAATACTATATGGTGGTAGAAAAGGAAATATGGCTAAGGACAAGTAACACTAGAGACCTATGAAAGCCAAAAGGATACTTCTATTACAGAAGCTTCCTCATATGTATACATAAAAATAAAGTTAAATGAAGTTACCATATATTGGGGAGACAATGCCACAACTAGATTTGCTACCAAAATACTCTAAGTATCTGAAATGTGTTACAGATTTTTGAATTGTTACCCAAAGGGTTCCTATAGATCCTTCAAAAACAAAACAAAACAAAACAAAACAAAACAAAACAAAAAACAAAATAAAACAAAACAAAAAGCGAACAAAACAAAAGACAAATGTAAGTTCTACTTGTCATTCTCCACATCTTGATGGGGCCCCTATTGCTGAATATCACATATTATGATATTTGACATGAGAAATTGAGCTAGTACTCAACTAAGCTGATCCTTCACTCCTACCGACTAACTGTCATAGTGTTTATAGGTACTATATATTCTCCTATGGAATAAAAATTACCACCAATGGCCCCTAGTTCTATACCCTGTGAACTCCAAGAACAATTTTCTTGCAACATACATATATTACTATAATAGTGTGGCAACAGATAAGTGGGAAATGCAGGAATTGTCTTCTTTTGTTTAGGTTATGTCGGTATGATTGTTTCTAGCTTCATTTGAGGCCATGAACATTTCATAAATTTATTTTTTAAAACCTGAATGATATTCCATTGTGTGAATGTTCCATATTTTCATTATTCATTAAACAACTGATGGGGAACTATGCTGTTTTTACCTTTTAAGTTTGAACATAGCAGCCACAAATATAGACAAACAAGTACAAATACGTAAAATACTTTGGGTACACACCCAAAAGTAGTATATTGGATTTGTGGTAGGTAGAGTTTCAACATTTTTGTGAACTACCCAATACTGACTGCAATGGTGCCAGTGTTGTTTGCATTCCTACCATCAATGAATATGTGTTCTCATTTCCTGTGGTATTCACAAGCCCCTGGTCTTTTCTGTTTTGTATATTTGAACCATTCTATCTGTCATAAGACGTAATCTCAAATTCGGTTTAATTTTCACTTCCCTGATGGTAAAGAATATTGACAACTGCTAAGTGTTTTAGACCCATTTCCATTTCATTGTTGAGTACTATTTATTCCTATACCAACATTTTAATTGAGCATCTGTTTTCTTAACGCTCAGTTCATTTGAGTTCTTTATATATTCTTGATATTAACCCTGTGTAAGTTGCATAATTTATACAGAATTTTTCTATTCTGTAGGTTGCTTATTTGTTTGAATGAGACTGTCTTTTGATGTACAGAAGTGTTATGGCTCTAAGAGGTCACATACATTAGTTTTTATTTTAGTATTTTTGTTTTTGCTTTGTTTGTTTTTTGCTTGTTTTGTTTTTTTTTGTTTGTTTTTGATTTTGATTTTGTTTTATCATAATGACCGAACTACCAGAATGATAGATATTATTTTTTGATTTTTAAATTTATTTTTACTCTTGAAAATTGCTTTTTTATATGATATATTCTGATTATGGTTTCCTTTCCCCAAGTTTCTTCTAGACCCTTACCTCATCTGCTTTCATCAAAATACATTTCTGTCTGTCTTCAGTAAATGCACAGACACAAGAATAATAATTAAAGAAAACTTAAGAAGTTATAATAAAATCCCATAAATCTGTATAGAACAACAACAAAAATGAGTAAAAGAAAAAGCACAAGAAACACTATTACTTACTATTTACTATGTTTCACCTGGACTGGTCTTAGCCCCAGTTGGCCGGCCCACAGGGACATATTCTGTTAACTCCTAACCTATGACAGCTTCTCCTTCTCCTTCCTGCTTTTTCTTCTTTTTTCTGGTTCTTCACCCACCCAAAGCCCAGGAAACCTAAACCCCATCTATGTCTCTTCTGACCAAAAATTGGCTGTCAGCATCTTTATTTATCAATCAGAAATAACTTAGGAGCAGAGTATCTCAGCATATTACATGGATACGCTCATGTTTCTGGAACAACCAGTCTTGAGAGCCTCAAATTAGCATTAGAATATATGCAATATTTGGCTATCTCACTACAAACATATATAGACATAGAGACATATATAGGAATCCTACAAAAGGATAAAACTGATAGCTATAATACCCATAGGTATTATGCATACAAAGGCCATTTAAGAAAGCAAAAAAATAAATAAAATACAAGTAAATAAATATTTAAATGTCTTGATGAAAAATTATGAGATAAAGAATCTCCAGAGATGCCATTGAGTTTTCTTTGTGCTGGCCATCTAGTGATAGGTGTAGAGTGTGGTCTTAAGAGTGGTTTACATCCTCAGTGACACTCTGTTACATAAAACTAAAGTTTCCTTTGTAAGTGGTTATCAATTGTAGATAGCTCTGGGTTAGGGATGAGGATTAAGTTTACTTCCTCACTCAGCACTGGTATTCCTTCTGGGTCAGACACAGGCTTTGTGTATGCTGCTACAGTTTTTGTGAATTAATATGTGCCAGTTATTGTTATATTTAGAAGTCCCTGTTTCCTTGGTGTCCTCCATCACCTCTGACTCTCACAATCTTTCTGCTTACTCTTCTGCAGGATTCTCTCAGCCCTGAGGGAAAGCTTTGATGAAGACATTCCATATGGATTTGGAGTGTTCCAATGTCTCTCTCTGTACATTGTCTGGATTTATGTAGTTCTCTGTATTTGTTCCAATCTGCTGAAGGAGAAAGATTCTCTAATAATGCTTATAGAGCATTATTAGAGATCTATGAATATAGCAGAATGACCTTAGGAGCCTTTTTATTGATACAATCCTTTAGCAGAACACTACTATTTCATTTTTCCCTTGATCTCTGCCCTATCTAGTCTCAGGTTCTTGGCCACCTGAGAAGCTTTAGGTGAAAAAAAAATGGTACATTTACATAATAAAGTATTATTTGCCTATTAAAAACTGAAATAATAAATTATTGGGCAAATTTATTGAGCTATAAAAATCAATCAGAGTGGGGTAACTTAGACACAGAAAGAAAAAATAGATTGTATATATTCACTCATATGTGGATGTTTGGTATAAAATCTTTGATAAGCAATTTTTATTCATAAAATCACAGAGATTAAGTATAGAGAAAGTTGCAGTGGTAGAATGAGGGTTCTCTCTAGGAATGAGGAGTAGAATAGATAATTATTGATGTACAAGCAAGAAGAGTTGAAGGGTAGGAACTAGCATGGAGAAGGAAGGAAGAGGGGGAGTGTAGAAAAACTACATACAGAAATAGTTTAAGCTAAGTGTCATTTGAGGAGTCATATGAAAATCTAATGAAGTAAAATTATGTGCATTATATTTTATAATTATATACATATATGAAGAAAATATAAATGTTACTGAAGATAACAAGGGACAGAGAGTCTCAATTTTACATCTCTCATAACCAAAACTGTTTTCAGTACCAGGGATAGGTGATATTTAATCGAGTTGTTAGCTAATGGGACCCCTCCCCAAATAACTCAGGCTGTGGCGAAACCCATTGGTTACAATCCACAAATTGATGGTAAGGTCCTATCACTGAAGATAACACCAACAACGCTTATTAAACATAGAGAATTAGAGCTGGTGTCTATCTTGAGCCTTTACTTCTAGAAACTGGAAAGAACGCTGCATGATACAAAAGGATAAAGTTCAGTACCAACCTTCATATAAATCATACACTCTAGAATAATTACCTGGCTAAAAGATGTGTTTGTGTAATAGTGGAAAATCTTATGAGAGTAACCAACATCTTACTGGATTCAAGAAACACTCCATGAGGGAGAGCCCAATACTGATACTTGTCAAGTTCCTGTAGAGTCTTAAGAAATTACCTTTGGTTAATATTTTTGTACAAAAAAGCAACTCTGACCTTCCTGCCTCTTAGGAAACTGAATAGTATAACTCAGTATGAAATCTCACACACTCAGTCTGTGGCACTTATGTAGCTTGATTTTTTTTTTTCAGATTTTATTCTAGTTTTTTTCAAAAGCTGGTGCACTTCCAAAGAAGAGAAAAGAGAAAATATTGCTAGTCAGTCCTGGCAGGACTAAGAAAAGTTAAAGTGCTATGAGGCATCTTATAGAATCACTCCATCTGGCTGCATTTCAGTGACAATGAATATAAGGTTGTAAAGACTCATTTTACACCACTCTTGTACAATCCTATATTTTCTGACTTTCAACAGGTATTCCAGGCATAATAAAAATAAAATATTGAAAAGTAATATGAAAGTTTAAATGAAAAATCAAGAATCTTTTTAGACAGATGGTAGAATGCTCAATACCTTAAAGATAGTTCTCTCTGCAATAAAATTTTCCATTACTTTTTATCATTATATTCATGTTTCTGGTTGACTGCTACAGTTTTCAGATACCATGTATGCATCATGAATTCTGTAATCCTGAAATCAGGCATCTGAAGTAGATCTTTAAAAATCAGCCTGAAGAATGAGGTTATCAATTTGTCTCTGGTAATCTTAAGGTATTTCTTCTTATCAAAATTAACTAGAGATATTTATAACAGATGATCCCTTAGCTTCAGTACTTCAGTAATCATGACACTGAATTACATCTCTCTCTGAATACCTTTATATAATTTAAAATATTATGTTGGAGACTAAGATATTGAGATCCCTCTTATTCATATAAAAATTACTTCTCTCTCCATTTCTGGTCATTTTATCTTTACTTTATCAATCTTGCTTTGGAAATGAGGAGCCATTACATTCTCTTAAATACTATATATATATATATATATATATATATATATATATATATATATATATACATTGTTGTAGGTTTTCTGTTATTTTTTATCTTCTGGTAGTTGTATAGATTTTAATAACTTTTAATATTGTATTTCTTCTTATTATTTGAATTTCTCAAATGTTTCTTACCTTTTGTTTGTAAGGTTTCTTTTAAATATAATTCTTTATATTTCAGAAACTTAAACAAGACCTTTATATATTTTAAATTCCATTTTTTTGAACACATCACTGCTGTCAAGCAGGTGAGAATGAAATTATAAATGTATGCAACACTATAAACTTTCCATACTTTTTCTCCATTGGCTCTACTTTTGATAATATCAGACAGGATAGTAAAGTAGGCCTGTAAAGACATATCTTTGAGTGACTAGTTGGTAATTAATGGACAATAACTGGTCAGTATTTTATTTTAATCTATTTTTCACCATTTATATTTAATTGATTTTCTGTTGGCTTCGATAGTTGTGGTTCAGGTGATTAATACACTAGAAATTTCATTTTGTTTTGTCTAAGACATAGCATTTGGTATTAATACTATTCTCTGAAATACTTTTTTTGTCTTACTTTTTTTTTTCTATTTTCAGATATTTTTCAATATGTTGTTTGCTCATTTTTTTGCAATATTACTGGAGCATATTAACATGATTTAGAACTGATAAATTATTGATAAATTTTCATAATTTTTATTTTCAATACATTAAACAGTTACAGTGCAAATTTAATGCAAAGACATAATGGTACACAATATAAGAGATGGTTTCTTGGTATTAATGTAGTACCCAGCACATTATTTGGGGCAAAATTTAAGTACCTATAAGTGTTGGATCAACTGGGAAAATATTAGAGTTAGTTTATGTATTAAATTACCTGAAACTGGACAAAAAAATTATTTAAAACAAGAAAGAGTGAACTGTGTTATTTTAAATTTATTTATTTTTGTTCACTTTATATCCCAATCGTAGTACTCCTCTCTCCTCTCTTCCAAGTCTCCCTCTTACAAATCCCTCCCCCAATTGCACCCTTCATTTCTATTCAGAGAGAGCTTCACCAGTCACTCAGATACAACAACATCATGGTACATCTAGTCACAACATGACCAGGCACTTTCTCTCCCACTGAGGCCCAATCAGGATCTCCAAGTAGGGGAAGGGGATCCAATGGCAGATTACAGAGACCATGGTAGCCTTTGCTTCACTGCTTAGGGGGCCCATGTGAAGTCCAGCCTGCACATTTGCAACAAAACTGTAAAGGGTTAGGTCAAGCTACTGCATTCTCTTTAGATGGTGGCCGAGGCTCCGTGAGCTGCTGTTAGATTAGTTGACACTGTGGGTCTTCTCGTGGTGTCCTTGACATCTCTAACTTTCTCACTCTATCCCCAAATCTTTCACAAGACTCCCCAGTTTCTGCCTGCTGTTTGGATGTAGGTGTCTGCATCTGCCTCCATCAGCAGTTGGATGAAGCCTCTCAGCAGACAGTTATGCTAAGTTTCTGTCTAAAGAAGAGCAAAGTATTGTTAATAGTGGCAGAGGCTGACTTTCTCACATTGGATTGGTCTAGAGTGATATTGGATTGGTCTGTGGATATTCCCTCAGTCTTTGCTTCATCTTTATCCCTGCATATTTTGTAGATAAGACAAAATTTGGGTTGAAGGTAGAATCTGACGTGGCCACCTCCTGTAGCCAGGCAGGACTTCTAGTGAAAGGAAGGAGACATCAACCCACCTACTTACACAACCTTCAACTCAAAATTTCTCCTGCCAATAATATGTGCTAGGATAATGATAGATAAGAGTCTGAGGAAACAGACAAACAATGACAGGCCCAACTTGACATCCACCCCAGTTGAGAGTCAACCCTGACACTATTAATGATACTCTGTTATGCCTGTACACCGGAACTTAGCATGACTGTCTCCAGAGATGATTTACCAGCCACTGATGGAAACAGATGCAGAGACAAATAGCCAAACATCAGACAGAGCTTGCAAAGTCTTGAGGAAGAAGAAAAAAGGGTTCTTTGAGGAACTGGTTCTTTGAGAAAATCAACAAGATAGATAAACTCTTAGCCAGACTAACTAGAGTGCACAGAGACCGTATCCAAATTAACAAAATCAAAAACAAAAAGGAAAATATAACAACAGAAACCAAGGAAATTCAAAAAAATCATCAGATCCTACTACAAAAGCCTATACTCAACAAAACTGGAAAATCTGGATGAAATGGATAATTTTCTAGATACCAGGTACCAAAGTTAAATCAGGATGAGATAAACCATCTAAATAATCCCATAACTTCTAAAGAAATAGAAGTACTCATTAAAAGTCTCCCAACAACAACAACAAAATAAATAAGACACAGGATTAGGTGGGGTTAGTGAAGAAATCCATTAGCCCTTCAAAGAAGACCCAATACCAATACTCTTCAAACTATTACACAAAATTGAAACAGAAGGAACACTACCCAATTTATTCTATGGAGCCACAATTATGTTTATACCTAAAACACACAAAGACCCAACAAAGAAAGAGAACTTTAGATCAGTTGCCCTTACAAATATTGATGTAAAAATACTCAATAAAATTCTCACAAACCAAATCCAAAAACACATCAAAACAATCATCCATCATGATCAAGTAAACTTCATCCCAGGGATAAAGGCATGGTTCAATATATGAAAATCCATCATCATAATCCACAATATAAACAAACTCAAAGGGAAAAAAACCCACATGATTATCTCATTAGATGCTGAGAAAGCATTTGACAAAATTCAACACCCCTTCATGGTAAAAGTCTTGGAAAGATCAGGAATTCAAGTCCCATACCTAAACATAGTAAAAGCAATATACAGCAAATCAGTAGTCAACATCAAACTAAATGGAGAGAACCTTTAAGCAATCCCCAAATCAGAAACTAGACAAAGCTGCCCATTCTCTCCCTACCTATGCAATATAGTACTGGAAGCCCTAGCCAGAGTAATTAGACATCAAAAGGAGGTCAAAGGGATAAAAATAGGAAAGAAAAGTCAAAATGTTAGTGTTTTCAGATGATATGATAGTATATTAAGTGACCCTAAAAATTTCAACAGAGATCCCCTAAACCTGATAACAACTTCAGCAAAGTGACTAGATATAAAATTAACTCAAACAAATCAGTAGCCTTCCTCTACTCAAAGGATAAACAGGCTGAGAAAGAAATTAGGGAAGTAAGACCCTTCACAATAGTCACAAATGATATAAAATACCTTGGTGTGACTCGAACCAAGCAAGTGAAAGGTCTGTATGACAAGAACTTGAAGTTTCTGAAGAAAAAAAATCAAAGAAGATTTCAGAAGATGGAAAGATCTCTCATGCTCATGGATTCACAGGATTAATGTAGTAAAAATGGCCATCTTGCCAAAAACAAACTACAGATACATTGTAATCCCCATCAAAATTTCAACTCAATTTTTCATAGAGTTAGTAAGAACAATTTGCAAATTTATTTGGAATAACAAAAATCCCAGGATAGTGAAAACCTTCTCAACAATAAAAGAACTTCTGGGGGAATCACCATCCCTCATCTCAAGCTGTATTACAGAGCAATAGTGATAAGAACTGTCTGGCATTGTTACAGAGACAGGCAGGTAGATCAATGGAATAGAATTGAAGACCCAGAAATTCAACAAATGATAATGGTTTAATGGGCAGTCAGCATGTAGAAGATTTCAAATCGATCCATTCTTATCTCCTTGTACAAAGCTCAATTCCAAGGGGATCACAGACCTGCACATAAAACCACATACACTGAAACTAATAGAAGAGAAAGTGGGGAAGACCCTCAAACACAAGGAAAGAATTTCTTTACCAGAACACCAATGGCTTATGCTCTAAGATCAAGAATAGGCAAATGGGACATCATAAAATCCATAGCTTCAATAAAGCAAAGGACACTGTCAATAGGACAAAATGGCAACTGACAGATTGGGAAAAGAACTTTAGCCGGGCAGTAGTAGCACAACCTTTATTCCCAGCACTTGGGAGGCAGAGGCAGGTGGATTTCTGAGTTCAAGGCCAGCCTGGTCTACAGAGTGAGTTCCAGGACAGCCAGGGCTACACAGAGAAACCCTGTCTCGAAAAACCAAAAAAAAAAATAAAAAAAAGAGCTTTACCAATCTTGTACATTTGATAAAGGACTAACATACATCCAGTATATACAAAGAACTCAAAAAGTTAGACTCCAGAGAATCAAATAATCCTATTAAAAATTGTGGTACAGAGCTAAACAAGGAATTTTCAACTGAGAAGTACTGAATGGCTGAGAAGCTCCTAAAGAAATCTTCAACATCTTTAGTCATCAGGAAAATGCAAGTCATAAGAACTGTGAGATTCCATCTCATACCAATCAGAATGGCAGATCAAAAACGCAGGTGACAGCAGATTCTGTCAAGGATGTGGAGAAAGAGGAACATTCCTCCACTATTGGTGGGATTACAAGCTGGTGCAACCACTCTGGAAATCAGTCTGGCTACTCTTTAGAAAACTGGACATACTCCTGGGCACATACCCAAAAATGCTCCAACATATAACAAGGACACATGCTCCACTATGTTCATAGCAGCCTAATTTATACTAGCCAGAAACTGGAAAGAACCCAGGTGTCCTTCAACAGAGGAATGGATACAGAAAATATGGTACATTTACACAATGGAGTACTACACAGTTATTAAAAACAATGAATTCGAGAAATTCTTACACAAAGGGATGGAACTAGAAAATATTATCCTGAGTGAGGTAACCCAATCACAGAAGAACACACATTGTATGCACTCACTGATAAGTAGATATTAGCCTAAATGTTGAAATAGCCAAGATACAATTCATAGAACACATGAAGCTCAAGAAGATGGAAGACTAAAGTACAAATGCTTCTATCCTTATAAGGGAAAACAAAATAGTCATGGGAGAAAATATGGAGACAGAGTGTGGGGCAGAGACTAAAGGAAAGGCCATCCAGAGACTGTCCCACTTGGAGACCCATCCTATATACAATAACCAAACCCAGACACTATTGTAGATGCCAAGAAGTGCTTGCTGGTAGGATATAGCTGTCTACTGAGAGGTTCTGCAAGAACCTGAGCAATATAAAGGTGGATGCTTGCAGCCAACCATTGGTCTGAGCACAGGTTCCCCAGTGGAGGAGTTAGAAAAAGGACTGAAGGAGCTTAAGGGGTTTTCAGCCCCATAGGAAAAAGAACAATATCAACCAACTCAACCTCCCCAGAGCTTCCAGAGACTAAACCACCAACCAAAGAGTACACATGGAGCGATCCATGGCTCCAGCTGCAATTGTAGCAGAGGATGGCCTTGTTGGTCATCAATTGGAAGATAGGCCTTTGGTGTTGTGAAGGATCAATGCCCCAGTGTAGGGGAATGCCAGGGCAGGAAGGTGGGAGTGTGTGGGTGCATGGGGAAATAGCCTTATAGAAGCAGTAGGAGGGGGGATGGGATAGGGGTTTTCTGGAGGGGAGATCTGGAGAGGTGATAACATTTGAAATGTAAATAAAGAAAGTATCTAATAAAAAAAGAAAATAAAAGAATTGAGAGAGCATGAGGGGTTCAAAGACATTATCAGGGCCAATGTGGCTTGAAGAAACTGAAGCAGTAACCAAAAAGCATGCCGGAATTGGACCTAGGACCTCCACACATTTGTAAGAGATATGCACATTGGTCTTCATGTGGGTCCCTTAACAATTGGAACAGAGTCTGTCTCTGACTCTATTACCTATCACTGAATCCTCTTACCCTCTCTGGACTGTCTGGTTGGGCCTCAGTGGGAGAGGAAGTACTGATTCCTGCTGGGATTAGATATCCCAAGTTGGAGTAGTACCTAACCAAACCCAACAGAGCCTTCCCCATCTCTGAAGAAAAAAGGAGAAAGTTTTGGGAAGAGAAATTTGTAAGTGCAGACCTGGGAGGACAGTAAAGGATGCTGTGATTGTATTGTAATGTGAATTTAAAAATTAATTGTGGGGCTGAAGAAATGGCTCAGTAGTTAGGAGCACTGACTGCTCTTCCAGAGGTCCTGAGTTCAATTCCCAGCAACCACATGGTGGCTCACAACCATCTCTAATAGGGTCTGATGCCTTCTTCTGGGGTGTCTGAAGAGAGCAATGGTGAACTCATATATATAAAAAATAAAATCTTAAAAAAATTAATTGTGGGGAAAAAGAAAATATATTTTCCTGATCATTGTTGGCTTCAGTTCTTATTTCATTCCAAGAAAACTTTAACAGATAGAGCTGAGCAATACATGTAAGCCTATGTGGTCCTCCTTGCTTCTGATTCAGAGGGCAACAGTCTCCTTTTTGGGCCAATCTTTTTCTACCATGCCATTCACCAACTTCCTGCTGATTTCTCTCAATTCTCGGAAACATATCCTTGTTATTGTCATCTCTACTAAATCATTATGTGGTTCCTGCTGGGTGAGGTGCTTTCTACATTGGCTTCTATATCATACATCTACTGGCTGTAAATTGTCACAATTACTAAGCACTTTTTTCACACTTCATGTGTTTTATTTAATGAAGTTACACCACTTGTTGAATTTACTGAAAAAAGACTAAATTGCATGCCTTATCCATGTTAAGTGTGCAATGCATACATTTTATTGCATTTGAATCACTGGGACATTATTGTCATAATCTAACTTGAAAACTTTGTTTCTCCTTTTGAAGAAATTCCATATTTTAGCTGTTATTAATCTGAAATTCCCCTTGATGTGTTCTCCAATTAAATAACATTGGCAAGATTTCATTTTCACAGTCATACCACTTTGTTTATCAAGGAAATAATGTTTGCACTTGAATCACTCAGAGCACAACACTATTACTAAACCTATTTGTGAAAATGGCTGTCATATTTTGTATATTTTCCCATTCCACAGAAATCTTTCTGGAGAAATTCAAAGATAAAATTTTATATGCGGAATGATTCTTAACCAAAAGAATCCGTGACTCTGACCTCCAAATAGTCATTAGTTTCAAAAAAAAAAAAGTTGATATAATTAGTCAAAATACCTATGCTAATTTAAGATTTACATGAGAGAAAGAAAGAGAGAGAGAGAATTTGTAAATAATGTTGTGACAGGCTGAAAGTAACCAAGTCTAAAGGAATAGATCATCAAGGTAATTTGCAAACTGAGTGAAAAAAAAAAAACCACAAAGAAGAGTTCCTGACTTTATTAAATGTTTATATAGCTATCATTTATTGTAGTCAATTTATGGGTAAAGTCTAAATCCAGATCTCCAGCTTAAAAGACGGAATCAGTTTAAAAGAAGTTTCAAGTGCTTGCCTAAGTGAGTCATTAATCTTGTGAGGCTTAATCTAAACTACAAAAGAAACTTTTATGGGAATCAAAGTAAAACTACCAAATAAATCACCATTATACCTTCTGTACATTTTCTAATTTTCCTTCTATAATTAGATTTTTGATTTATAATATGTTGCTTTTTATATTTTAAGAAACTTTATACGTGATACTTTAATCTTCGATGACTTAGCTTCCACAAATATGTCTTTAATATACTAACTTGTTTTTCTGTTAAAAGCCACAAGAAACTTACAAAAGGATTTCTATTAATAGGAACTGTCTCTTCTGCAGTGCAATCAACTGTAGACTTTCAATTTTAATTGCTTTCAGCAGCATTATGAGTTTTGATATTAGCTAAAGTATTTTGATGTTTATTTATAAAACTTATCCAAGTTACTGTCATATTTTATATGAAAAACTGAACATTTCTTACTTGTAGTTTTGCTTCCTTATTTGATTGAAAGATAAAGACAGGAAAATAGTAACATGAAAATTTTGATTTTTAAAACATTGAATGATTACATTTTTCTCTGGTTAAGAAATAGTTTGGGATCACCTACAGATATATTGGACTTTATAAGTTCCAGCATTAGATTAATAAAGGGGACAAGTGAACAAACAGATTGAGGGTCCAGGAATAGGTTATGAGTGAAAGAAACGTGTGAGAGAATATTGTTTGAATCGTCAGTTCAGATTACTTACAAATCTGATACATAGATTCCTTCTCCCAGAGTATTTCATGTTTTGTAATTTGACCTAGAATTTTAAAGGGAAAATTATAGCAAAGGGTAGCCATTTAAGTGTTTGTATAAGTGGATTAATGAGCTTAATATAGGAAAAGAAGAATTGAAAGCTTAGATGTCAATAGAAGAAAGCATTCTTCCTGGAATTAAAAGCTTTTTAAACTTTCATTTGTTTGTTTTCTTTATAAACAGAAGATACAGTTTATAAGGGTTCAACTTCATTTTGCAGGTCTCGTTTTCAGATCTTGTTTTCTTGGGTCACTCTGAAAAGAAAAGTGAAGCTCATCTACCATTCATTTTTATCTGGAAACAGACTTCTTTACACTCATCAAAAAATCAAGCATTTGATAAAACACAAAGCACACTTTATAAAAAGATAACATTTCTTTGAAAGAAAATCTTAACCCTAAAATCTGGGCTATTTTGTAAATCCTCAGCTACTTTTACAAACACAGAGAATCCCGTTGGTAGTGATATATTAGACATTTAAATTAATCTGAAGCAAAAGATAAGCAATACTAAATGACTTAAAGTTATTTTGTGTCTCAGTGATATGGTGACACACAGTCTACACTGTAGGGTAGAAGAGCAAAATTAGTAAGGACTCATGCTAGTAACTCAAGCATCTAAATGTGCGGACAAAAAGATTTCTGATAACAGCTAAGACACATGTGATAGCCTGGCTCAAAATCTATGCAAAGAAAATGCTTATATTAAAAGCACCAATATGCTAAGAAGACTATCCTTACTAGAGATACATTGTAATATTATTCACAAGCAATTAGAGATAGTAAATAATTTAATAGTCTCATATTTTCAGACTAATTACTTAATTACTACAAGCACAATTATTTGAAACTATTCTTGATTGTAACCTTTCATTTTATCGTATAATAGAGCATAAAAAACATAATTATATGGCATACACTTGAACATTTAAATTGCAATATTCTTTTAATACATAACTCAACATTACAATGTATATGAAACTACACTAGTGAGAGAGAGAGTATGTTCAGGGCACTGGGTTGGACCAACATTGTGGTTGAACAGCAAATCTTGCATTGCATCTCACACTGGTCCTCAATTACATCCTCACTGAATCCAGAGATACAATTTTCCATATGAGCATCATGACATGTGTATGATAAATTTTGTAAAGCTCAATTCATCATATGTAATCTGGCTGAGACATCATACTATAATTTAATGCTTATTAATTAACTTTAATAAAATCTATAATGTATGCATTACACTTAAATTTTTGTATTATACTTTCTGTGAGTATAAAAATCCGTGATTTTGATTCAAATGCAAACATATCAATAATCTCAAAAAGATAGTCTTTGATACCCTGGTCTTCAGATTCCATTAGGAAATGAAACATGAGCCCAACAGAACTCCTTTGTGTATTTTTAATAACTCTTTCACCAACGGTGCTTCCTCACATGCAACTTTGACTTTTTAAATGATTTTACTGTGTACAGATTTGCATACAATGAATTCTATCATTTGTTTCAAAAGTTTTTGTGTTTGATAAATTCATAATGACATGCATCAATCATCATAGTAATATATTGAAGTTTTATTGACCTGAAAATGCTCTGTGCTTTGCTTGATATACAATGTCCTATACATAAAATAATTATAGTATATATAGTTTTATATACTATAGTTTTATATTCTATAGTTTTATCATTCTTTAAATATTGTATTTGGAACACAAGGTTCTGTTTACATTTGCTTCTTTCATTCAGCAAAGGCAAATTTCATCAGTATGAATTCCTTGATGGGTAGCTCATTTTCTCACAATACTGTGCCAGCTTTCCCGTTATTTCCAATGTATTTATCTATTAAAGAGATTCTTGTCATTCTGGATTAGGGTCAATTTGAAGTAAAGCAATTACAAACATTGACTTGCATATTTTATGTGGATTATTTTGTTTTTCAAAAAGTAGAGAACTACCTCAGAACCCATTTGTGAGGCTGTGTGGAAAATGATGCTTAAATATGTCAGAGACAGCCAATTCTTCTTCATAACTATGTGGTATGGCTGAAGCCTTTGGATTCTTGTCATTTAAAAAACTGAAAGGAATTTTATGGTTGTAGCTGGCAATTTCTGAAGAAAAGTATGCAAAGTACCTTTCACATGCTTTATAATTTTTGGTGAGGTGCCCTTGTATCTATTTCATTTCATATATAAATCTTTGATCAGGTATATAATCTGAAAATGTGTGTTTTCAGTATCCAGCAAAATTTTTCAGTATTTATTTTAGATTTATGCCTGAATTGTTATTCTTTAGGGTGTTTTAAACAATAATTTAATTTATTCTTTGACATGTTTCACAGTTGTGTAAAATACACTCTAAGTATTCCCACCTTATATCCTTACTAACTCTCTTGCTTATGAATCCTGCAGGTGAATCTTGCTCCCACATTAACAACTTTGTGTTTTGGCTTCTGGCTCACTGAATTTTAAGAAGTCTGACTGTGTGGCCATGGTTTTAGAAACATCTAGTGGATCTTGGTAGGCTGAACAGCTTCTAGAGAACTATAGATAATGACTCCTCTAACCTCAGAGTCTTTTAGTAGGTTTTAAGTTATCAAAGAATAGTGGGGCCCCATTAGCACCCCCCACGTATAAATGATTGTTAACAGGGTTAGTTTTTTGTGTACTAAATGCAGTTAATCGTAATAGTTGTTCAAGATTACAATGGTTATCTCATGCCTAGAAGACTGCATTGGGCTGTCCTTATCCTTATTTTTTAGATTTTATTATTTCTGCCCTCCTTTAAGCAATATCTCCTAAACTTTGTAATACTCATTAAATGTTTCATTTAGATTTGATTCCTTAAGCTTCACTTATTCTTAGCAAGCTTGAGCAATAGTGATTACTGCATTCAGTACAGTTTACTGTGAGAAGTTCTCTTGTTAACGCTGACAATGGTATTTGCCTATGGGTATAAACAACTAGAGATCCCAGGGTCTAAACCACCAGCCTGGGAGCACATAGGGAGGGACCTATGGCTCCAGCTGTATATGTAGGGGAGGATGGCCTTGTCAGGCATAGGTGGGAGAGGAGATCCTTGATACGATAAAGGTTCGATGCCCAGTGTTGGGGAATTTGAGGGTGAGGGGCTGGGAGTAGGGGGTTGGGTGGGGGTACATCCTCATAGAATGGAGGAGGGGGGGGTAATAGTATAGAGGGTTCCTGGGTGGGAAAAATGGGGTAAGGGGATAAAATCTGAAATGTAAATAAAATATCCAATAAAAAAATTTACAGTGAAGTTTGATGTCGCATCAATCTAATTAAACAACTTTTGAAAGTTTCATGCTAGGCCCTATGACTTCCCCAGACACATGTTAATGAACGAATCTTCAGTGTCTTGCATGCTTCTCCCCATCCCTCTATAACAGAACTCAAATCCAGAGTCTCATAACCCCATAACATTTTCTGCCTGTTAGTTACTAAAGTTTATGGGGCTTATGGCTGAATAAGACTTGATATATTTTCTTTCTAGCAACCATCTTAGCACCTTCTTGCACTATGAAATCTAGCTAACAGGAAGATTTTTCTAGCTCAATTTCCCCTATTTTCTCCTTTTTCTTCCATAAAACTTTAGTTAGAGGATAACTTTATCAATAGGACCAGATCATTTTCTTTACAACCAAAGGAAAGCAAGATGAGTGTGTATTGTTTTGGTGTCTATAAGAGCACTATCTAACAACTCATAAAGATGTACCCCATATCTAGTGCTGGGGATTTTGTTTAGTATCTCAAGTCATTTATTTGTGTGATATAATCATAACATTATACCCATACACAATCACATAATATTTTTTCAATATGTAATTTTATATACATAATCATAATAAATATATACATTGTATGTTGGCCAAATAAGCAACTATAACCTTAAATACATGCCATGTGTTGCTGAATTTTTAATATATAAATAATGTTTTATAGATGAAGTATTTTAATTGCTCTTAATTTTATTATCACATACCTGGAAAAATATTTACTTTCAATTGAAACTATAAACACAGACTTCTCTTTATGGTCAAACAATATCACAGATTTAAACTGTGAGCTGCTGAAAACACTTTACAAATAGCCATCACATTCACAGTATCATAGTTAAGAATTTCAGAATGAGATTCTTCTATCCTCAAAACCCATACCACCTACTTTTTCTCACATCAATGTTTACTTAAATTCATACCACAGAGGTTAAAAAAAAATAGGTACATTGATTTGACTATTCATCTGAAAAAATTAACATATAGAAGAGCCAGAAAATATTAATAGACAACAATTTTGAGTCTTGGTACTGATACCTGACATTATTAGTTAACCTATAAAAGAGTACATTAGTCAAGTCAACATGGTATTTGGAAACAAACAAGCAAACAACAAAAGACAGACAACCAGATTACAGCAAATGGGAAGCCTAGAACCAAAACCATATAAATTGTCTAAAGTAGTGTTTGAACATATAGCAAATAGAATATTATGGAGGATAAAAATGTTTTGCTAGTGATACTGGGAAAGTAGATTTCAGAAAGAAATAATAAGACAGAGAAAGACATAGCAGATGAAGGAAAGAGGGGCTCAGTACAATAGCAGCTCTGTAATCGTATCACTTAGGTAGCAGAGGATAATCTTAGAGGAAAGGAAAGAAGGAAGGAAGGGAGGAATGGAGGAAGGAAGGAAAGAAGAAAGGAAGGAAGGAAACAAAAAGAAAAAAAGAAAGAAGAGGAAGAGAAGGAAAGTAAAAGAAGGGGAAAGAGAAATAATCTAGATAAGAGTTTTCAAAACTGCATATAAATTTACTCAATGCCGACCAAGTACCCACATGCAAGTTGTAGATCTTTAAAATTTACTGAACATGAAATAAATAGGCAAATCTCTATCTGCTCTCAGATTAGTCAATGACATTTAGATAGAGCACCAATAACAACAAATACAAAACAAAACAAAAAAAAACATGAAAAAACATTTGATAGCAGAGCATCATTAAAATTAAAACATAGTGCTTTGTCAAAAACATTGTGAAGAGAAAGAAAAGACAAGCCATAAAAAGAAAGCAAAATATTTTTGAAAGATATTTCTCATTAAGGACTAATCCGAATGTAGGAATAATTCTTTAAATTTGGTAATAAGAAAATCAACAACCATTGTGAAAAGGGAAGGGAATCTTAACGAACACATCCTTGTTTCCCTAAGAGCTTTTCTTTTCTTTACAAAGGCAAAGCTGATTTCCTTGCTGTCTCTGTAAGAGAGGCAAGGTCTTAACCATTTCTTTGTCATTTATCAAGGTCAATAAAGTGCCTCACAAAGATATAAGAATTTAACAAAAATAAATATCTTTCAGGTTTTCCTCATTAAATCACTTACAGAATGTGAAACAATGGTTCAAAAAATGTATTTCTTAGACCAAACTCACCAAAGTAAGAGAATATAAAATATATTTTAAAATAATAACCTACAGTCAAAGTCTAAAATTCATATACCTTTGAGCTACACATTTATAAATTTATAATTGTAAAATAACTATTTTCTTTCAAATAATTGTTATTAAAACATTATATATCATCCCATTTTTCTTCTATGTAATCAAGTAAATTAAATATTGATTTTTTTTAAACATTTAATTTTCAAACCTGGAAAATATTAAATGTCTAGGAACACTCTTTATATTTGAAATTCTTAAGATAAGAAGGTTTACTAGGGAGTATAGCTTTCTGAGAATCAATTTTGGTTTTCTAGGCCTTTCAAAAATTCAAGGTAAAAACCACATAATCCTCCAATCACATGCATTTTCCTAGGCAAGAATTTTGAGGATCTTCAGGTCATATATATCTAAACTTTGCATTACATATATAAAATATATTTACTATAGAGAATTGTAGAAAAATACTGTTGAACAGAAGATTCATAAATTTTAAAAAGCACCATATAAAATAGCTACACCATCTTATTCATCTTCAGAGCTCTGATTTAAAAGTGTTGAGAGTTGAATATTTTGGGCAGGAAGATTGCCTGCTCAATGAGAATGGATTCTGAAAAATGTTGCAAAGGACATTAACAGTTACTATGGAAAAATATTTCTTATAAAGTATCATTTGTCTAGAGAATGCAGGTGTTTATGTTATGCTTTCCATTTCCATATTAAAGAAAGAGAGAGAGATTCTGTAGGTCTGGGAAGATTTTGCATTTCTAGAAAATTCTAAGAAATTTCTGATACTCTTGATATATCAAAGATCTCTTTGCTCAACAGACCTACAGATATATTTAAAAAGCCACTGGTGTCCAACTTAATTTCTAGTTGAAGAACTGAACTCCAAGTCAACTCACCAAGTCTCCACATTTGGGTCAGCAATGTATCCATCTATTTGATGGACCTGTCTGATTTTTTTCCTCTGAATATTGTTATGATTATAGCTAAATTTCATTAACCATCTATACTTGATGGACGGTTGTGCAGAAAACTGATTATGTAACGGTGCTTCTGTTAAGTATAAGAACATAATACTTTGTTGACCTTACAAGATGTATGTAGTCCTACCATTATAAAGAATAAAAAGTTTATATTTCTTCTTCTTTTTTTCTTTAAATTCATATATTGTCTAAAGCAGATTCTTTTCTTTCTACCTTGTTTAATGGCATTCATTATTCCATATCTCAACCTTGAATTGTTGTAGATATTTTAAGCTGTGTTGGGGGGTCTATATCTAGATATAGTTGTACCTACAGAAGAAAAGTAGATAACAGATATGCAAAATAATACAGGTTACTGATTTTATACTTTTTATTATGCTTTGTTATTATTAAATCTATCATTTTAAATCATTCAGTTCATTTAAATTATGACTATGAATTGTATATCTCCTAAAAGTCCTTGACTCATTAGTTTTTGTTGTACAGAGAAAGACTACCCTTCTCTAGATACTACAAAAATCTCCAGTATATTTCATTGACAAAAATACTTTTGCTGAGCATTGTGTAGGGCGTCTATGTGTTCATTATTGAAATTGTTCTCTATATTTAGCCAACTGAATGATGCTGAGTTCTTTTATTCTATGGATCTGATTTGCAAATATTATCTTCCATAATCTTTGATGTCTTTTCCATTTCAGCCTTCTTACTGCCTCTGCATAGAATTTGAGTGCATGTCATTTTAATATACTTTTGTGTAATGCTGCTTCATTTATGTGAATGTATACTAATCATTATTGGTGTGCTTTTAACCAAACAAAATTTTTAAACAAAAAATCATAGTGTTTTATATAGCACAAAACTACTAATTATCCCTCTCACTCTTCTTTTTCTAGCACCTTGAAAAATATTTAGTTTTGATTTTTTTCTCATGAGGTTCTATACACATATATTATTTTACATTTGTGTCATTAGGTCTTCTATGTAATTTTGGGGTATACCGTCAAGACATATTTTCTTTCATATGGACATTTATTGTGTCTAGCACTTGTCATGGAAAATGACAATTTGTGGTTTTAACCATCATAAAAATCCCCCCATACATTTATGTTAGCATTTGTACATACACTTTATGGCACAATTCTTCTGAAAGGTTTATATGATTTATGTTACACAAAGTTCCCTAAGATAGCAGTATTCAAAGAACAAATTTGGCTTCTTACATTTTTGTCCATGAGATTGAGTCTTACACTATGGCAGCTCTGGATTGAAATATGAGCCTCAGGAATGTGCAAGAAATGACCAACTAGGGACCTCTCTTGGCTTTTTGGACAGATTTTTATGTACAACTAAATTAGACTAAAAATGTCTGTCCTATTTCTCAACTTCCAGTGTAGTACAAGGATTTCAGTTTTAAAACATGAAGCTTTGAGTCTTACTTATAAATACTTTGACAAATTCTTTTAATTGCTTTTACTTTTAAAAGAAGCCTATTTTGTATTCTCATATTCTGTACCACATGAAATGCATCAAAATTTCACAGTGTTTTTTTTTTTAATTACTTTTGGCACATTAGTTCTAACAACACTGTTCCAGTCATGTTATACAGCGATTTTTTGCACAGTCCATGATTTTTCAATAAAATTTTTTGTTGTTTCTTTTCATATTCTTATCACTTACATGCTATTCTGTGGATGAGGAGACCCAAGTACAATAATGTGCATTTCAGTTTTACAAATCTGTAACCAATTTTATCTGTGATGTATTCCATAATTTAATCAGAATATTACTAAAGTTTCCATTAGATAGTGTTTCAGGAATATTTTACATGATGTGTTTCTTTGTGTGTGTCTGGGTAAGTGTGTGTTTGCATTTCTATGTGCGTGACAGGGAAGGAGCATGCCTATGAAGGTATATGTGAAATCACGTGTGGGTGACCGTTCTTTCCTTCCACCATTTATGTTCTGAGATCAAGGTCAATTGTTAAAAAGCTTGGTTGCTGGTGCTTTTGAAAGCTGTGCCATAATAGGTCTCTATCTCAAAAAGATTTTTTAATATTTATTTTTATATGACAAGGTTATAATTCAAACCTTATTTTCTGGGTGCATTGTTTTATTATATTTTTATAACATAAATATTTGTGATTTTAGCAAAACAATTTGTACTACTCTTCTAATATATTTGCTTAGCATGAAAACTATCATGTGCATACACTATTTAATATTTCCTCATGATCATCTCTTGGCCATTGCAAGTTAAACTTTTTATGTTTATGATTGTTTGTCTATTTACATTTTTATTCATTATGCTAAGACACTAGCATTCTGGTTTTTTTTTTTCAATTTTTAGTCTTAGTTTTTGTCTGTAGTTTTGGTTTCTCAAAATCTCCTTGCCTGGTTTAGCTATCACATTTATAGCCGCCTGAAAAATGAGCTTAAAAACAGTCAATTTAAAGTGTTTTGGAACAGTTTACATCGTTTAGAGATTACACGTGTTTCTAGGATTTTACAGAATTTGATTATATCACTGCCTGGAGAGGATGTCATGAAAAGAAAATGGAGGATTCATTGGAGATTAAAACTGCACCTTCCGATGGTTTAGTTTCACATATGTTCAATGAAGTTTGTATTAAATCTGGTACCAATCATAATAATTACTTTTTAGAAATACCTATTATATTTGGATTACAAAATCATTTATATAACTACTTAGATTTAGTAGATATAGAAACCTTCACTCTATACTTTTAACACTTCATATTTTTTTGCCTACTTCTTTAATCTTGAATCATGAGACATCAGATTTTTATGATTAAAAATTAGATTTACAGATCATTTCTGTGCCTTCTTTGCTTAATAATTTGTTAAATACTGAGTTGTTTTCTTTATTAACTATTGATTTTATTATATCTATAACTATTACTTTATGAAACTTATTGATTTTCATATTCACATCATATATATGATATATATCATGTATATATATATGTATGTATATATATACATGTATATATATATATACATATATATATATATATACACACACACATATATATGTATATGTGTGTGTGTGTGTGTGTGTGTGTGTGTGTATCATGAACTCCCAAATATATATATAGAATATACTTCCTACCATTTTTTTTTGATTTTGAAGGTTTCCCAAGTTAAGGATATATTAGGATGTTCATTTTATTACCCCATGTCAACTTTACACATGGTTACGTTTATTTACTCAAAATTTGTTTCATATGACAACAATGGATTCAGGTTGGAATTACTTAATGGTTATTGGTCATATATCTTATATAATATATAAAATTATCTTTCATTAACAATATTCATACATATGAATGTAATATAGATGACATATATACTACTGAATTGATCAATTCTATCTCAATTGATACAGAATCTTCTGCTCGTTAACTGAGAATTTAATGTTCAATATCTAAGTTATTTTCTTAAGACATTCTTTTCAAGTTTGTCCCTAAGTCTGTTTTGTAATTTCCTTATTAGGTAACTAACAATTCTCCTCTTGTGCTGTTGTGTCAGCAGCACTAACTTTAATAGACTTTACATTGGAGAGAAGGCTGAATAAATGGACTTACCCATCTCATACTGTAAGGGGTATTTGTGGGGACCCTGCAATTCACCAATAAGCTGACAACTGGTACCTCTCTACAGCAGCCATCAGGGGCCTCATTTCTCTACTTATTCCCCATGAATAGGACTCACAGCTTGTGACCTCAGAAGCATCCCTTAATGTATGTTATGACCTCACCGGATCTTTGTATCATGCTTTGTATAAGTATACATTACCACAACAAAGCACAGAAAATGAATGTTTGTTTATGGATTTATCTTCATTTCTATCCTTGCCCTGCTCTCACCTCTCACAATATCAACCTCAAAAAATCTTCCCCTCCACTTTATATTCAGAAGTTGGTTCTTCCCTGCTGGCTTCTCCTAGTTCCCTCATCCTGTGCCAAGTCAAACTGTTATTAATAAACTCCAGGGAGTAAAAAAGAACCCTAAGGAAAAGGTGTCAATCATGTCTGTTCTATCACATATTATTTATTTACAAATCAGTTTATGTTAAATTATATGCATTAATATTCCAATCTTCATATTATAATCAGGTAATTAGAAGCAATTAGTATAGTTTAACTACCCTAAAATAGATACCTTAAATCATACATGCTTTTAATGAACTTACTCAGGCCGCTACAACATTTAACCATTTAAAGGTATTCTTCAGGAAGAACATTTGACACTTCATACAAATCATTGATTTATGGCTTTTTAAAGGCTGCTTATACAGTTAACACAATTAAGTCAACCCAAACTTGAGTGACATCATTGGAAGCTTCCTGAAGACATTGTATAGCTCTTGGACACTCACTACTTATTAAAAACACCCATTCAGTTGACAGTTTCTGGAAATGGTGTTTGGGATTTTACACAGCAACAGAAGTTTTACGGATATGGTGAATGTGAGCATTTTGAGGAAAACCTACTGAAATTTGCCAATGGTTCAATCACACATAGAAAGTGGATGAGATCAGATAAGAATGACAGAAGAACAGAAGTTTGAATTCTACATTTCAAAAGAGAAATGATTGTGAAGTTAGGGAAGCTGGGCAAAACTTTAGTTATTGTGAAAAATAAGAAAATGAATATCTTCTAGTGGCTACTGAAGGAAGGATTCCAGCCCTCGAAATACCCTATTTCAGTCCAGTTAAACTTGTTTCATATTTTAGAGATCAAGATAAGTCCTTTGTCTGTGTTTATTCTATAAATTGATGACACGATAATAGAAACCTGCATAAAAGTTTACTCACTGTTTACAGTGAGATTTCCAATCACAGTGTTAGTGGTTTCAACATTGATATGGCCTAAAACAGTAATGAGGAAGAGAAAGAAGACTCATGAAGCCCTACTACATGCATGAATTGACAAGGTATTCTGGGAATATCAGTGGTGCAAAGATAGCTAGAGACCGGCTTCTCTGGTGTCTTTTGGTTTTTTTGTTTGTTTGTTTGTTTGTTTGTTTTTTCATTTTTCTAGACAGGGTTTCTCTGTATAGCCTTGGCTGTCCTGGCACTCACTCTGTAGACCAGGCTGGCCTCGAACTCAGAAATCTGCCTGCCTCTGCCTCCCAAGTGCTGGGAATAAAGGCTTGCGCCACCACCGCCCGGCAGACTGGTGTTCTAAATATTCTATTTTCTTCTTACCATGAGACATTTTTCATAGTAGCTTTGATGATAGAATATTTGGGTCATTGCTTTATTACCTTCTTCTGCAGACTACTCATATCTTCTTTAAGATGTCTTAATTCTTGAAATAGCTGAGCAAATGTGTATTGTTTGATGTTTCTGTCTAGATTTTCAATTATGCGATAGCCCTGACTCCCTCTGAGGACCTTTAAAATTCCAGAGGAGAGTCTCTTTGCTCTATGATATAAGGCCCTTATCAATCCCAAAACAACTCAGAATTATCTTTAAATGTACATTTGTGTGAATGGAAAAATTGAAATATTCTCTTTTCTGACATTTAACAAATCATAAACAATAGAGTGGAGGAAGACTTTAAAAAATCTACATAGAAAAATGTACAAAATAAAGAGACCAAATTTGAATTATTCAAACCAACCGATAAAATCTATATACTTTCTTTTAGATTCTCACGTTGACCATTTAAGCATATAAATTTATACAAGAAAATTTGTTAATGCACTGACCTACAAAAAAATTATTTACAGATAAGCTATAGATTCAAAGAGTATGGCATTTTATTGTCACATTCAAATGTACTCATAAATGCCTGTCGGAGCTCTTTGTAGAAGTATGGAATGATAAGTGTGCCATCAGCACACATCATCTTTATCTAACTCAATTTAACAATTGAAAGGTAAGTGAGTCACTCCATAAGAACTTGTTATAAATTAAGAATGGACAATTATTCCCAAGGACAACCATGAACTCATTGACTTGGATCAATTTTTTTAAGCAGTTGTATGAGAATAGTTAATATCTATGACTGTGAGAACCATTGTCAACATCTGGAGTCTTTATTGAACAAATTTCAGCATTCAATATTTGATTGCTCTTTTGAAAGAAGAGGTTAAATATCGGTCCTTCAGACACCTAAAACTTGAGATGCATCAAAGCCAATGGTCAATTTCTGTAGGTATAAAAAGCATCAAATACAATTTGTCATTGAGAGAGAGAGAGAGAGAGAGAGAGAGAGAGAGGGAGAGATTTTGCATTTAGTATGCTTCTTTATTATAATATTAAGAATATTTTAGAGATTTTTCATGCATACAAACCAAATATGTTCTTAACCATAAATCATGATTCCAGTAGTAGAGTTGTAGCAACATGAAAGTTACCAGAATTAAGTAAGGGGAGTAGGTATATAAAAATGATTTGCCTTATAAGTTTCAGAGTAATGTGACAACGCAATCAGGTTATTGAGTTTCATTAGACATGGAATTTGCCAATGAATGGATCTGAGGCTAGTTAATTCGGATTTACAGAGCAATACTACAGAATAACTTTTCCAAAGGAAATAGTTTCCTTAATTGGAAGACATATTAACATAGCAACTCTTATCCGTGAACTTGATGGGATATTTG
Organism: Rhabdomys pumilio; assembly: GCA_030674055.1. Lineage (NCBI taxonomy): Eukaryota > Metazoa > Chordata > Mammalia > Rodentia > Muridae > Rhabdomys > Rhabdomys pumilio. The sequence goes on along the minus strand of JANHMN010000015.1, from coordinate 1,964,265 downwards.
TGCTGATGAAGATCGGTCGACCAACAGAAACAGATAAGCCTGGGGTTTAGAAAGAAATGAAAATTTCTAAATTCTACAGCTAGGAAGCCTAGTAGCTAAACGTTTGAAGACAAGACCAAGTACTGATGTCATCAAGATTTTACAGAATGTCTTTGTAAACTAGAGAACCATGGGCAGATGTATGTGAATACTTGAACTTAATCATATAACCTTGAGAGTATTCAGCTATGAACACATCTACTAATCATTGGCATAACAAATTCACTCATAGCTATGCCCTCCCACATACACATATTGTGATGGTTTGTATATGCTTGGTTCAGAGAGGTGTAGCCTTGTTGATGTAGGTATGTCATTGTGGGTGAGAGGTTAGTACCCTATTCCCAACGGCCTGGAAGTGAGTATTCTGGTAGCAGCCTTCAGATAAAGATGTAGAACTTACAGCTCCTCCTGCAGCATGCCTGTCTGGATGTTGCCTTGTTCTTACCTTGATGATAATGGACTGAACCTCTGAAGTTGTAAGCCAGACCAAATTAAATGTTGTCCTTATAAGATTTGCCTTCTTCATGATGTCTGTTCACAGCAGTAAAATCCTAACTAAGACAGAAGTTGGTACTAGGGACTGGTGTATTGCTGTCATAGACCTGATCATGCTTTTGTTTGGAAGAATGTAGTTTTTGGAACTTTGAATTTGAAAAGTGGTGAAATGCTTTATGTGGGGTTTATTGGGACATCCTAGTAGGAATATGAAAGACTTTGTTGCTAAGAGAGATTTGACCTGACCTAAGGGGTTTCAGTGGAGAAGAATCTCAGTATGTGGCCTAGAGTTCGTTTTTGTTGTATGTTGGTGAAGAATGTGGCTACTTTTGTCCTTGTCTGAAAAGTCTGCCTGAGGCTAAGGTGAAGAGACTCAGATTAATTTCATTGGCAAAGGAAGTCTCTGAAATGCTACAGAATCCTAACCCAGACACATACGGTACATGTTACTACAGACATAAATGCACATATATAGACACATGCATATTACAGATAGACATACACACAGATACACACACATGTACATATAAAGATACATACACATATGCATATAAAGTGTAAAATCATACTCATCACATACTTTATAACAAAATCACTCTTACATTTCATTCTATAATACTGATCAGTTATGCACAACTGTTTGAACCTAGTTAATTTTCCAGGTATAATTTTAAATGGAAAGATATGAAATGACATGTAATCAGTTTAGTTGAGATGTAATAAATAATACTGGAGTAGAAACATTTCAAGGTTGAAAAAATATTTCTGGTGTTAGTATTTTAATATTATGTTAAGATGAAAGGCTTAAGTGTAGTGGTAAAGGCAACATTTAGAGGAAGATTTAGCTCGATATTATCCTTGATATTGGAATATGACCTTACTGTCCTTTGGGTATATTAAAGAATGTTTAGATAGAAGAAACGGTGTCCTTTAGGTTTATTGCTTAATAAAGTCACTGAACTTGGCCTCTTTTCAAAATAATATTTAATTATTTTCAAATCATGAGTTATATTTTTAGGGAAATGTATAGATTTAGAAATTTGCTAGTTGTCTTCCTTTGCAACTACAAATACAATATGTCATCAAGTTTGTGTTTAAGGAAACTCAGAAGTGAGAAGACAGCATTGTAGACAATTACCTTTGTAATCAGAAAGCAAATATGTCTTTAAATCACTCAAGATCCTTGGGCTGGGTGCATTTTCCCTGCAGTCATCTTCAAAGGGAAAATAGAAACTCTGAGGACCACAGCATTTAGTCTAGTCCTCACAGGTGTCTGAGCTGCCCTTCAAGTACCAAAACCATACTTATAAACCTAAGATCAATTTTCAGTCAGTAACTTTGTAATCATTGCATAGAAACTATTTTGGCTTATTGACCTCAGCAGCAATCTTGAAGTAACTAGCCAAGATGACTAATACAAAGAGAAAGAAGAGAGGCACTCACTCTATCTTCTCCAGGCTTTTTAAGAAATATGGAACTGTTCCATTGGCCATATACATTGGAATCTGCAAAAGGGTCATATTGTAGATATCAAAAGAATGGATACTGTTGTAAAAGGAATGCCTTTTAAGTGCTACCATGGCAAAACAGGAAGAGTCTAGAATGTCAGCCAGGCAAGTTAAGAGCAAGATTTTTGCCAAGAGAATTAATATGGGGATTGAGCACATCAAGCAGTCAATAAGTAGAGACAGATTTTTGAAGAGGTAAAGGAAATGATATTAAGAAAAAAAAAAGGAGGAAGCCTAAGACAAAAACTGAAACATGAGTCTGTGCCACCCAGAGAAGCACATTTTATAGGAAAAGAAATAAATTACTCGGAGTATATGATTTATTGTGTGTGTGTATGTGTGTGTGTTATATATAATAAAATTTTAGCTGGGCAGTGGTGGCACACGACTTTAATCCCAGCACTTGGGAGGCAGAGGCAGGCGGATTTCTGAGTTCGAGGCCAGCCTGGTCTACAGAGTGAGTTCCAGGATGGCCCGGGCTATACAGAGAAACCCTGTCTTGAAAAACAAAACAAAACAAAAAATTATGAAATTGGTATATATATATATATAAATATATATATATATTTAAATATATATTTACTAATTTCATATATTTATTTACATATGCTTGGAACTTAACTTCCACCATTATCTCCCTGAAACATGACAGTTACATCAAATTTACTAATGCCTTAAAGATGAATATTTCTGTGTAGTATTTTATCCCTCTGCTGACTGTGATAGTGGTTTTAATATGAAGACTAGAAAGAACTTAAGAGTCATTTTTCCCTGGTTCCTGCCTCCAGATGAATGCACTAACATAAAGCAAGAAATCTTTCTACTCACATCTAGGGAGACAAATAAACTTTACTACCTTCTCCAGTGGCGTTGTCCACTGTCTCGGTGCCTCTTACCTAAAGGATACGAGCCTATGATCTTGGGCTTTGTCATGAAGAGCTCTGTCAGCAGCAGGGAGCTGATCTCAGTGAACTCTCAAGGTCTCTTCTAAAGATATTATCAGATTCGCCTGCACATGAAGTCTCCAAACTTGCTTATATCCACACGAGGTCAAAGCTGCTTCCCTCCTATTAATTTTCCTGCCATCTGTGCTGCCAGATGTAGTGAGAACAGTTGAGGATCTCCACCCTTGAGAAGAAAAGCTGCCTCCACCCAATGGCTCAGCTTCTGCCTCAGAATTGATTCCCTCCTTTGTTCCAGGGTGTTTCTGTTCTCCTTCACTGAAAGTGTGAGTGCACAATGGACTTGAAAACAGACATCCGTTCAGTGCAGCAGCATGTTATGACAAATGGATTGATTTTGCACGTATTTCTTGACTTTGTTATTCATGAACTACTTGGGACATTCTTTGCCAGCCACATTACAGCTTCATGCTACTGTATGCCTGACCTAGTTCAATTGAGAAGTGATTCAGTCAAAGCAAAAATTAAAACAAGAAAAAAAAAAAAACAGGGAAAGTCAGAATCTGAGGTCCCTGTAAAGGAATGTGTTTGTGCCAATATATGCCTTTGTTTCTGATCAAGTTAATAAATTTCCCAGGATTTTAAGATTTGCCACAATTAGACCATATACCCTTGCAGTATACAAGATGCTTTCAGTTTTAACATTTAAGTTTCCGCAGTTTTGTTTATTTATTCACTTCACATGCCAGGACTGAGAATCATGTGACTTCAGGAAACTGTATTCTGAAGTACTGAACACTTATGTCTTCACTATTACCACACTGTCTTTCATTTCACCTTAGATGGAGCAAATGATGCCGTAGTCTTTCTTTTTATCCTGTGGAGTGGTGGTGCACAGCTGAGGGAGCGCATGCAAATTCTTGCAAGCTAAAATATATCTGGCATGCTGATATTTAATTAGTTAACTTTATACATATATTCACAAATCCTATCTGATAAAATGAAATTAGCACAACTTCATATTATGTTATTATCATATGCAACTTTCAAGAAAAATACTAAGTTAAAGGATTTCTAATGATTTCATGATGTTCATAGCTTTTGTTTGACTGGATTAAATAAAAAGTGATGGTTTAAAAATAATAAATAGTAAGGCTATTAATAAATAATCTCAATAAGTTATTATTTAGTTTTTTACAAGGTCCCTGGCTTTTATTTTTTATAGCCTTTTAACTTATATAAGACACTTAACATCAGAAATTCCACTATACTTGAGATAGCCAATAAGTCTCTCTCTGAGCTGTTATCTTTGAAAACTGGGGCCACTTACTTTGTCTTTTTGACTTTCTCCATTTTTAAAATGTGCTTTGTTTGTTTGTTTGTTTATGTTTGTGGATGGTGGAGACATGTATCATGTGAATATGTGAGTATGTGGAGGTCAGAGAACAACTAGGCAGAGTTGGTTCCCTCCTTCCACCACAGTGAACCCTGAAATGGAATTCAGGTTTAGAGAGAGACATCCTGGGCCATCTTACTGGCCCTATGCAAAGAATTTATTTATTTATTTATTTAATTATTTATTTACACTCCAGATTTTATTCCCACTCCCCAGTCCACCCTCTGACTGTTCCACATCCCAATAGCTCCTCCCCAACCCTGTCTCCATGAGGATGTACCTACCCTCATCCCTCACCCCACCTGACCTCTAAACTCCCTGGGGCCTCCAGTCTCTTGAGGGTTAGGTGCATCATCTCTGATTGAACACAGACCCTGCAGTCCTCTGCTGCATATATGTTGGGGGCCTCATATCAGCTGATTTATGCTGCCTTTTTGGTGGTCCACTGTTTGGAAGATCTCGAGGTTCCAGATTAATTGAGACTGCTGGTCCTCCTACAGGGTCGCACTCCTCCACAGCTTCTTTCAGCCTTTTCTTAATTGAAAAGCAGGGGTCAGCAGCTTCTGTCCATTGGTTGGGTGCAAATATCTGCATCTGACTCTTTCAGCTACTTGTTGGGTCTTCTGGAGTGTGGGCAGGATAGGCCCCTTTTTGTAAGCACTCCATAGCCTCAGTAATAGTGTTAGGCCTTCGGATCTGCCCTTGAGCTGGATTCCACTTTGGGCCTGTTGCTCAACCTTCTTTTTCTCAAGCTCCATTTCCATCTCTGTAGTTCTTAAAGACAGGAACAATTATGGGTCAGAGTTTTGATTGTGGGATGGCAACCTGCTCCCTTATTTGATGCCCTGTTTTCCTGCTAGAGGTGGGCTCTATAAGTTCCCTCTCCCTACTGTCTGGCATCTCATCTAAGGCCCTTCTCTCTGAGTCCTGAGAGTCTCATCTCCAAGGTTTCTGATGCATTTTGGAGGGTTTCCCCAACTTTTTACCTCCTGAGGTTGAGTGTTTCTATTCTTTCTGCTGGCCTTCAGGGCTTCAGTACTTTTCCCTCATCTAATACCAGGTCAGGTTCCCCTTTCCCCCCACCCCTATCTACTTTCTCTCTCAGGTCCCTCCTTGACACTTATGATTGTTTTCTTTTCCCTCTCAAGTGAGACTGAGGAGTCCTCAGTTGGGCCCTTCTGTTTATTGACCTTTTTTAGCTCTGTGGACTATATCTTGGGTATTCTGTACTTTTCTTTCTTTCTTTTTTAATTTCTTCCTTTCTTTCTTCCTTCCTTTCTTCTTCTTTTCTTTTCTTTTTTTCCTTTTTTTCTTCTAATATCCACTTATTAGTGAGTACATACCATGCATGTCACTTTGGGTCTGAGTTACCTCATTCAGGATGATATTTTCTAGTTCCATCCATTTGCCTGCAAAACTCAAGATGTCCTCATTCTTAATAACGGAGTAATATTGCATTGTGTAAATAAACCACATTTTCTGTATCCATTTTTCTGTCATGGGACATTTGAGTTATTTCCAGCTTCTGGCTATCACAAATAATACCACTATGAACATAATGGAACACGTGGGACTGTGGCATGGTGGGGCATCGTTTGGCTATATTCCCAAGAGTGTTATTGTTGGGTCTTCAAGTAGATCTATTTTCAGTTTTCTGAGGAACCTCCAGATTGATTTCCAGAGTGGTTGTACCACTTTTCAATCCCACCAGTAATGGAGGAGTGTTCTTCTTTCTCCACATCCTCATCAACATGTCTTGTCACCTGAGGTTTTGATCTTAACCATTCTGATTGATGTAAGGTGGAATCTCAGGGTTGTTTTGGTTTGCATTTCTCTTATCACTAAGGACTTTGAACACTTCTGTGAATTCTCAATTTAGTTCTATACCCCAGTTTTTTGGTTTTTTTTTTTTTTTTTGATTGGGTTGTTTGTATTTTTTGGTGGCTAGCTTCCTGAGTTCTTTATATATTTTGGATATTAGCCCTCTATCAGATATGGACTTAGTGAAGATTTTTATCAAACTGTAGGTTGCCGATATGTCTTACTGACTCTGTCCTTGGCCTTATAGAAGCTTTCCAGTTTCATGAGGTCCCATTTATCAATTCATGATCTTAGTGCATGAATCATTAAAGTTCTGTTTAGGAAATTATCCCCTGTGCCAATGGGTTCAAGGCTCTTTCCCAATTTCTCTTCCAAATGCAGCTTTTGAAGATTCTCTAAATTTCTTCTGGTTGTGTTATAAGGCAACTTTAGAATGATTTGAAAACCTTCCAATTTCTGACCTTTACTGAAAAGCACAGGGGGCTTGGTATCATGGGTCACAGTGGACCCTTCAGTACCAACCAGTTCAAAGTATAATGCAAATTTATCATCTTAGTCTTGGAAACAATCACCTACTCCCATTTGTTAAGGTGCCCTGAATTCCATTCCTTGGATTAGCCATGTCTAATTACCCCCTGTAGCTTTGCAATTCAATGAAGTTTTACCTTAATTTAAAATTTAAACCCAACTCACTGGAAAAAAATTGAACTTGAAGTATATAAATATTATCAGAATTTGATTATCCACACAATCCCAGGTTTAAGTGTCCATGGACTGTACTAATAAGAATAACTTGCCCATCTTTCTGTTTTATGATATAAAGTGTATAATATTTTATTGTAAGCATGAACACCATCTACATTTTAGCTAAAGTAACCTTATCAAATAAAATTCAGTTCTGATGTTTTATAGATGTAACATGGTATTATGTCCATTCTAATAAATAAATTTTATGTAGTCTAGTATATTTTAATGTATTTACCCCATAGCCCAACTTCTTCCAATACTCTCCACTCCTTAGCCACCCAATGTCATGTCCTCTCTTTAAAACAAAAACAAAGAAAACTAAAACAATTAAAAATTACAATTAGACAAAAAATATCAAGACAAAACAAAAAAGTTCATACACACACACACAGACACACACACACAGACACACACAGCACAGTACCAACCATGAAGTTCATTAGTGTTGTCCAACTATTTCTGCAAATGGCACCTATCCTGGAGGATGGATGATATATCCAGTGACATTCCATTAAAGAACACTGATTTTTCCTTTCATAGCAGATATGAATTATAAGTAGTTTTTTTTCTTTCTTTTTTTATCATGGAGTGGGGTTTTGTGTACACTTCTCCTTTCCCATGCTGGGCTTTTGACTGGTTTGAACTTGTGCATGCTGCCATGCTTTCTGTGTATTCAATCAGTCATGTTTTGCCTGAGAGACACTCTTTCTTTGGGGTGATCTACCACCACTGACTCTCTCAGTCTTTCAGGTTCTTCTTTGTATGGATACCTGTGTCTGGAATAGAGGACATAAAGACATTCCACTGAGAGCTGAATGCTCCAAATTCAATCCTTGACACATTATTCATTTGTGGATCTTTCTATTACTTCCCATCTGCTGCAAAAAGAACCTCTTCTGACAAAGGTTTGTTATGCTCTAATGCATGACTATAGTGATGCTATTAGTAATTTTATTGCTGTGTTCCTTCTGGAGACTAATAGTAGGAAGTTTTACTTTAAGTATTTATGCTGTAATGATTTAAATCTGAGTTAACGTGAAGTCCAGTATCCTATGATCCTTGTTAATTTTATGGCAATTTGACACAGCTAGAGTTGTTAGAAAAGAGGGAACCTCAATTAAGTAAATTCCTTTATAAGACTAGGCTGTAGGCAATACTTTGGAGCATTTTCTATTCTACACTAGAAACTTAACAGCACACCTGAAAGCCCTAGAACCAAAGAAGCAAACATACACAAGATAAATAGACTGCAGGAAATAGTAAATAGTCGAACTCAGGGACAAAAATAATCAAATAGAAACAAAGAAAAGGATACAAGAAATTAACAAAACCAAAGAATGGTTCTTTGAGAAAATTCACAAGATAGATAAACCTCAAGCCAAACTAAGTAAAGGGCACAGAGACAGTATCCGAATTAACAAAATCGAAAGTGAAAAGGGAGACATAACAACCAAAATTGAGGAAATCCAACAAAATTAATCAGATCCTACCTCAAAAGCCAATAAAACTGGAAAATCTAGATGAAATTGAAGATTTTCTAGACATACCACAAATCAAAGTTAAATCAAGAGCAGGCAAACTATTTAAACAGCTCCATATCCCCTAAGGAAATAGAAGTCATTGAAAACCTTCCAACTAAAAAAAGCCCAGGGCCAGATGACTTTAGTGCAGAATTCTACCAGATCTACAAAGAAAAGCTAATAACAACACTCCTCAAACTATTCCATAAAATAGAAACGGAAGGAACACTACCTAATTTATTCTATGAAGCCATAATTACTCTTATACCTAAATCACACAAAGACACAACAAAGAAAGAGAATTTCAGACCAATTTTCCTTATAAATATCGATGCAAAACAACTCAATAAAATTCTAGCAAACCAAATCCAAGAATATATCAAAACCATCATCCATCACAATCAAGTAGGCTTCATCTCAGGGATGCAAAGATGGTTCAATATATAAAAATCCATTAACATAATCTACTCTACAAACAAATGCAGCAAAAAAAATCACATGATTATCTCATTAGATGCTGAAAAAGTATTTGACAAAATACAACAACCCTTCATGTTAAAAGTATTGGAGAGATCAGGAATTTAAGGCTCAAACCAAAACATAGTAAAAAGCAATATACCGCAAACTGACAAACAATATCAATTAAAATGAAGAAATACTTGAAGCAATCCCACTAAAATTGGGGATAAGACAGGATGCCCACTCTCCCCATATCTATTCAATATTGTACTTGAAGTTTTAGCTAAAGCAATTATATAACAAAAGGAGATCAAGAGAATACAAATTGGTGAGGAAGTCAAGGTATCACTATTTGCAGATGACATGATAGTATACCTCAGTGACACCAAAAGTTCTACTGGAGAACTTCTACAGCTGATAACCAACTTTAGCAAAGTGGCTGGATATGAAATTAACTCAAATAAATCACTAGCCTTCCTTTATACAAATGATAAACTGGCTGAGAAAAAAAAAATAGGAAAGCAATACCCTTCACAATAGTCGCAAATAATGTAAAATATCTTGGTGTAACTCTAACCATTAAACAAGTGAAAGGCCTATATGACAAGAACTTCAAGTCTCTTAAGCAAGAAATCGTAAAAGACCTCAGAAAAAGGAGAGATACTCCATGGGTTCAGATGAAATTGTCTGTGTAACCAGGTAACATAGTATCATTTAAAAACTAGTAGTGGTCTGATTACCTGTAACATATCACTAATTATAGACAAATTGTAGTTAGATTACTACTAAAAACTTTTAGAATATATGAAACTATAAAAAAAAAGTCAGAAAATATACAGCATTTTGGAGCAGTTTATAAAGTATGGGATCAATAAACCTGATATAAAATTTGAATCTTATTTTAGAAAAAATCACTTGTGTCTTATGAAAATATAAAACTAACTTTTATTCACCTGTTGAATTACCATCTTGGAGGCTTACTGCCTCTATCTACTAACCTAGGCCTAGTCTTCTAAGATTCTGGCTTCCCTACAATCTTATCTAGGCCTAGAATGTTTTCAGCCTCTGAGACTTGCTCCTGAATAAGGTCAACCCTTCCTAGTTCTTTCTGAGCTATGGATGGCTGGTCAACTCAGTTGTTCTGGCTCAAATTTCTCTCCAGTTGACTGATTCAACCTGGCTTCTCTCTCTCTTGGCCTCTCTTGAATTGTTCTACTTGGCCTCAAATTATGTCTGGCAATCTGTTCTAATCTTTAGATTCCTTCTTTTTCTATGGCTCATTCTGTTCTCACCTGTGTCTAGCTGGTTCCCTTTTTGACTTGTGTTTGCAAAACTCTTCAGGTAAAGCTGTTTTCTTTCCTTTCTCTTTCTCTGTGCTGCTCTTCTGTATATTGCTTCTCTTTTCTCTCTCTTTTCTCTTGAGAGTTGTGTATATCATCTTTTGTCAAATCTTTCTTTGATTCATCACTGTCAATATTCTGCCACTCAATTAGACATCAGTTTCGAACATGGGTGCTTCCTTCTACAAACTAACTTTACCTTCATTTTTGATATTAAATATGTGTATTAAGGGTGTGTCTGTATTCCAGCCAGAGAGATTAAAAGTGAGTACTAAGGCTACATCGCACTACTAGGAGAAGCAGTTTTTTTTTTCTTTTAATAAATAACAGAACCTTGGGATTCACAGTGTGATTAAATATCCTGCAACAGAAAAGAATAGCTCTAAAGGGAATTTGCATTTCATTGAAACAACCAGTGATTTGTATTTAGAATTTTAATCAAAAGTGAATTAAATCAGACAAGTATGTAAATAATTACACAGCTCCACAGAAACACTATATAGAAAGGTGATTGAGAAAGAGAGATCTTGATGACAAAGCAAATGTTTGTAAAGTCAACAGAACTAAAACATTCAGAAAAATAAAATAATCAACATTAAATATCTCAAACTAATGATCAAAGTGAAAACAAACTCCAGATCTTATTTCCAAGACAATGAGACTGATACATACATACAAGTCGTAGATATTATCTCTAAAAATGAAATCAACAACAACAAAACATTTCAAGTATTACTACCAATTAATGAGACTGTAAAGAACTGAAAAGCACGGCCAAAACTAGGCATGGGTGATAATGATATGGGAAGGGAAATTTCAGTTGCAGAAAAGGTGGATTTTAGGAAAGTGATAGAAAAGCATACAGTAATGCGATTGGAAGGTCTATGACCATATATATCTGTGTGCATATAGATTGATTTATTTATTGTTTTTATTTATTTTATTCACTTTATGTCCCTATCACAGACTCATCTGTGCTCTCTTCCCAGTCTCACCCCCCTAATTCTCCCCTCTCCTTCTACAGAAGGGGAGCCTCTACCTTGGGTACAAATATATCCTAGCACATCAAATCTCAGCAGGACTAAGCACATGCTCTCCCACTGAGGCTAGAAAAGACAAACAATCTAGAGAAAGTGATCTAATGGAAGATAACAGAGTCCAAGTTAGAGAGAGCCTCCATAACAATTGTTGGAGGATTCCCCATGAAGATCAAGCTGCATGTCTGCTACATATATTTAGGGGACCAAGGTGCATCCTCTGCATGCTCTTTGGTTGGTGGTTCAGTCTCTCTCAGGCTCCATGGACCAGGTTCCCTCAACCTTCCTCAGTCCTACCCCCTACTGTTTCACAAGACTCCAGGAGCTCCACCTGATGTTTGCTGTGAGACTCTTCATCTGCTTCCATCAGATGTTTGATAAACCCTCTCAGATAACAGTTGTGCGAGATTCCTGTCTGTAAGCATAGCAAGGTATCATAATAGTGTTAGTGGTAAGCTCCCCCCACCATTGGTTGGGTCTCAAATTAGGCCAGAAATTGATTGGTCATTACCTCTTTTGCTTCGTCATCTGTATCCTCTCCACTAGAAATCCTGCCTGGCTACAAGCTCCATATCCCCAAGTACTAGGAGTCTCAGGTAGGGTCACCCCCATAGACTTCTGGGAGCCTCCTTAGTCCCAAGTCTCCAGCTTGTCCTCCCCCTTGATTTCCCCTTTCTTTCTCAGAACATTTTCTCCAACTGTGCTCTCTTACACCTGATCTCCACTTCAGTTTCCATCCCCATCCTCTCTCCCACCCAGTTTCATCACTTATTCTGCTTCAAATGTCTATTTCATTTCCCCTTCTGAGTGAGATGGGGACCTGGGGGTAGCCACCAGAAAGTCCCAGATGCCAGGAAAGCAAGAGGCTCCCTGGGATGACATTAGCTGAAATACCAAAAAAAAAAAAAGGGGGGGGAAAGAGTACCTGTAGACACCATATCCAGAAGTTAGGCATGGACCCGAGTGGAGGGCCACCTACCCATCTTAAAAATATTAACCCAGAATTGCTCCTGTCTAAAGGAAATGCAGGGATGAAGAGTGGAGCCAAGGCTGAAGGAAAAGCCATTCAAAGACTGCCCCATCTAGGAATCTGTCCCATCTGCAGATACAAAATTCAGACACTATGCCAAAAAGGGCTTGCTGACAGGAGACTGGAACAGATGTCCCCTGAGAGGCAATGCCAGAGCCTAACCAGTACAGACGTGGATGCTCACATCCAACCATAGGACTAAGCACAAGGACCACATGGGAGGAGATAGGGACTGATGAAGCTGAAGAGGTTTGCAACCCTATAGGAAGAATAACATCAACCAACTAGACCTTCTTCCCAAAGCTCCCAGGGACTTAACCACCAACCAAAGAGTACACATAGAGAATACCATTGCTCCAGCTGCACATGGAGTAAAGGATTGCCTTATCTGGGATCCATGGGAGGGGAGACCCTTGGGCCTGTGAAGTCTTGATGCCCCAGTGTAGAGGAATGCTAGGATGGTGAGGCAGGAGATGGTGGGTGGGTGCAGAAGTACCCTCATAGAAGCAGGGGGAAAGGGAATACTGTAGGGGGGTTCACCAAGGGGAAACTGTGAAGGAGGGATAACAATTGAAAATAAAATAACCAATAAAACTACATTTAAAAATAAAAGCACTTTTCAAGGGGTTTTGACTGGGATGTGCTTGTGAGTTTCAGCCTCTACGACAACATGAAGCTAGGCTAAACTATGAGGAGAGTGCGGCTATGTCTTCCTTCCTCTACAGTAGACACTAGTCTATAGCCTCTCACTTTATCTTTGGGAACACTTAGGGGTGGCATCTGTAGACCAAGTGAAAACAGCAGGGATAGAAACAAGGCTTCATATTCAGACAACTGAGCCCAGTGTGAAGTGGTCAGTCCCGAAAACTAGTTGGTACTTATAACTGCTATTATTTAATTGAATAAAATCCAATTGTGTATGCAGAAAAATTTTTTTCCATGCATTTTTCTTTGATAATAAAATAGGGTTATTCAAATGGAAGATCTAGGCTTAAATTCTGAGGACCCTACAAACTGATTTCTCTAGTGGTTGAACCAATAGTGTATAAACGTCTTTCTTTCTCACAGAAGACAGAGGATTGATATCTAAAACCTATAAAGACTTACAAAAGTTACATTTAAAAAAATCTCCTCATCCAACAAATGGTTTAATGAATTTAATAGAGAGTTCTCATGATAAACACAATAAGCAATCAGTATTTAAAAGTGTAGTTCATCTCCTTAACCAATAGCTTTTAAATTATATTGGTTTGAGATTCCATATCATTCTGTGTAACTGGTTATCATCAAAAAACACAATCTCAAATGCTAGTGACGCTGTGGGAAAGCTTACACCACTGTGCTTGCTACTGACTTTAATGGGAATCCCGTGTGAGTTTTCTGTCTATGCAGGTCTGGAGCTAGGGAATTTGTTCTGCTTGAAAAGGCCTGGAGGTTGATCCCAACTTCTTTCCCATTGTAATGTAAAATACTAGCAATTACCCTTAGTCTTCTTAGTTTCTGAAATAACTATAAGTATGTGTTGGTTTTAATATATTTTAAAAACTACTTGTCATGTACCAGAGATTATATTGATGAATGTATTCAATAGGCACAATTGAATGAATGATGGGAGCTTGATGAGAGGGGTGGTATGCCTCTTTCTCCTTTGGCCTTGGTCAGTGATGCATACTGTCAAATCTGCTCATAAGAGTCCCCACCTACCTTTTAGGTCAACAACATAAGTATCAGGTTATCTAATTTGTGATTTCATTCTTGCTTTATTTTGTCATACTTTCTCTAACTAGATTGTTACAGAAATATCACTCTTTTGTATTCCAAAACAAATATTTGACATGTGTACTTACTAATCAAAGTAAGCAAGGGTAAGCAAGGGACTTATTAATTACATTTTTATGAATATGTATTTTTATATCACACTTTGGTCTACATATAAACCCCTTAAATATTTCACATAAGTATAGTTTCTGTATAATAATTCATAGCTGAGAATGGAAAAGAGGACAATTGTCATGGATTTCCCAAATTGCCAGCTTTAATAATCTATTAAACCAAGTCAGAGCTTCTTTATTTATTAGGAGTAATACTAGTGACAATATTTTAATTAAATCTGCATTTCCATGAAAAAAAAAAAAGGCTTAGAATGAAAAGTCCCTTATACATCAAGCCTTGTGTTTCTAATGTGTTTAATCCTGGTGAGATTTCTCAGTATTCTTTAAACTATTCCTATTTCTGTTGTGAGCTAAAATTTAAGTTGAAATACATGAAAAGAAAGAAATAGATGATGGAAATTCCTACTCACTTTATAAGCAAGACAAGACAACATAACATTTGTCTTTAGCAACATGAGGGTAGAAAGAATATCCACATGGTATCTGTCTTAGTCAAGGTTTTACTGATATGAACAGACACCATGACCAATGCAACTTTTCTGAAGGAGAACATTTAATTGGGGTTGACTTATAGGTTCAGAAGATCAGTCCAATATGATCAAGAAAGAAGCATAGCAGCATCCAAGCAGGAATGATTCAGGAGGAGCTAAGAGTTCTACATCTTCGTCTGAAGGCTGCTGGGAGAAGACTAGCTTCCAGGCTAGGACAAGGGTATTAAAGACCACACTCACAGTGACACATCCACTCCAATAAGGCCACACCTTCTAATAATACTACTCCCTGGACTAATCATATACAAACCATCACAACATCATAATTTATTGTCTCATGTATATCAAAATAGTAACACATATAATTTCCTCTTGCAGTCACTGTAACAATTTACCAATGAGAGTGTAGATAGCCTTGTTCATGGTAATATTAATGACTTCTAAATTTTTACTCAATATTCTGCTACACCATAAATTATATTTTAACTAACACTTTTGTAACCATGATATTTCTTTATGAACTAAGTGAAAGTCTCATCACTTTTCACATGATCAACTTCAGCATTCTGAAGTTACATTATGTATGAATATCCTTCTCAGAGAAGGAAGAAAGAGCAAACAATAAATGTTCTTTAGATTAATATTTTATATATACTATTGAGAAAATCTTAAACATATACAGCAAGAAAATATTTCAAATTTTCTGACTTTATTATAATGACAGTCAAAATATGTAAACTGAAATATAATTATATTATTTTAAATAAAGCTTTACTTAAGCCTTGTAAAATAAAGCATTCACATGTATTGTATGTTTTCATCTTGTCTCCTTATAGGCTTTGGGAACTCTATGTCAGATTTTCAAGGTGTATTAAGGTAGAAATTTATTTAAATATAGTAACCTATACAATTTAAAATCTCCATTGTTGAGTGAATTGCCATTGAAAATGAATCCTTTAAATATGCACTATACTCATTTCTTCATAGTGCTCTTGCTCACTGGTGCCTATAATCTATAAAAGCACCTTTGAGGTCACAACCATATCGAGAACACTCTCTAATATTTATTTCCTCATGCTTATTTCAAAGTTAAACCCATAGTAAAGTGATTATAGTTTTAATCAGCTACTAAAGATCTGTGGACTCACAGAAATATGGTGTCAGAGTTAAAGTTTAATTGCTTCCTTCAACAGGAAACACCTGTTAGTTATTATACAGTTTGATTCTTCACAAATGAAATTTCTTATCTAATTCATCTAAAATAGCATCAACTCTATAAGTAAATTTATAAAGATAACTAAATATATGCCTTTATTCTGATAAATCATCTATTACCCATCATATTATACAGAATAGTTTCATTGACCTAAGACCCTCAGTGGACACCTTATCACAGTCTACTGATAATTACTGAAATTATGATTTTTTTGTAAATTTATGTCTTCTGGAATAACTAAATACATGATGTGTTAAACATATCGAACACTTAAGATTTCTGTCCCAATTCTGTGCATTTACGTTTCTTCCAGTCCTTTCAAATACTAGAATTTAACTATATTGGAACTAACAGACCATTGCCCACATCTGCTCCAGTTCATTTAACCACTCACCTACAGAATTCCATCTTTGTTATTTCACCATTTGGCAAAAATAAATAATGCTACTCTAATCATGCCTGCAGAGTTTTGTGTTCATTGACATCATTTTCATTTTCCTTAAGTAAATACTAATGCATGTGACTGCTGAAATCTATGATAAAAATGTGATTAGTTTTAAAAAGAAAAAACATTTGTGTTTGATTTTTTTTTTAAACAAATGCACTTTTTTTCCCCAACAGCAATACATATCAGTCCTTGGTGTTCTGCTTTTGATAAGAAATCTAGAATTTGTTAAATGAGTCATGGTGAGGCATACATATAATCTTGCCACTGGATGGATAAAGATATATGATTCAAAAATTCAAGGTCATACTGAACTACATAGTGCATTGGAGGGCAGCATGAATAGTACACTACACTGTTTAAAACATCTCAAACAATAAGAAAAACAAAACGACCAAAACAGAGTACATAAATTTAGAATTTAAAACACATTGGATGATATTCACTGTTTTAATTTTTACTTCCCTACTGCCTTCAACTGAATACTTCTTTTGTAAGACTCCTGAAATTCTCACCAAGTTCTACTTAATTTCCTAGATCTGCTGAGAGCTCACATATAAATAGAACTGGCACAAAAAATTTTGTTGATAGAGAACATGTGCATGCAAGTAGGACAAAGCACTCAGATTACATATAAATAGTCACATGACCCATAGAAGACTAAGATCCAGCCAGAGCAATTTTTTCCAGGACTCAGGACAATGCTTCTTCATACAAATGCTTCTTTTTTTGAACATTTTTTATTGGATATTATTTTTATTTACATTTCGAATGTTATCCCCTTTCCCTGTTCCCTCCTCTGAACCCCACTATCCCATGCTTCCACCTGTTTCTATGAGGGTGTTCCTCCAATCACCTACTCTCTTCAGTCTCCCTGCCCTTGAATTCTCCTACACCAGGGCATCAAACCTTCACAGGACGAAGGGCATCTCCTCCCATTGATGCCCAACAAGGTCATCCTCTGCTACATATGCGGCTGGAGTGAGCCAGATGTCCTTCAACAGAGGAATGGATACAGAAATATGGTACATTTTTACAATGGAGTACTACTCAGCTATTAAAAACAATGAATTTATGAAATTCTTAGGCAAATGGATGGAACTAGAAAATATTACCTCAGTGAGGTAACCCAATCACAAAAGAATGCACATGGTATGCACTCAGTGATAAGTGGATATGAGCCCAAATGCTAGAATTACCCAAGATACAATTCACAGAACACATGAAGCTTAAGAAGGAAGACCAAAGTTTGGATGCTTCCATCATTTTTTAAAAGGGGAACACAATACTCACAGGGTCAAATAAGTAGACAAAATGTGGAGCAGATACTGAAGGAAAGGTCATCCAGAGATTGCCCCACCTGGGGATTCATCCCAAATACTTTCTTTTCTGTCCATTTCTAACCTTTTAAGTATGGGAGGAACACTGAAAGCAATTCATTAAATGCTTGAAATCCTGGTGCAATTAGTCTGCAAACATAAATCAAAGAACTTTATTTTCTACATTCAATAACTGGGATCTTCAAAACAGTTTTTCCCTATCTGAGGATGCTGGTCTCTTAACATATTCTATCATTTAAAGGTTATGTGCAGGTTGTATCTGTGGTAATTTAATCTGTGGTAATGTTAAGCCATCCTGAATGTCTAACACATATCTTCTCAGATAGTGGTACTTAATATATTCGTTAAATTCCTTTTAAAAATACTTGTTGAGTAATTCCCAATCTATGTTAAGAGGAAAAACTAAAAAAAAAAAAAAATCCTAATGAAAATTGCAGAATAAATGGTTAACAATGGCAGAGAGCTTAAAAAAACTAAGAACAAGAAAGCAATGCCAGATATTGAAAACACTGTGATGCAAATGCAGAATGCTTTTATGGGCTCATCAGCCAAGGAGATCATCAAAGACGCTCAGGATATGTCAATAGTAATTTTCATTATGTGGTCTGATGATTCTAACATCTGCATGATGTCTGAGGCTGGGTCTGATGCTTGTTCTGTCTCAATAGACAAGATGTTTTTCTTTATGAATCAGACTGCTTGTCATTTTATATGAAAAGTTACTAGAGTATAACCATTGAAAGAAACTGAAATAATCAAGGCCTAAGTGGAAGGTTTATGCTAATCTGGCTAGAATTTAGATCCAACTTATGTTTTGTTTTAGCTGTCTCTTCAATAAGTTTCAAATTTCTCTCCTGAGCCTTTATCAAATAACTAGTTCATACTTTCTCAGAAATTGTTCTTTGGACAATGATTTAGCTGAGATTCACAAAGCACTGTAACTTGTGTGGGTGAGAAATGTGGAGAGAAGCAGCATTCTGTAATTTTATGACTAAGTACTAGTCAAGGAGATTGTATGAGAACTTGGGCAGGTGCCTTCTTGACTATTTCTGATATTTTGTGTACATATAGAATATGTGTGTATGTTGCCTTTAGTAGGCCAGGAAAGCAGAGCTTCATAGCTGAGAATATGATAGAAAATCTTCAATGGTAACTTTCCTTTCTCAGTTGTTCAAAAATATACCTGGGATGATCCTTGTCTCTTAATTGTGACAATGTGTTGTGTTTCTTAGTAAACACCAAACCAGTCCATAACTTTCACTAAGGTTCAGTCATTAATAATGTCTCACTCTCAGATTATGCCACATACAGTTCAACATAAAATCTCACGATCCTTTCAGTGTTTCTAACAACTTGTGACTCCATGAATGCTATTCTATACAAGGAGTCCTCGACTATTATTCTCTAGGTTCAGTTTTCTCTCCATATTTGGAGGAAGAATTTGTCTCTGGTAACTTTGAGTGACTCTGATTTCCTTTTTGATTCATTCTTCAGTATTACTGTGTTAACATAACTGGTATTTTGAAGATTGAGGCCAGTCATTCTACAGCATCTTCCCCAATTTAGTACTGCCAGATGATGTCTCATGCGTGGGTCTGCTACCACATCCTGGCCTGAATTCTATGTAAAAACATAATTTTTCTCATGTTACCCAACCTATCTGGAAGTTGCTGATGTCTGCCTTACTTGGTGATGTTCATTTTGATCAACAGTGAAGGAGTCAATTGATTTTCAGTGAACTGATTATTTTTTTTCTAGATCACAGATATGCAAATATCATCAGTGTATTCTCTACATTAAGCACTGACCAATAGATATTTCTCAATGCAACTTTACTATTCTTATTGAAAACTATGTCCTGCCAGGCGGTGGTGGCGCACGCCTTTAATCCCAGCACTTGGGAGGCAGAGGCAGGTGGATTTCTGAGTTCGAGGCCAGCCTGGTCTACAGAGTGAGTTCCAGGGCAGCCAGGGCTACACAGAGAAACCCTGTCTCGAAAAACAAAACAAAACAAAACAAAGAAAAAGAAAAAGAAAAAGAAAAAGAAAAAGAAAAAGAAAAAGAAAA